>NC_069416.1:41666757-41689257 GCF_026875155.1 Cherax quadricarinatus | reverse complement strand
TATTCTTAGGTGACCCAGTCGCCCAAATGGTGCACCGTTATTTGGTTATGTACTGCCTCGGGCGATATGTTCGGTATTATAATCACCCCAAGATCCTTTTCTTGAGTGTGGTTTGGAGTCTTCGGGCCCCCTAGTGTATTCTCTGTCTGCGGTTTTCTTTGCCCTTCCACGATCTTTATGACTCCTCTTGGCGGGGGTTTAGTTAAAACTCCAGGAGCCAGTTGCTAGACCAGGCCTGTAGCCTGTCCATTTATCCCTTTGTAGTCTTTTGTAGTCAGCCTTGTCTGTCTGCACAGGGAAGCCCATGCGCTGTCTGCCAGCTTAGTTCATATTTTGCGCCATGATGGTTGCTGACCTATAGGTGTTGCCACTTCAAGCCTTGCCTGCCCTTGCCTCACTCTCACTCACACAAGCGGCCAAGCAGGGATGGTAACTTGGCTACTCCTAGCTCTCTCTCATGGGTTGCCCTGCCCCGGGCATTGAGCACAACACAACCAAGCCTGTGTACCCACTGACCTTTTCAATATAACAAAGAAGCTCCCGAAGGACTTATCATTTACCACCCACTACCAGAACGCCAAACAAAACCCATTAAACATGGTAGCAGCGGTGGTCACAGCAGTTTGTTTGCCCGGAGGAGGATGGAAGTGGTATGAAGTCATCTTTCACTTCATCACCTACACAAGATGCATCCCGTCTCTCAACAGTATCCTGATGTCGTGTATGCCGCGTATTGAGCATCCAGACACAGTAAAGCAGGATCAGCCGAAATTTGCTGAATTTGCTCCAGAATTGTAAAGTGACCCCACGCTACAGCGTCCCACGCTGTTCCCAAGTCACGTGGTTCAGGCGTCATTTGTATGTTGTGATGTTGTTGTTCAAGCTCCAGCACAGCTGTTTCAGCAAGCCAGAGGGAGTTTTGTGGCAATTTCTGCGTCCAGTGTGGTTCTCCACTGTTTGTGGGAGGAGGAAAGTGGCAGTCCTTGCCTCCCCCCTGCTGTACTCTCACACCTCACCCCCCACACTACCATACACTCAGCACTACTCACTCCCTCTGCTGTGTTTTCTGTTGTTTTTCGTGTGATTCATTGCCAGAGCTGTGTATCCGAGTGCCTGAGGCCACTCGAAGCTATGTGGATAAAGCATGCCACATGATCCACGACGCCACATGGATCCCGACACCACAGGGGTTTGTGGGCGATGTCACGTGGATCTACAGGCCACGTGAGTTAACCAGTTGTCCCAGGCCAATGCTGGGGGTCTGCGTGCCCGCATCACATTGACGTCACAGACGATGCCTCCCCGACTACATGACGTCACGATGTCTCCCTGACGTCACCTCGAGATATCTGCTGACGTCACCTCGTGACATCACGCCTGACATCACATGATGTCACCCATCGAGTGTTCTGTAATTGTTCAGTATTGTGGAGAAAATTGAGAGGTGATTTATGGGCGTGTGTTAATTAATCCTCTCAGTCATTGTTCTCACATTTAGTATATGTCTTAGTGTCAGTTTTGTGCACAGAAAAGCATCATTTGCTAGTTTAAGCCATGTTGTACCGCATTCCGCGGGTGTGTAAAGTTTCCTTGTGTCCAGTGGGGTCTGAGCCAGACCTGAGGCACCACTGTGCTAAGTCACCCGATGTGACAGTGCGTATGACAGTGATGTCAAGACAGCCCCAAGTGACCGAGTCTCTCTTTACAGAAGCTTTTATGCTTGTCGTTTGTGATTTCCGAGAATCGTACCTGCCCGATTCCATCGAGATTTGTTTCACTTCACCTCAAGCCCTTCAGGTGCAGTTATATTGTAGAGAAACAAGTCTGGGGATGCTTAGACTAACCTCTGCTATACTCCAACTGTGAGAGAATGACACTTGCCAAGCCGCAGTTAGCAACTGCGGCAGGCGCTGTGTCACCCTCGTGTCACAAGCTTCAGTGAGAACCCTGCAAAAAGATGATGTCACTTTGACTGCTAGCTCCGCTCACTGCGTTCTGGTGTATGATGTTACGATCCAATGTTTCGCCAGTATCTCTGCCATGACTTGCTCCACGCTCACTGGCAGTGACAGCCAGCGACAGTACCGTTGAGAAGGTCTCCTGAGTTGCTTGCGAATCCTCCAGTTCCGAGTTTTGTCGCGCTCACTCGAGGGCACAGATGTCGTGCCCAGGTGAGTGAAACTTTGCAGCGACCCCGACGACTGCTTCACCGTTCCAGAGGAGACCGTACCCTGTTACGTCACAGCTCAGCCACAGCGATGTCTCCCCATGTTGCAGTATCTGTCAGATGCAGGAAGGCATGCAGTGATGCCATTGACGCTCACTGCCTTTGACCACAATGTTTAGCACCCCACATGTTTTTTTTTTTCCCTCCTGTAGGGAAATTTTTTTTCCATGTCCATATGTATATATATGTTTTATTTTGTGTTCTGTGCCCTGTGCCTACGAGAGGAGAGACTGAGTTTTTTTTACGCCAGACATGGTGGGTTGACCATGTGGTAGGTGGCCGAGCGTATGTAGACAGCCTGTACTGTCTGCACAGACAGCCCATGCTGTCTGCCAGCTTAGTTCATATTTCGCGCCATGCTGGTGCTGCCACCTATAGGCGTTGCCACTTCAGCCTGCCTGCCCTTGCCTCACTCTCACTCACACAACGGCCTAGCAGGAAGACACAAGGCCTACTCCTAGCTCTCTCTCGTGGGATGCCCTGCCCGGGCCAGGGGCACAACACACAAGCCTGTGTACCCACCACGACTTAACAATAAAGTAAGAATCCTCCGAAGATGTCTATAATTCACACCCAGCTTTCAGACGACCAAACAAATAAACTATTAAAACATCTTGCCTGGCCCTCCTTCGATTAAATTCTCATTAACTTTACATCGTCTGTATACAGAGAGACTTCTGAGTCTATTTCTTCCATCAAGTCATTCACATATACTAGAAACAGCACCGGTCCTAGAACTTGTCACAGGACTCTCTCCGACACCTCGTCACGTCCCAAAATGACTCGCTGTTGGCCTTCCTGTCAGGAATTCTCTGATCCAATGCAGTGCCTTCCCTGCACTAATTTCTTGTGTGGAACTGTGCCAAAGCCTTTTACAGTCCATGAAAATACAATCTACCCACCCTTCGTTCTCTTGTCTTACTGATTTTCACTTTGTCATAGCACTCCAGGAGGTTTGTGACACAGGATTTCCCATCCCTAAATCCATACTGGATGCATGTCAGTGATACTGGTCTGTAGTTTAATGCTACATATCTGTCTTCTTTTTTAAAAATTGGGACTACATTTTTCAGTCTTCCATACCTCAGGTAGTCGCTCTGTTTCAATAGATGTGTTAAAGATTGTTGTTAGTAGTACACATCTCGCCTCTGCTCCCTCTCTCAGGACCCATGGAGAGATGTTATCTGGCCCCATCCCCTTTGAGGTATCTAGCTCGCTTAGCAACCTCTTCACCTCCTCCTCGGTTGTATGTACTGTGTTCAGCACTTTATGGTGTACCCCACCACTCAGTGTTTTTCGGAGTCCTGTTTCCACTGTGAATACTTCTTTAAATCTCATTTTGAGCTCCTCACATACTTCTCGGTCATTTCTTGTGAGCTCCCCTCCCTTTTTCAGCCTGACTACCTGGTCCTCTACTATTTTCTTCCTGAAGTGGCTGTACAACAGTTCCGGGTCCGACTTGGCTTTTGCTGCTAAGTCATTTTTTGTTATGTCGCTGGGCCTCCTCCTAACCTGTGCATATTCATTTCTGGCTCTTCGACTACTCTCCGTGTTTTCCGAGGTCCTATGCATCCTACACTTCTTCCATTCTGTATTGCATTTAGTTTTGGCCTCTCTGCACCTCCGGGTGAACCAAGAGCTCGTCCTGGCCTTCTCGTTATGTCTGTTGCTCTTGGATACAAACCTCTCCTCTGCTACCTTGCAAATTATTGTCACATATTCCATCATCTCATTTACTGACTTCCCTGCCAGTTCTCTGTCCCACTGAACTTCATACAGGAAGTTCCTCACGCCTGTGCAGTCCCCTCTCTTTTAGTTTGGCTTCATTCGTCCTGCCCTTCCTGATTCCCTCTCCACTTGTAACTCTGCTATGTATTCGAAGCTCTGAACCACGTGATCGCTAGCTCCGAGGGGATCTTTCGTAAATGTGTGTGTTACTACTACTGAGAATCTAAGGAATTACTTAAGCTAAACAGTGAAGACGGTACACCACCAACAGAGCTTTGTTGGTGTGACTACCAACACTGAAGACGGTACACCACCAACATTACCTTCTGCTTAATAGCAAGGAATTCGTTGTATAAGTTAACAAATTATCCTCCTTGGGTGAACCTTGACTTTGGTTTTACCTGGCCAGGTGCTAGCGTTGGTGGGAAGACGGGTGGACTCTGTCACGAATATGGGCGACCTCTCCCTACCCAGGAAGACGATGGACGGGCGTGCGATGCTTCAGGAGACGTGGGCGTGGGCGAGGAGGGCGTGGTAACTCATTGCGTCTCCTGGTGGAAAAGTTAATCTTAAAAAAACATCTCCAGGAGGGTCATGAAGAATTAACCTGTAAATGAATGACATGATTAGTTAACGAAATGGAGATCGTCGTAAACTTTCAGCGAGTACGGTTAAGTTAGTATGGCAAAGTGAGTGCAACTAGGTAAGTACCCATGTTGGTTTAAAGCCTGTCTACTACACGAGGGTCATTAAAGGATGTATGTGACCTGAACACCACCATAGAGGCAGTTTTAAACTAATACAGAAGATAGACTATTGAGTTACAGAGACCTTTAAGTGTATGTACACTACCATGACTACTTTAAAGAGAGATACACACGTCAGATTATATGCAGAATACCACTAGGTGAGCACATCAAGGTAAACACAACTAGGTAACACAAGGTGAACACACCAAGGTGAACCAAGGTGAGCACACCAAGGTGAACACAACTAGGTAAACACAAGGTAAAACACACCAAGGTGAACGCAAGGTGAACACACGAAGGTGAACACAACTAGGTAAACACCAAGGTGAACAAGGTGAACAAAACTAGGTGAACACAAGGTGAACAAAACGAGGTGAACACGACCAGGTGAACATATATTAATGGTTTACAAAACCGACATGCAGATGTAGATGCATCAAGATTGAGGGACTGATCACCTCTGACCACTTCTTTACGTCTTCTACAGTGGGCAGCAGTAGTCTCTGAACTGAACTGATAAAGGCCATTGCTTAGTGTAACATCTCTACAGTGTTGCACATGTGTCTTATTCATCTACAACTAAGCGAGTACACCTAGATTGTCCTAGATGAATACACCTAAATGAGTACACCTAAATGAGTCCTCCTAGATGAGTAAACCTATATGAGTCCTAGTTGAGTACACCTAGATGAGTACACATCATTTTGCACTAAGAAAAGAAAAGGCGATCAAAGAGTGAGGTAAACAGTGGTAACTACAATAATTTGTTCTCAGTGTAGTGAAGGTGTGCGCGGGTAAGAAGTCTTTTCTGTTATTGTACAAAAACCCTCGTTCAGATAACTTGTGGGAGGGAACTCACTTACTCAGATTTCGTTTCTAACATAAACTCGAGTCGTTTAGGACACCATTATCATGGTGCGTGCAAAACTAGGCGTCTGTTTGTCCGTGTGCAATCTTCTCTCTCTCTCTCACACACAAATTTCATAAATTCCTGGGTCCGCTAATCTTGTGTCAGGAGCTTGAGTTTACACTGGGCAGAGACATGTATACAACACCACCTCTCCACGGCCACGTCTGTCTCACACACTGTGGTCACGCTCTGTGTTAGAGTATAGAGTGCGTCAGAAACTGCTAGTCTTCCTGTACGAGGTATTTCCCTTGTGTCGCCTGAGCGGCTAGTTTGTTGGCACCTGCAATCACCCTGTGAGCGGCGCGAAAAAAAAAAAAAAATGATCAAGAGGGCAAAATGTGTCTTTACCAGCCCCCAACTCGGAAAATTTAAACATTTTAAATCATTGCAATCATTTCTTTAAAAACAATTTCTTCGAAAAACTCATGTAAAAAATATGTGATACAATCTCAAGGAATTAAAGGATCTTTTTTACTACTTAAAATTTGTTATTCGTTACAATAAAAACAGATTTCTTAAAAATAAGTTAAAAACCCATCTCAAGATATCAGTTTTAATTTTATTCAAAAACAATGAAGTGTAAAGCCATTTCCTGTGGAATTTGCTAGGGGGTCTTAAGGTTAATTTACACCAAGGAATTTAATGTTTTTCCATTCAGTTCCCCCTCGTTTTTCGGGGCATTTCCAAAGCTGTTTTTCTACACACTTTTTAATGAGGTCTAAAAGTTTAAACCATTAGGGGCTTTTAAAGGCCTTAATCTTTTTCCACGAAAGAGTAATCCTTAAAAAAATTATTTACAACAAATTTAAAATTTCCCAAAACATCTTGTAGTTTTCTGGAGTAACATCAAAATGTTTTTTCAAAATTTTTTATTTGATTGCCCAGGGTTTGTTTTCCAAAAAACCAAATTCTTTTGTACTTTTTCAAGATGTTTTTATAAACCCCGGGGAGACCACTTAATTTTCGGTTTGTTTTTATTTTAGGACTATTAAGAAAATTTTTATGAACCCCTTACCATGAAAATACATAATTCAAACAAAGTAGTGATTCATTGGGTTTTTGTCAGAAGGGATTTTACCCGGAAAACGAATTCCGAGATTAGTTTGAAAACAGTTGGTCCGGACAACCAGGAGATTGTGAGGAGTTATCCCTTTTTTGTCCAAAATTCGTATAAACTCCTCAAAGCCCTTTGCACGGAGGGGTTGGTCCTGCCATCCACCCCCTTAAGTCCACAGGTGCAAAGTTTCCCTCATTTTTAATTTTACATGTATCACATGAGGGGTGATTTCCGCCATTCCCCTCTGTTGTTGGTTAATACGCGGTGGAAGGGAAGCACAGGGCACTCGGCCAAATTGGAGTTTGAAACATTTGGTCACAACGCACGGGGACGACTGCGATTTTGTTCCCCCCTCCCCTTTTGTGCGCAGCCCCCCCCAAGCCCCCGGAGACTGGGGGGAGTTGGCGGGTTTGCCTCTTAAAAAACCTTAGTGGGCCCAGTGAAGCCCTTCCCAAATTTTTTGAAATGAGACCCCGGAATGTTATCCCAAATTAGTGGTTCCCCATGCCCGAAAAAAAAATTGTGTAAAAAAGGGTATTAATCCGACAAATGAGGTAAGACACAGTGCAACATCTGGGTATTTTATTGTAACGTTTCGCCATCCATGGCTTTATAAATACAAATTCTAGGAATAATTGAAGACAGTGAACTATGACAGAAGATGGGTAATCAGTCCCTCAACCTAGGATAGGTGCGAACAACCATTCGTGGAGATTCTGAAGCAAAAAAGAATCCGGGCGTTATTAGTAACGTCAGGTGTAGCGACGGGGATATTCATGGTAGGCGGGATTCCCCAGTGGGGTAGGTTTTTTCCCAAAGAGAGGGGTTTAGTTGTATAGTGTTGTCGTGTCGTGAAGGTTATGTAATGCCTCGGTATTTTTTAAACCATTTCTTACCAAATTGCAGACACTGAAATCATGGAATCTTAATTCTGAGGCATGTACTAACCTTCACGATACGACAAATACTACTACAACTAACCCATCTCTTTGGGAAGGACCCACTTCCACTGGGGAAAAACCCCCGCCCACCAGTGAATATCCCTCGTCTCTACACCTGACTTATATATAAGCGCCAGGGTTTTTTCTTCTGCTTCAGAACTCCAGCTATGGTGTGTTTGCACCTATCTAGGGTTTAGGGGGTTACCCCATTTTGTACAATTCTACTGTCTTCAAGTTAGTCCCAGAATTTGTATTTATAAAGCCACTGTGGGGGAAACGTCTCAATAAAGATCCCAGATGTTTCCATGTGTCTTACTTCTTTTTGAAAAATCTTATGGAGTCTGAATTTTTTGAGGCCCGTCTCTTTTAAAGCTACCCAACTTACTTTAAAAACCTTCGGAAGATTGGCCCCCACCTGATAAACTTGAAAACCAGTACTTACCCTTTTTCCTTCACAAACTAATTTACCTTTTATTGGACGTCCTCTTTTCTGACCCTATTCCTTCTTTCATTAGGCCAGAGGGTGTAAGGGGGCCCGAGGCCCCTCTCAAAAAAAACAAGGTTTCTGGCCCCCCCTCATCTAGAAAAATCCTTATCTAAAAAGAAACACCGTTACAAAATTTGAAGGGTGCCCTGGCGAAAACAAAACAGTCCACAAAAAATTAACCTTTCCAAAGGCGAGGGGTGTCCGATTACTAGGTTTCATAGGCCGGGGGGAAGGAGAATTTTCAGGGCAGGGTGTCACTGGGCTTTTTCCCTACAAAGAATTTTTCCCTTTTAGGGGAAGGAACCTGCAGCAGGACCGTGCCAACCCGGGGGTTTGCTTTCTAGCCTGCATTAAAGGGGGGTACAGACTGGGCCTGACTTCTCCGGAATCTGTTGGGGGGCGCGCGGCACTTTTGAAGCAGGACCACGTCTGAGAACCTACCCAAAAAAAACATAATTTTTTTTCCCCCAAAACAACAACGCCATTACCACCACCACAAAAAAAAACACTACCACTTACCATCACCACACCTGGAAGTCACACAAAGGGTTGTCGCTATTATTCAATACACCTCACAGAAGGCCAGCACCCCCCCCCCCACTGTGCTAGGTGAGGCAGGATAAAATGCACCCCCCCCCCCCTGTGCTAGGTTGAGGCCCGGATACACCCTACTTCAAGACAATATCTTGTGATGATCTTTTTTTATTTGTCTCAAGCCTGCCCCCCCCCCTTTTCTCTCTCTCTCTCTCTCTTACTTTTCTCACCTTGCTACAGTAACAAAAGGAAAAAAGAAAATAACACCTAGAACCTATTTTCCACCAAAACAGAGACGCAGGTTAAGGAGACTAACAGCCTTGAAGACTTGCTTGTACTGTTTGGGAAAGCGGAGGGGGAAGATATTATAATCTACACTTGGAAAATCCTGGAGGAATGGTCCCAAATTGCACTCAGAAATCACTCCCTATGGAAGTAAAAGACTGGGCAGGCGATGCAAAATGCCCCCAATTAAAAGTAGGGGCGCCATTGGTACACCAAGAGAAAACACCGTAAGTGTCCGGGGCCCAAGACTGTTCAACAGCTTCCCATCAAGCATTAGGGGAATTACCAATAAACCCCTGGCTGCCTTCAAGAGAGAGCTGGACAGATACCTAAAGTCAGTGCCGGATCAGCCGGGCTGTGGCTCGTACGTTGGACTGCGTGCGGCCAGCAGTAACAGCCTGGTTGATCAGGCCCTGATCAACCGGGAGACCTGGTCATGGACCGGGCCGCGGGGGCGTTGATCCCCGGAATAACCTCCAGGTAACCTCCAGGTAACCTCCAGGTAACCTCCAGGTAACCTCCAGGTACCTCTTAAACGCCAGGTGTAAACAGAGACAGGAGAAATATAAAAAAAAACTTGCCTCTAATATCTCGTCCAGTCCGGGAGTCGAATTCCTCTGCTTTCGCTTTCTCAGTGGGCCTTCTTCAAGCAGAGAGCCACGACTCACTCCAGAGTGATCGTGACGAGGGCAGAGGAAGACCTAAGCCAAGACTGGCTAGCACTCAGGGATGGGGAGTGGGAAGGATGAGGGGAGGGGAAGGGAAGATCGGAGGGGGGAAGGAGGAGGGGGAAGGGGGAAGGAGAGAGGGGGGGGTTGTAATTAGGGGGTGAGAAGAGGAGTATAAGATTAGTAATGCACTACCCGTGACAAGAGCAAGTTTGTTATTGTGCTAGGGTATGTGTGTGTGTGTTTTGTATTGTGTGTGTGTGTGTGTGTGTGTGTGTGTGTGTGTGTGTGTGTGTGTGTGTGTGTGTGTGTGTGTGTGTGTTGTGGTGTGTGTGTGTGTGTGTGTACTCACCTAATTATGGTTGCAAGGGTCGGTTCATAGCTCCTGTGTGTGTTGAGTGTTTTAGTGATTGTGTGTGTGGTGTGTGTGTGTGTGTGTGTGTGTGTATGTGTGTGTGTTTGTATGTGTGTGTGTGTGTGTGTGTGTGTGTATGTGTGTGTGTTTGTATGTGTGTGTGGTGTGTTGTGTGTGTGTGTGTTGTGTGTGTTATGTGTGTGTTTTGTATGTGTGTGTGTGTGTGTGTGTGTGTGTGTGTGTGTGTGTGTGTGTGTGTGTGTGTACTCACCCAGTTGTGGTTGCAGGGGTCAGTTCACAGCTCCTGGTCTCTTCGCTGGTCGCTACTAGATCCACTCTCTCCCCTACTCCAAGAGCTTCATCTTGCCTTTTCTTAAAACAATGTTTGGATCCTGCCTCCACTACATCCCTCTCCAGACTGTTTCACTTGCTGACAACTCTATAAATGAAGAAATACTTCCTAACATCCCTGCGACTCATCTGAGTTTTCAACTTCCGGTTGTGACCCCTTGTTGCTATGTCACCTCTCTGAAACATCCTGTCCCTATACACCTTGTCAATTCCCCCTCAGTATTTTATATGTCGTTATCATGGCCTCCCTATCATTCCTGTCCTCCAGTGTCATCGGTTTGTGTGAGTATGTATGTGTGTGTGCTCATCTATTTGCGGTTGCATGGGTCGAGTCACAGCTCCTGGCCCCGCCTCTTCTCTGGTCGCTACTAGGTCCACTCTCCATGCTCAATGGACTTTATCATATCTCTTATGTGTGTACGTCTGTCTCTGTCTCTGTCTGTCTGTCTGTCTGTCTGTCTGCCTCTCTCTCTCTCTCAACAAGAGCTAATATCTCAGTCATTAATCACTGGTGTATAAGACCTGTATGTGAGTGTGGGATTCCAAGTTAAACAAACAGTCCGTCAGGGTGTGGTGGAGTCTGTGTGCGTATTCTCTGAGCATATTCTATGTACGTGTGTGTATGTGTTCCCAGGTGTACGTGAAACTTCAGGTTTGCATGTAGGATTTTATGTATATGTAACCATATGTGTATTTTCACTCAGGAGAGCACATATTTTTTAATTACCTTTAATAGTGAGAGAAGCAGAGCAATGCTGGTACATGGGAGTACACGGGAGTACATAGAAGTACTTACGAGTACACGGGAAAGACAGAGAGTAGAGGACTATCGTGTATCATGTAATTGTGTGAATCATGTAGATATGCGAATCTGATATCAATGCGCATGCAGAAACAGGTGCGTATATACAGAGAAAGATCGCTTCAATCGCATGCTTGAGGCTCACTGACGTTCCCGGGCTGAGGAAGAAACATGGCTCGTGAACCGGCTTTTGAGGCATTTGTGGCTGAGTTGTGCACAGAAGATAATATTTCGTTCGGATTTTTAACGCTGGAGGGTTAGCCACCCAGGATAACCAAAGAAAGGCAGTGCTTCATCGAGGACTGTCTGTCGTATTTCCATTGGGGTCCACAGTCTTGTCCCCCAAGGGAGGACCTACACCAGTCCACTAACACCCAGGTACCTACTCGATATATATATATATATATATATATATATATATAATATAAAATATATATATATATATATAAAATATATATAAAAATATATATATATATATATATATATATATATATATGTATGTATATATATTAATGAAACCACGAAACAAGTGGTATTGAAACATTTATCAAACTGTAGCCAGCCGGATTAGATCCTGCGACACATTCCCCCGCCTCAAGCGAAGAACGTTCACATCGCCTTAACCACTTAAACCAGCGATCTAATTAGGATCGCAAGTAAGTAGGTACCATTGTGTTAGTCGACTGGTGTGGGTCGCATCCTGGGGAACAAGATTTAAGGACCACAATGGAAATAAGACAGACAGTCCTTCGATGATGCACTGACTTTCTTGGGTTATCCTGGGTGACTAACCCTCCGGGGTTTAAAAATCCAAACAAAACCTTATCTTATGTCCTTCATGGGAGGTCTACGATGGTTTACCCTGACACATATCCTTTTTCTGTGTGTTAGTCATTAGACGTTTTCTCTGACAAGTTAATTCCAGCAGTAACTCCTCTATTTTCTGAAACTGAGTAAGATAAGATAAGATTTCGTTCGGATTTTTTAACCCCGGAGGGTTAGCCACTCAGGATAACCCAAGAAAGTCAGTGCGTCATCGAGGCCTGTCTAACTTATTTCCATTGGGGTCCTTAATCTTGTCCCCCAGGATGCGACCCACACCAGTCGACTAACACCCAGGTACCTATTTGCTGCTAGGTGAACAGGACAACAGGTGTAAGGAAATGTGTCGAAATGTTTCCACCCGCCGGGAATCGAACCCGGGCCCTCCGTGTGTGAAGCGGGAGCTTTAGCCACCAGTAAATAAATAAGTTCATTTTGGTACAGGTGCACATAAGAGTTACACAAGTTTAGGTTACTACGATTATCATACGTAGTAACATATGCGTCAATTATCCTCCAGGATAACCCAGAAAAAAAGTCAGACCAAGAGAGTTTTTTTCCATTGTGGTCCTCGTAATATCTTATTATTTAAAGCCTAGCTGTAAGATGAAAAAAAAATAAGTCATAAGAACAAGAGGAGCACTGCAGCAGGCCTACTGGTCCATACTAGGCACGTCTTTCTCAAACCCAAACCCTGTCTTGTCTACGTTACTTATGCACTGTGAAGTGAGTGAAGTGAGTGTGAAGTGAGGCGTGAAGGGGGTGTGTGAAATAAGGGGATAAGTGAAAAGGGGTGGTGAAACAAATGAAAGGGTTTGCGAAATAAAGGGGTAAGTAAGGAGTGGAGAGGGTTTTGAAGTATATACCAGGAAATTACTAGTAATCATTGGTGATTGCTAGAGCGGCTACTAGAGTTTGCTAAGTGACTGGAAAAGAGAAATAAATATTATTGTCTATGATAAAAAGTGAAGAGTGAAAATGGCAGGCGTTAGGGGGGTACAGGCTACGATAATTATATTTACTTTCTCCTGCAATTCCGTGAAGAAGGAAATCAGTCATGGGGGCTGGAAAAGGCGAATGGGGTAATAGCGCCCTGGACAGTTGCCATCCTACCAGAAACGTAAATGTCACTATGGCAACACCTCATACCCAGACAAAAACAGTGGCACACAGCTCTTATAGTGGCGCTGTTCAGTGTGATATCCACACTAACCCAGGACCTCAAACTGTTGTGCAGAGGCAAAACAGACAAATAAGTGACGGTGATAGTGACGGTCTAGTAGCTAGGAATGATAACCTTAACTCCATATGTAATGCATACATAGGTCAATGCGAGACAATACAGTCATTTTTATTATTTCAAACACCATCAAACAGGTGCATACACTGTACTAAGGTACGAAAGAAGAACAGAAAAGACACCTCATGTAAAATGTGTAAGGGGTGGGTGCATAATGGATGTACAGTTTATAGTCATGGTGTCATGGTGCCAGAATCCACTTTGTGTGTAACAAATGCACTTTGGCACAGTTGCCCTTTAGCATGATGACATTGATTTACCTAATTTTAATACAAATGACCCATTGCCATATATTGATGATTATAATTGTCTTATGAAAACAGGCCTTCACTTTATTCATGTCAACGCAAGATCACTTTTTCCAAAATGGGGAGAGATTAGGATTCTAGCTAACAGAACTAGGGCGGCAGTTATATCCATATCTGAATCCTGGTTGGATGATACGGTGACTGACGACGAGGTCAAAATAGAAGGTTACAACATAAAATGCTTAGATAGGAACAGAAAAGGTGGTGGAGTATGTGCCTACATAAGGAATGACTTAGCATACAACCCAAGACCTGATTTAAATAACAATAAACTAGAGATTCTATGGTTTGAAGTGCTGCTTCCCAAGACCAAACCCATCTTAGCAGGTACTAGTTACCGCCCTCCTACCCAGGACCAGTTCTGAGAAGACTTTTCTAGAGTCTTGTCAGGACTTGAAAACAATTGCGAGACAGTAATACTGGGAGACTTCAATATCTGTTTTCAGTAGCAAAAAAAGGGGCTATGAAAAAGGGGATAAGCAAATTCTAGGTTTTAAAAATAATTACCCAACTAATTAAAACACCATCCCATCCACAGTTCTCAGCCACCCTAACTGACCAAAAAATTTTGTAACCGCTCTGAAAATTTTAGTCAGTCGGCGTCATTACCACGGGCTTAGTGATCTTTTCATCATTTACTGCCTGGGAAAAAATCACTAGGGATAGGATAGGCCACACGGGACAATAAAAATGAGGTCAACTAGAAACAACATAAAGAAACCGGAAAAGGGCCCACAATTTGTGACTGACGAGATAACAAGTTGCAGGGACGTAAAAAAAAAAAAAAATTCAAAAAAAGTTCACTACCACCTTGATAATTTGCACCATTTAAAGAGGTTAGGATTAAACGGAGAACTAAACCCCGGGTGACTACGAGATCATTTGCTAAACAGATTTAAAACAAACAGACGGGATATTGCAGCACAAAATGAATCCGAAGGGTGGGAACAGGTGCAGAGGCTTAAAAAAGGGAGCCAAGACGGGCACTATTGCTAAAAAAATTGAAGAGTACAAAAATAACCCCAGAAAGCTCTGGAACATCTAAAACATTTGGGGATCCCCATAAACCCCAGATGGGTCCAACTAGTACTCACTTCGAAACGAGGTATCCACGAAACAACAAGGGGGCAAATTGTTTAATTCCCCACTACACACGTTGCTCAACACTAGTAAGTAAACACCACTGCATCAAATACCTTTAACCCCGACTTGAAAGTTTCAAACAAATCTACCAATAAAGGGGTAACCCCAAACAGTTTCAACTTTTAAATGTACCCCATGACTGTATTCAGAAAGAATAACAGGGTTTAAAACCCAAATAAAGCACCGGCCCTGATAACATCCCCTCAAGTTCCAAAAGATGGGACTTTTGAACTGCATCCTTATTGTTCACATATAAATTTGTCCATCACCACTTACCGTACCAAGGGGTTCAAGGGCCAAGTTTTCCCTTCTTCAAGAAAAATAGTAGGCTGATGTCAGCAACTATAGGCCTTTTAGTAATCTGTAATACCAAAATTCAGAGAGGGCGTTGTACTGTCAAATTTAAGTACCTTAAAAACAAAAATATTCTTATAGCTTTCAATCAGGGTTTTATTGGGGCATTTAAAAAGGGTTTTGGGGAAAAGTTTTGTTAGGGATAATTGTAAAGGGCCCCCCTAGTATGGGGCCCAAAAGGGCCCCATGCATGTTTTCCCCCTTTCTTATGTTCTTAGTTCAAAACTTACTCAACCCACACCTCCCCAATTTAAATTTATGGATTACATAAACCGAAATGTCGACGGGGAACCCAAAAAGGTATGGGGAACCTTTGACTTGCAAAAGGCCTCGATACTGCAACCACAAAATATTTTGTAAAAACTTCAACTACGGTATAATTCCTAGACTGGTTTTAATCCCCTTGCAACAGAACAAATTGTCAAAAAAAACAAAACGGAATCAAACCCCCCCGATAGCATGTAAATTCCCCAAGGTATATTCTGGGTCCCCATTATTCCTATGCTATGTCAACGACATGCATCATGTCAAGTGCAAACCCTAACCCATGAGGACGTGCTCGTTAGGTCAGGGAAAGACCCCCAAAAATTTTGCTAATGATTAACCGGAACTGGAGTTCGCAGCAATGGTTAGTAACAAAAAACACATTTCAAACCTCCAAACCATACTCTTTGGCAGAAAAAACTGGAAGGGTAAATAATTTTAATGTTCGCTGTAAAAGGGGAGCCCATCACTTAGTTTTTCCCCATGAAAATATCTGGGAATCCCCTTTGACCCATGCTGTCAGGAGAGTTGATAGGGAACAACAAATAAAGAAAAGGAAAAGCCCGAAGTTCCCTAAGAAACCATGTCCCACCTCTGAGGTCGCAGGCTTATGTCTGGTCCTTATACATGTCATATGGATTACACTTGCTCTTCATGGGACTCGCCTTGTCAAAAAAAAAAAAAAAAAAAAAAAAAGAAAAATAGATACAAATTACCCGAACAAAAAGGTAAGATTATCCTGGACTTGGGGCCCAAAAGAACATTAGGCCCCGGATGAATTACAGCATTTGGGTAACGAATGTTGAAAACAAGTAAAAAACTGAAGTTAAATCATGTTTATAAAATTGCTCGCAAACAGTGTCCAGAATATCTTGCTGTCAATTTTGTCAAGGTTGGGAACCAAAGCAATCATAGTACTAGGGGGAGAGAGCACAACTTTGTAGTACCCACAGTCAGTGGCCAGGTTTCAAACACCTTTTATTGTACAGCAATAAAGGAATGGAACAAACTGCCTGCACTTGTCAAAGCCAGTCATAGCATGAACCAGTTCAAGAAGAGTGCCAAAAGGTGCCTGATGAATGTAGCTACAGAAAAGGAGGGGAATAGTTTATTTTTTAGCTAACACACGTGTAATTTACCTTATCCCTAGTAATGACCCTCGTATTGTAGATAGTCTTAATGACCCTCATGTAGTAGTCTTAATGGTATGATAATAAGATATTATCTCCTTTACAGAATAATAATAAGATATTATAACCTTTATATTATAATAATAAGGTAAAAGGACCCCAATGGAAATAAGTCTGACTTTCTTGGGTTATCCCAGGTACTTTATACATATGCTGCTATGTATGATAATCACTGTAATTGCATTTGTGTATATCTGAATAAACTTACTTATTTACTTACTTATGCACTTAAAGGATCACTTGCTTTTTTTAAATTGATATTATTCTGCCTTTTATCAATGAAGTGAGCCCCGAGTATTTTTTAAATACGGTCGTATCTTATTAAGTAGATATATCTAACCCATTAGAAGGAGATTTTACACACTGAGAAGTGTATATCTCTCAGAGACATACACCACGAGGAGTATATCTCTGAGTGAATACAAGAATTTTTGACTGGTGGTGAATAGGTGACTTGCAGCCTTAACGACCCTCGTGTGGTGGATTGGCTTGAAACCTAGTTAACCAGCCGCTAGGAATCGCCTGTATCCACACTGAAAGATGTGTATCTCGGTGTACCTACACTGAGATGTGCATCTATCAGCATACATACACCGAGACATGCATAATTGTGTACCAACACTGACAAAGTAATATATATATATATATAAAATATATATATATATATATATATATATATATATATATATATATATATATATAATATATATATATATATATATATAAGTAGTGCTGAAGACAGCTGAGCGGTCCCTCCTGAGCGTCTCCTGTGCGCCCGCCCGAGCGCCAGCCCGTCCGTGCCGACCTGCGACATTGACCTCACCCTCGACCACCTCGTCCTCGACCACCTTGCCCTCGACCACCTCGCCCTCGACCACCTCGCCCTCGACCACCTCGCCCTCAACCCCCACCCCCACCTCATCCTCAAACCCCCCACCACGCCCTTCAAACCCCCCACCACACCCCCCCTCCAACTAATACACAATCACTTTACTAAGTTCATGTTAACTATTCATCAACTAAAAATATTAATACAATTTACCCACCAAATTTTTTATAATCATCAAAAAATAAAACTGTTTTACACATTTTTTCTCAAACTAAATATTCATACCACATTTATCATTTCTCACCGATGCTACATATCATATTTCTCATCCACATCAACCCTAAAACATCCTTCCTTATTCATCCGTATATCACCTAGAGATGTTTTAACCCCGACGACCCATCACGACGTAGGAGCCAGAGCAACCATCACCACTCCAACACCACCTACTACACTCTGGCTCCTAGTGTCGTGATGGGTCGTCGGGGTTAAAACATCTCTAGGTGATATTCGGATGAATAAGGAAGGATGTTTTAGGGTTGATGTGGATGAGAAATATGATATGTAGCATAGGTGAGAAATGATAAATGTGGTATGAATATTTAGTTTGAGAAAAAATGTGTAAAACAGTTTTATTTTTTGATGATTATAACAAATTTGGTGGGTAAATTGTATTAATATTTTTAGTTGATGAATAGTTAACATGAACTTAGTAAAGTGATTGTGTATTAGTTGGAGGTGTGTGACTTAGTTCTGGTAATGTCTCATGACATGGTAAATTTTTTTGTGCTTAGGTCTTATATTTATTGTTAATATGTCAAGTATAGGTTTTGGTGTATGTCTTAGTTATGATGTGTATGTCTTAGTTGGAGGTGAATGTCTTAGATTTGGTGTGTATGTCTCATGTCTTAAATTTGTGATTGAAATGTATAAGTTGTGGGTGTGTGTGTATTATTTTTTTTTTTTTTGGTGATGGTGATATGTTATAGTGCTCATGTTATGTTATAGATGTTGGTGGAAGTGTCGTGGTATTTTTTGTGTATGTCTTATTTTTGTGCAAATGTTTAAAAAAATAAGTGTTTTCAGTAATCATAGTAGTTTTGAGATGCATGATCTTAGATTTTTGGTGATCTTGGTGATGAGTGTTGATAGATGATGGTAAACATGATATGGAATTGGTAATCGTGATTTTTGTGTGAATGATTATAAAAATGAGTGTTTTCTGTGATCTTGGTGGTGGGGTCATAAAATCTGGTAATCGTCTTGGTTATAGTGTTCTTAGATAACGTTGTGATGTAGTTCAGCTGGGCTTGTGAGGTCTCTGGGGAGACCTAATTTAACCAATTATATGGTCACACCTTGCCTTGGCAAACGTCAGTCAGCCACGCCCACGTCTGAGGTCTTTTGTTCTTGACGGCATCAGACCTAGGCGTCAGGTCGTACACGTGGTTGTGGAGGGTGCTTGGACCACCATAAAAGCCCAAGGAAGAGCATGATCAGGAGATTCGAGCGGAGCTGCTGCTGGGGTGCAGAGCTCCTGAGCAGAGATTCGAGTGGAGCTGCTGCTGGGGTGCAGAGCTCCTGAGCAGAGACTTCGAGTGGAGCTGCTGCTGGGGTGCAGGGATCGGGAGAAGGCTGCTGAAGTCTCTGGAGGAGACTGTTGGAGGCATTGGGCAGAGTACTGGCTTGGCGCAGTACTCGTGCTGTGTAGGTCTTGGGACCTGTGGCTTAGTTCCTGTGATGAACTGCCCTCTGAACTATATTGTAAGTTACATTCATTTTGGTCAAGTTGATTGTGTTCCCTGTCTCACTGCTTATGTGTACCACTCCATTTATCTAAACCACAATAATGTTCTCCTGTTCCCAAATATATTATTGTACAAAGACTTAATAATAAACTATGTTTGAGTAGAATAGTAATATTCACTGCCCACCGTTATTTATTCTTTTTTCTTATATTTTATTATGTTTATATGAGTGAAGAATGGGCGAGGCATATGTTAGTGAGTAGTGTAGAGTTAATGAGAATGTCGTGGTGGTCACCACTGACCTGTCATTACCACCTACCTCCGCTAATCAATCTCACTCCTACCACCCTCGCCTGCCTCTCCCCTGCCTACATAATCCCTTACTCCCATATTCCCCACTTATATCCTATTCAATCATAACCCCCCTACATGACATGGTGTCTAAGCGGTGGTGGTTCTTATTATTTTTATAGTAGGAACCAGTCCCATGTGCCTTATTTTTGACTGCTCGGTTATACTTGTTATGCTACCATTTGCTACACTTTTGGAGCAATTTGACAGGAAATTTAGAGTCGGGTGACTTTCTTGATACGATCCAGGATTGTTTTTTAAAACAGTTTGTGACAGAGCCAACTAGGGGAAATAACCTCCTTGACTTGGTTCTTGCCAGTAGGGAAACACTAATTAATAATCTTGAGGTTAATGATGAACTTGGGGAGAGTGATCACAAATCACTCAGTTTTAATATATCATGGAATTCCCCTAATAATGGCAATCAAATCTCCGTCCCCTGACTTTCGCTTGGCTGATTTCATAGGACTGAAAAATTACTTAGGTGGGCTGAACTGGAATGACCTGACTAAGGTCAGGTAGGTGGTGATGGTTGCCGATATGATGCTTTCCAGGGCATAGTTCTAGCTGCTCAGTCAAATTATGTTCCAAATAGGGAAATCAGATCAAACAAAAATGATCCTAAATGGATGAACAATAGTTTAAAATATCTGATTGGTCAAAAGAGAGGCATATATAGGCTAATCAAAAGAGGAGAGGGGCAATTAAGAAATCGATATATTCAGTTAAAGAGAGAAATAAAAAAGGGAATTAGAAAAGCAAAAAGAGATTATGAGGTTTAAAGTTGCAAGACAATCGAAGACTAACCCAAAAGGATTCTTTCAGGTATACAGAAGTAAGATCAGGGACAAGATAGGCCCACTCAAAAGTTCCTCGGGTCAGCTCACTGACAGTGATAAGGAAATGTGTAGAATTTTTAACACATACTTCCTCTCAGTTTTTTTCACAGGAGGATACCAGCGGATATTCCAGTAATGATAAATTATGTAGAACAGGACGATAATAAACTGTGCACTATTAGGGTCACAAGGGACATGGTCCTTAGGCAAATAGATAAATTAAAACCTAACAAATCCCCAGGCCCTGATGAACTGTATGCAAGGGTTCTAAAGGAATGTAAAGAGGAGCTTAGCACACCTTTGGCTAATCTTTTCAACATATCACTACAAACTGGCATGGTGCCAGATAAGTGGAAAATGCAAATGTGATACCTATTTTCAAAACAGGTGACAGGTCCCCTTTGCTTCGAACTATAGACCAATAAGCCTAACCTCCATAGTGGGAAAATTTATGGAATCAATAATTGCCGAGGCAGTTCGTAGCCACCTTGAAAAGCATAAATTAATCAACGAATCTCAGCATGGTTTTACAAAGGGGCATTCCTGCCTTACGAATTTATTAACTTTTTTCACTAAGGTATTTGAGGAGGTAGATCATGGTAATGAATATGATATTGTGTATATGGACTTCAGTAAGGCTTTTGACAGGGTCCCACATCAGAGACTATTGAGGAAAATTAAAGCACATGGAATAGGAGGAGAAATTTTTTCCTGGATAGAGGCATGGTTTGACAAATAGGCAGCAGAGAGTTTGCATAAATGGGGAGAAATCAGAGTGGGTAGCGTCACGAGCGGGTGTTCCACAGGGGTCAGTGTTTGGGCCCCCTGCTGTTCACAATCTACATAAACGACATAGATGAGGGCATAAAGAGCGACATCGGCAAGTTTGCCGATGACACCAAAATAGGCCGTCGAATTCATTCTGACGAGGACATTCGAGCACTCCAGGAAGATTTGAATAGACTGATGCAGTGGTCGGAGAAGTGGCAGATGCAGTTTAATATAGACAAATGCAAAGTTCTAAATGTTGGACAGGACAATAACCATGCCACATATTTAAAATAAATAATGAGATCTTAATATTACGGATTGCGAAAAAGATTTAGGAGTTCTGGTTAGCAGTAATCTGAAACCAAGACAACAGTGCATAAGTGTTCGTAATAAAGCTAATAGAATCCTTGGCTTCATATCAAGAAGCATAAATAATAGGGGTCCTCAGGTTTTCTTCAACTCTATACATCCTTGGTTAGGCCTCATTTAGATTATGCTGCACAGTTTTGGTCACCGTATTACAGAATGGATATAAATTCTCTGGAAAATGTACAAAGGAGGATGACAAAGATGATCCCATGTATCAGAAACCTTCCCTATGAGGATAGACTGAGGGCCCTGAAACTGCACTCTCTAGAAAGACGTAGAATTAGGGGGATATGATTGAGGTGTATAAGTGGAAGACAGGAATAAATAAAGGGGATGTAAATAGTGTGCTGAAATATCTAGCCTAGACAGGACTCGCAGCAATGGTTTTAAGTTGGAAAAATTCAGATTCAGGAAGGATATAGGAAAGTACTGGTTTGGTAATAGAGTTGTGGATGAGTGGAACAAACTCCCAAGTACCGTTATAGAGGCCAGAACGTTGTGTAGCTTTAAAAATAGGTTGGATAAATACATGAGTAGATGTGGGTGGGTGTGAGTTAGACCTGATAGCTTGTGCTAACAGGTCGGTTGCCGTGTTCCTCCCTTAAGTCAATGTGACCTGACCTGTCTAGGTTGGGTGCATTGGCTTAAGCCGGTAGGAGACTTGGACCTGCCTCGCATGGGCCAGTAGGCCTTCTGCAGTGTTCCTTCGTTCTTATGTTCTTATGTTTTTTTTCCTTGTGTGTGTAAAATCTAAAGTGAATATCTGTATGATATTATAATCCTAGTGACCTTAACTGTCCTTTTTCGACGGTGGGTCTAAATAATTGTTTGGGTGTAATATTATATTTGGTGGAGTTGGTTGTTGGTTTGAGATAAATGGTGGAGAATATCAGTATTTGGGTGAGACTTTTGGGGGAAGCAATTACTGGCCGAAATTGAATATTTACAGAGGAATGAGAAGTCACCTAGCCCGCCTTGGAAGACTTACCCACAACTGTCACCCATTGAAGAGTTTGCCTATGATTGCCTGCCACCTGATGTTCCCAGTACCCCAGCTGATTCCCATCCACCCCCGCTGATGTGCCCCAGTAATTTATTGCTGCCCTCCCCTGTTTTAG
>NC_069416.1:41636376-41666257 GCF_026875155.1 Cherax quadricarinatus | reverse complement strand
TAATTTTTTACAATACAAAGCCCAAAATTAAAACAAAATTTAAAAATTTTAAATTTAAATTTTAATTTCCTAAAACCTCCTAAACTCCCACAAGGCAGCATAATCAGTAACCTGGCAGTTTGGCCGGGGAAAAATTAGTCCTCTTGGTGCAAAGCCCCCTTTACCCGTTTTTCTCCTTAAACCTAAATATTCCTCGCCCAGCTGCCGGTGAGGGGGGGGACTTTTTTTGTCCCTCCCCCTTTTGACAGGCGCAAGTGTTTGCCAGGCTGCCAAAATGGTGGTTGGGGTGGGAAGCAGAATTAACACTGTGGGCCATGGGAATTTTGAGAGGTACAAAATCAAGTTTCCCGGCGTTGACTTTTGTTGCCTCTGATTATTCGAGAGACATAGGGAATCGAGGATTGCGCCCCTTTACGGTGTAGTTTTAAATTTGGAAACTGCCAAAATGTTCTTTAAAAAAATGCTGTATCACAGTGTATGGGATTTTACTTGCTAAATTTCGGGATGTTGCTTGATTTTTAACGGGGACCCTGTAAAGTTGGCCCAATTTTTTCCCCCCCCCGATTTAATTTTTAGTATGTAAATTTCCGAAAAGTCCCTTTTTCGGGGCCCAAATAAAAGTGCCCTACGTAGTGTGTTGGGGAATTTTTTGGAACTGACACTTTGCTCAACCGGGCCCAAGGGTGGAGGGCAGGGGCTTATGTGGGTTATCCGGAAAGGTATTTTTAAACCCAAAAGGGATGTCTGAGGTAACCTTACCTTGGAATGTTTTTCTTAAAAGAATTTAAACAAAAATTTACTCGTAATTTTTAACGTGGCCAAGTGGGACTTGTAGACTGTGTGATGGTTATGTCACATAGGGGTGAATGTGTGCGGCGGAGGACTGGCCGGGGAAATCCCAAAGAAGTGACTTACAAAGGCCCGAGGACCTACAGTGACAGTTTCAGAACCCCCCCCAGGATGGACGAAAGGCGTGGTGGGTTTGGGGGAAGTGGGAAGGGGGAAAAAGGGAAATGCAACGTGAGGGGGCATGGGGTGCGGCCCGAAATTTGGTGCGTCTGATGGGGGGAGGGTGATTCCGAGGCGGAAAAGGAGTACCAAATGAGGGTTAAAATTAAAGGTAGTGCTTGGCATTTTTGGAAAGGAGTTGTTCCCTAAATCGGGGGGAAAGGGGGGCCTTGACAGAGGAAACGAGGGGGAGACCAGGTACGGGGACGGGGGGGAAGCGGGGGGGGTCTAAAAGAAAGGAATGTAATGTCGGTTTGGGCCAATTTAGTGAAAAGGGGGAATGAGGTGATAGAGGTGGGGGTGCCCAATGAGGAAGGTCAGGGGGACTAGCATGGCGGAAGGGGAAAGGGGGTTGCCCGGAGGAAGGGGGCCCAGCTGTCACTTTGACTCGGATAACTTTCCTCACCCCCGCACAAAGACCGGGGAAAAAAGGGGGGATTGAAGGTGTGTGTAGGGCCAGAAAAAAAGGAAACCCAGCAAGGGGTTGGGAGGGAGGGGGGGGGGGGGTTTCCCAAGGAGGGTTTTGTGTATGGGTTAGGGACAGGGGGAAAAATTTGGGGGGGAAAAAAAGGGGGTTTGGAAAAAAACGTAAGCGGGCCCCTAAGGTGAATGAAAATTAATTTTAAATGGTTTATGAAGGGGTGGAAAATTTTGGGTGTTTTGGTTGCGAGGATGCTGTATCGTTATAAGGTAGATTTTGGGTCTTTATAAGGGGCAAATTTGGGAAAAATGGAAAAAATTGCTGGAGGTGGATGGATAAAAGGGGTTTTGTAACTCCAAGGGACACTTTTTTAAAAGGGGGAGTAGGTGTTTAATTCGGGGACCCAAGCCCGTTTTTTTTGGGAAAAGGGTTTTAGGGGGGGGGGGGGGTAAAGGGAAGAATAATGAGAGGGGACGGGTGGGGAATGCGTGAACGCTTTGTCCTTTGTTGGAGTGTATGCTCCGGCGGAAAATGAGGGCGGGGTAAAATGGGGTTTTGGGTAAGGGATAATCGGGTTTGTATTCTTGAGAGCATTTCCAGGGGGCATTGATTGGGGGAAAATTGGGAATTTTGTATAATACGGGGGATTTGATGGGGGGGGGGGGGGAAGCCAGGGGGGGGGCAGGATTTTTTTTCAAACTTTGTTGCGGACTGTGTAGAGTTTTTGGGGTAAAAGATGCTTTTTGGGGGTTTTGGAATAGGTGAAGGGGAAAACATCGTCCGTAAGGGGGGAAATACGCAGCTGACGGGGTTTAGGTCTATATAACCCCAAGGGGGTTTTTCCGTGGGGTTTTTTAAAACCACTATAAAAAGCAATTTATTCAGATCACAGGGCAGGGGTGGTGGGGGGGTAGAGGGGGACTCGTTATTTGAAAGGGGTTTGAAAGCTACGGGGAAATTAAACCCCGCGACCCCCTTGGGGAGGGGGAAGGGAAAGGAAAAGGGTTTGATTCGCTGTGGGGAAGCTAAGTGAGGAGGAAAAAAAGGGTTTGTAATGTTTGTTTTTGGGGGTGGGACAGTGGGGCCCAAAGGAGAAAAATTGTGGGTTTTTTAACGGGGGGTGGGGGGAAAAAGGGATAAACGACAAAAGTAGGGTTTAAAAAATTTAAATTTGGAAAGTAGAATAGGATACTTCATGAAAGGAGTAGTGGGGGGGGTTTTCCCAAAAAGAGGAAATAGAAAATCTAAAAAAGAGCAGGTTAAGGAGGTGAGGAGGAGGTTTTCATGCGGTGCGGGTGCGGCGGGTGTGGGGGAAAGTGCTTTGGGGGGAAAAGGGCCACGGCTGTGTTTTTGAGGGGGAAACAGCAAAAGGGGGGACAGCGACCACATAGCAGTTTTTGGAAGTGCACACTGGGGTTTTAAAAGGGTTTAGGGGGGGCGGGTTTGTTAAAAAAAAACGGAGGTTTTAGGGTTTTTGGGGAAAGGGCGTGGTATGGGAAATTTTGGAAAAAAGGGGAAAAAGGAGTTTAAAAGAGGATCTTGATGGGGTGTGTGCTTTTTAGAGCCCGAAAGTTGGGGAGTAAGGACGGGGAAAGCTTTGGGGGGGGGAAAAATTGAAGGGGGGGAGATTTTGGGGAGCGTTTTTGTAGACATTGGGGAGAGGCAAAGCACCAGGTATTTGAGGCCCACCCAAGTGAAATTTTCTTAAAAAATTGGGGGTCTGTTAAGGGATTTTTTGTAACGCTGTTCAACGAATGAAAAAGGGGGGGGGTGGGGAAATTTGGGGGGAGGGGCAAAGTACGGGGGCCCTATGCTTGTGCCCAAGGGGTTTAAAGGGGGAGGGGTACACTTAAGGATTACAGGGGGCCCATTACTTCCTTTTTTGTGGCGGGGGGAAAAATATAAAATTTTTCGCGAAGATTTTTGGGGAAAAAGGTTTTTTAAAAGTTTTTGGTGGGCGTGTAGTTTCAAAGGTCAAATAGGGGTTTCCAGGACGGTCGTGGTCTGGGGCACGGAATTCTTTAAAAAGGGTTTGTTTAGAGTTTTGAGGGGGGCGCAGGAAGGGGGGGGTTTTGGTGGCGATTGATTGGCAGGGGGGTTTTCTTTTGATCAGGTGGAAAAGGGGGGGTTTTAAGGCAGATCCCTTAAAAAAACAAGGTTTTGGGGATGGGGGGTTGTGGGGGGGGGTTGAAACGTTGTATAAAGGGGCCCAAAAACGGGGAAAAACAGGAAACAATGGAACTGTGGGAGGGGTGGGGAACCCTGGATAGGGGGTTGAGGCAGGGGCCCGCTATAAAAGTTAAAATTCGCTTTTTGTGCAAGATTTCCCTTTTATAGGTTTGGTTTAGAAAAAGGGGTGTGTGGTGGGGGGGGTCGAGGGAGGGGTTGATTAGGATCATGTGGGTTGGTTACGTTTGGGTGGGCACGACATTTCCCAGTTCCCGGGAAGGGAAAACAAGATTGGGGGGAAATTGGGAAAGGGGGGGTTGGCATGTTTGGGGGGCCGGGGCAGGCATGACGGTTTAAAAATTTTAGAAAAAACAAAAAAACATGGGGCTGGGGGGGGAAAGGGGCAGAAATTGATTGGGGGCTGTGATGTGGTGAGGGAAAGGGCCGGGAAAGGGAAATTTTTAATTGTGGCCCTTTTGTTTTTAGAAGGGGGACCCCTACGGGAGGCCCAGGGGAGGCGGGAATTTTGTTGGGGGAAAGGGTGGGAACGCGTGGAACCCTCGGTTGGGGAGTTGCGGGGCTTTTCACTTGCATTGTTTTTCAACGGGCGGGTTGTTATTTAACGTATTGCTGTACAGTAAGGTATGGTAAGTAGCAGCGTTTTTCCCCTTGCTGAGAGCTGGGCATTACCGGGAAACCCTTAAAAAGTGTTTTTTTGGTTCTTTTGGGGCTAGGAAATGAATGGATTTAAGAGGGGAGGGGGGTGACTTTTTTTCCCCCCCCGGTTTAGGAAGGGAGGTTTGGGCTGTTGGAACCTTTGGGGGGAAAAAAAAAAAAAAAAAAAAAAAAAAATTTTAAATGGGTTTTTTTTAGGTGGGAGTGGAAAAAAATTAGGGGGACAGGGGGGACAAAGCAGCAAAGGTTACATGGGTATTTTTAGGGGAATGTATGTGGGGGGGGGAAGGGGGGGAAGTGCCCAGGTTTTGTTTTAGGGCACTTTTGTGGGCGCCCCGGGGCCCCACAAATTAAAGGTGCGGGGTTTTTTATCGAAAATTTTTGGGGGAGAGGAGACGGCCCCGTTGAGGGGTGTTCCCGAAAGTATGCATGGGGGGCTATAGGAGTCTGTTGGGAAAAAAATAAAGTTGGGCCCGGGTGCGGGAGGGTCTGTTTAAAATTTTTTCATGGGTTCTGCCTACTGGATCAGTCCTCCGAAAAAAAACGTGTGGTTTGGGAGGGTTTTGGGGTGGGTTTTTTTGGGGAGTTGGAAAAAAGCCTTCACGTTGGGGATACTTTTGCGTTTTTTTTTGGGGGGTTTGTGGGGAAGGTTGGCTGGGGAAAGTGGTCAGGAGGGTAAGGGGGAACTGGGGGTCAGTGTTGAGGCGCTGAGTCTTGATATTGGGGGGGGTTTGGGGGGGGCGGGGGGGAGAATGTGGCACGGGGAGAAATTATATCCTGGGGGATTTGTGTTCATAAAGTGGGGGGAAAAGAGAAAGGGGGGATTAAAAGGGGGGGACGAGGGGGAAAAATTTTTTTGCGAGGGGTTTTTTGTAGGACAATGAAAATTGGGGGAAACGGGGAAAATTTTTGGGGGGGGGGGAAGGGGGGGGAGCTTTCCCTTGGGGGGTTTCAGGTCCCTAACTTTTTGGGGGGTTGCTTGGTTGTGAGGGGGGGGGGGGAAATGGGTTAAGGTTTTTTGTGTAAAGCATTAGATTTAAAAAAAAAAAGGGGGGGGGGGTACCAAACCCGGGGTTGCCAAAACGAAGGTGTTGGTTTGGTTTTGATGTGCCCTGGGGAGTGATTTAAATGCAAAAGAGAAAGGGTTTTTGTGTAAATTTGGGTGTGCATGGGAGTGCTTGAGTTCTGCATCTTAGTAGTTATTTAATATTGTTAATTAATGCATTTTTGCTTGAAGGCTATCGTAGTAGCGTTTTAAGAGTACATCTTGAGAATGATGCCCTGGGGAAAAGCAATTAAGTTGGATGACTCCCATTGGACTAATTCAGTTTCTAATGTATATAATACAAAAGTAATATAAATATATTAGGCAGCGCGGGTTTCATATGAAAAGTTGGGTTTAATTGTTATCAATTTAATATGTTATTAAGTTTAATTTAGTATGCTTAGTTTATAAGTTACATAAACAACGGTGAAATGCTGTACATTTTTGGTGGCTGGGGTAATAGGGGGGGGGGTTATACTGCTGATTTTGCGGTATGTAATTTGTGGGGTGGATATTGAAATAGGAGTCGGGAAGGAGTCAGGGATTCTTTATTTTGTATTACTTGAATAGTTATATTTTGTAGTAAAGAATTATGTATAGGGCCATATTCCCCAATCAAACCATGACAATTACTCCCTAATGCAGTGTATAGAATTGATGAATTCATATTGCTGCCCGATGCTCTCATACTGATGCTTTTGTTTTCATGTATTGATTATAAATAAAAATATAAAAAAAAAAAAAAAAAAAAACCTAAATATCGGGCCCAGTGCCTCCCACTTCTACTAGAATTGCACTAGCCAATGCTAGTCCCCTCCACGTTAACCATTGGGCCAAACCTCTCTAGGCTTCTATGGCGTGGAAAACTGCTCCAACGGGTTGCATTCTTTCAAGTTAACTGCAACTGGACCACTTCACGACCACCAAGGTGCATTTTCGGCACATTTTCACATGCACCACTACAACATCAAAAAATCGAGGACAGGCAGGCATCGCAGCTAAGACCCTCCAATATCCTATGCCACTACAGGTTCACTGGCCTCATAAAACAAGGCGGCCATAATCACTGGACCGTATTAAAGGTCACCTTATTCATACAGGTAACACTAACACTCTGGCAAGTCAAAGTAGTGGGGACATCTCACACTCTCAATTGTCTCTCATGGCTGGCAGGGCATCCCCGCATACCGGTCGTACAGGTCGACCAGCAAGGCAGGATACGCCTCCATACCGCCCTTGAAAGCAGGCTGGTCCCAACAGCTGGAGTCTATCTCCGCGGCTCACTTCCTTCCACATCCCGAGGATGGCAACTCCCATAGTAGATTCTCCTGTCCTGGCACACCAGCCAAAATTTCCTCCACACCACTGCAGCATCACCGCCATCTCCTCCTCTTGAGCTAGGCAGCATCGCAGCATCACAGCACGGCCACAGCATAGCAGACAGCATCACAGCACGGCCACAGCATAGCAGACAGCTTACAGCACGGCCACAGCATAGCAGACAGCATCACAGCAGCGCCAACATAGCAGTAGCAGGCAATGGTCAGTTGCTCGGGGTGAGGTGAGGTCACTTCAGGTCATCAACAGCAGGTGCGGTCCCCCATCCCTGGCAACTGCGGGTAATGGGCGGTCCGTGGGTGATGGTCACAGAGGCTGGGTGACGCAGACAGAAAACCCACTACAACTGGATGACAGACCAGGGCAGGGCAGCAATACATCTACTGGGGCACATCAGCTGGGTCTGGGCATATCAGCTGGTGACTGGCACATCAGGTGGACACCCAATCATAGGCAACTCTTCAATGGGTGACAGTTGGGGTTAAGTTTCCAAGGCGGGCTAGGTGACTTCTCTTCCCTGTAATTTCAATTTCGGCAAGTAATTGCTTCCCCAAAAGTCTCACCAAATATGATATTCTCCACCATTTATCTCAAACCAACAACCAACTCCACCAAATAAATATTACACCCAAACAATTATTTGACCACGGTCGAAAAAAAGGACAGTTAAGGTCACTAGGATTATATATCATACAGATATTCACTTTAGATTTTACACAACAAGGAAAAAAAAATAAAAAACATAAGAACGAAGGAACACTGCAGAAAGGCCTACTGGCCCATGCGAGGCAGGTCCAAGTCTCCTACCGGCTTAAGCCAATGCACCCAACCTAGACAGGTCAGGTCACATTGACTTTTAAAGGGGGGAAACGGCAACCGACTGTTTAGCACAAGCTATCAGGTCTAACTCACACCACCCACATCTACTCTGTATTTATCCAACCTATTTTTAAAGCTACACAACGTTCTGGCTCTATAACGGTTAATTGGGGGTTTGTTCCACTCATCCACAACTCTATTCCAAACAGTAAATTTCCCATATCCTTCCTGAATTCGAATTTTCCCAAATTAAAACCTTGCTGCGAGTCCTGTCAGGGGTAGATATTTCAGCACACTTTTAATCCCCTTTTTATTCCTGTCTTCCACTTTAAAACCTCAATTATATCCACCCCTAATTCTACGTCCTTTCTAGAGAGTGCAGTTTCAGGGGCCCCTCAGTCTATCCTATAGGGGAAAGGGTTTTCTGATACATTTGGGGTCATCTTTGTCATCCTCCTTTGTACATTTCCAGAGAATTTAAAATCCATTCTGTAAAAACGGTGACCCAAACTGTGCAGCATAATCTAAATGAGCCTAACCCAAAGGATGTATAGAGTTGAAGAACAACCTGAGGACTCCTATTATTTATGCTTCTTGATATGAAGCCAAGGATTCTATTAGCTTATTACGAACACTTATGCACTGTTGTCTTGGTTTCAGATTACTGCTAACCAGAACTCCTAAATCTTTTTCGCAATCCTTTATATTAAGATCTACATTATTTAGTTTATATTTTGGCATGGTTATTGTCCTGTCCAACTTTTAGAACTTTGCATTTGTCTATATTAAACTGCATCTGCCACTTCTCCGACCACTGCATCAGTCTATTCAAATCTTCTGGAGTGCTCGAATGTTCCTCGTCAGAATGAATTCGACGGCCTATTTTGGTTGTCATCGGCAAACTTGCCGATGTCGCTCTTTATGCCCTCATCTATGTCGTTTATGTAGATTGTGAACAGCAGGGGGCCCAACACTGACCCCTGTGGAACACCGCTCGTGACGCTACCCCACTCTGATTTCTCCCCATTTATGCAAACTCTCTGCTGCCTATTTGTCCAACATGCCTCTATCCAGGAAAAAATTTCTCCTCCTATTCCATGTGCTTTAATTTTCCTCAATAGTCTCTGATGTGGGACCCTGTCAAAAGCCTTACTGAAAGTCCATATACACAATATCATTATTCATTACCATGATCTACCTCCTCAAATACTTAGTGAAAAAAGTTAATAAATTCGTAGGCAGGAATGCCCCTTTGTAAAACCATGCTGAGATTCGTTGATTAATTTATGCTTTTCAAGGTGGCTACGAACTGCCTCGGCAATTATTGATTCCATAAAATTTTCCCACTATGGAGGTTAGGCTTATTGGTCTATAGTTCGAAGCTAAGGACCTGTCACCTGTTTTGAAAATAGGTATCACATTTGCCATTTTCCACTTATCTGGCACCATGCCAGTTTGTAGTGATATGTTGAAAAGATTAGCCAAAGGTGTGCTAAGCTCCTCTTTACATTCCTTTAGAACCCTTGCATACAGTTCATCAGGGCCTGGGGATTTGTTAGGTTTTAATTTATCTATTTGCCTAAGGACCATGTCCCTTGTGACCCTAATAGTGCACAGTTTATTATCGTCCTGTTCTACATAATTTATCATTACTGGAATATCGCTGGTATCCTCTGTGTAAAAACTGAGAGGAAGTATGTGTTAAAAATTCTACACATTTCCTTATCACTGTCAGTGAGCTGACCCGAGGAACTTTTGAGTGGGCCTATCTTGTCCCTGATCTTACTTCTGTATACCTGAAAGAATCCTTTGGTGTAGTCTTCGATTGTCTTGCAACTTTAACCTCATAATCTCTTTTTGCTTTTCTAATTCCCTTTTTTATTTTCTCTTTAACTGAATATATCGATTTCTTAATTGCCCTCTCCTCTTTTGATTAGCCTATATATGCCTCTCTTTTGACCAATCAGATATTTTAATCTATTGTTCATCCATTTAGGATCATTTTTGTTTGATCTGATTTCCCTATTTGGAACATAATTTTGACTGAGCAGCTAGAAACTATGCCCTGGAAAGCTATCATATCGGCAACCATCACCACCTACCTGACCCTTAGTCAGGTCATTCCAGTTCAGCCCACTAAGTAATTTTTCAGTCCTATGAAATCAGCCAAGCGAAAGTCAGGGACGGAGATTTGATTGCCATTATTAGGGGAATTCCATGATATATTAAAACTGAGTGATTTGTGATCACTCTCCCCAAGTTCATCATTAACCTCAAGATTATTAATTAGTGTTTCCCTACTGGCAAGAACCAAGTCAAGGAGGTTATTTCCCCTAGTTGGCTCTGTCACAAACTGTTTTAAAAAACAATCCTGGATCGTATCAAGAAAGTCACCCGACTCTAAATTTCCTGTCAAATTGCTCCAAAAGTGTAGCAAATGGTAGCATAACAAGTATAACCGAGCAGTCAAAAATAAGGCACATGGGACTGGTTCCTACTATAAAAATAATAAGAACCACCACCGCTTAGACACCATGTCATGTAGGGGGGTTATGATTGAATAGGATATAAGTGGGGAATATGGGAGTAAGGGATTATGTAGGCAGGGGAGAGGCAGGCGAGGTGGTAGGAGTGAGATGATTAGCGGAGGTAGGTAGGTAATGACAGGTCAGTGGTGACCACCACGACATTCTCATTAACTCTACACTACTCACTAACATATGCCTCGCCCATTCTTCACTCATATAAAATAATAAAATATGGAAAAAAGAATAAATAACGGGGGCATAAATTATTACTTTTCTCCCAAAACCATAGTTTATTATTAAGTTTTGTTCAAAAAATTTAAAATTTTTGGGGGAACAGGAGAACTTTTTAAATTTTTTTTAAAATTGTGGTTTAGTTTAAAGGGAGTGGTACACATAAGCAGTGGGACAGGGAAAAACAATCAACTTAAAAAAAAATAAATGAAAACTTAAAATATGGGTTCAGGGGGCATTTTATCACGGGAAAAACTAACCCACAGGCCCCAAGCCTAAAACAGCCAGTACTCCCGCCAACCCATACTCTCCCCAATGCCCCCAAAAACAGTCTCCCCCAGGACTTCGGGCACCCTTTCCCTCCCATCCCTGCACCCCGAAAGCGGCTCCACTCGAAGCTCTCCCTCGGGAGCTCTGCACCCCACAGCAGCCCCACTCGAATCCGGGCCAGGAGCTCTGCCCCCCAGCAGAAAGCTCCGCTCGAATCCCCTGATCTGCTTTTCCTTGGGCTTTTTTTTGGTGGTCCAAGCACCCTCCACAACCACGTGTACGCCCTGACCCCTATTCGGATGCCGTCAAAAAACAAAAGACCCGGGACGGGCGTGGTGACTGACGTTTGCCAAGGCAAGGTGGGCCCATAAAATTTGGGTTTAAATTGGGGTCTCCCAGAGACCTCACCCAAACCCACTGAATACATCACAACGTTATCTAAGAACACTATAACCAAACGATTACCAAAATTTTTTGACCCCCACCAAGATCAAAAGAAAAAAACTTTTATTTTTTAATCATTCACACAAAAAAACAATTACCAAAATTCCCCTATCATGTTTACCATCATCTATAACATCATCCCAAAATTTACCAAAAATCAAGAAAACATGATCTCAAAAAATACTATGATTTCTGAAAACACTTTTTTTTTTAACATTTGCAAAAAAAATAAAAACATACACAAAAAAAACCACGCACTTCCACCAACAACTATAACATAAAATGAGCACTATAACATATCACCATCACCAAAAAAAAAAAAAAATAATACACACACACCCACAACTTATACATTTCAATCACAAATTTAAGACATGAGACATACACACCAAATCTAAGACATTCACCTCCAACTAAGACATACACATCATAACTAAGACATACACCAAAACCTATACTTGACATATTAACAAAAATATAAGACCTAAGCACAAAAAAATTTACCATGTCATGAACATTACCAAAACTAAGTCACACACCTCCAACTAATACACAATCACTTTACTAAGTTCATGTTAACTATTCATCAACTAAAAAATATTAATACAATTTTACCCACCAAATTTGTTATAATCATCAAAAAATAAAACTGTTTTTACACATTTTTTCTCAAACTAAATATTCATACCACATTTTATCATTTCTCACCTATGCTACATATCATATTTCTCATCCACATCAACCCTAAAACATCCTTCCTTATTCATCCGAATAATCACCTAGAGATGTTTTAACCCCGACGACCCATCACGACACTAGGAGCCAGAGTGTAGTAGTGGTGTTGGAGTGGTGATGGTTGCTCTGGCTCCTACGTCGTGATGGGTCGTCGGGTTAAAACATCTCTAGGTGATATACGGATGAATAAGGAAGGATGTTTTAGGGTTATGTGGATGAGAAATATGATATGTAGCATCGTGAGAAATGATAAATGTGGTATGAATATTTAGTTTGAGAAAAAATGTTTAAAACAGTTTTATTTTTTTGATGATTATAACAAATTTGGTGGGTAAATTGTATTAATATTTTTAGTTGATGAATAGTTAACATGAACTTAGTAAAGTGATTGTGTATTATTGGAGGGGGGTTGGGGGGGGGGGTTAGGGGTGGGGGGGGTTGAAGGGCGTGGTGGGGTTGAGGATGAGGTGGGTGGGGGTTGAGGGCGAGGTGGTCGAGGGCGAGGTGTCGAGGCGAGTGGTCGAGGGCAAGGTGGTCGAGGACGAGGTGGTCGAGGTGAGGTCAATGTCGCAGGTCGGCACGGACGGGCTGGCGCTCGGGCGGGCGCACAGGAGACCGCTCAGGAGGGACCGCTCACTGTCTCAGCCTACTTATATATATATATATATATAATATATATATATATATAATATATATATATATATAAATATATATATATATATATATATATATATATATATATATATATATATATATATAATATAATAATGATATATATATATATTTTAAATATATATATAGTATACATATATATATAATAGTATATGGATGTAGATATCTTTGTCAGTGTGACACAATTATGCATGTCTGGTATGTATGCCGATAGATGCACATCTGTAGTTGATCCGAGATACACATCTTTCAGTGTGATACAGGCGATTCCTAGCGGCTGGTTAACTAGGTTTCAAGCCAATCCACCACACGAGGGTCGTTAAGGCTGCAAGTCACCTATTCACCACCAGTCAAAAATTCTTGTATTCACTCAGAGATATACTCCTCGTGGTGTATGTCTCTGAGAGATATACACTTCTCAGTGTGTAAAATCTCCTTCTAATGGGTTAGATATATCTACTTAATAAGATACGACCGTATTTAAAAAATACTCGGGGCTCACTTCATTGATAAAAGGCAGAATAATATCAATTTAAAAAAAGCAAGTGATCCTTTAAGTGCATAAGTAAGTAAATAAGTAAGTTTATTCAGATATACACAAATGCAATTACAGTGATTATCATACATAGCAGCATATGTATAAAGTACCTGGGATAACCCAAGAAAGTCAGACTTATTTCCATTGGGGTCCTTTTACCTTATTATTATAATATAAAGGTTATAATATCTTATTATTATTCTGTAAAGGAGATAATATCTTATTATCATACCATTAAGACTACTACATGAGGGTCATTAAGACTATCTACAATACGAGGGTCATTACTAGGGATAAGGTAAAATTACACGTGTGTTAGCTAAAAAATAAACTATTCCCCTCCTTTTCTGTAGCTACATTCATCAGGCACCTTTTGGCACTCTTCTTGAACTGGTTCATGCTATGACTGGCTTTGACAAGTGCAGGCAGTTTGTTCCATTCCTTTATTGCTGTACAATAAAAGGTGTTTGAAACCTGGCCACTGACTGTGGGTACTACAAAGTTGTGCTCTCTCCCCCTAGTACTATGATTGCTTTGGTTCCCAACCTTGACAAAATTGACAGCAAGATATTCTGGACACTGTTTGCGAGCAATTTTATAAACATGATTTAACTTCAGTTGTTTTACTCTGTCTTCAACATTCAGTATATCCAACTGCTGTAATTCATCCTGGCCTACATGTTCTCTTGGACCCAAGTCCAGGATGAATCTTACCATTTTGTTCTGGGTAATTTGTAGTCTATCTTTCAGTTTTTTTTTTTTTTTTTTTTGACAAGGCAGAGTCCAGAAGAGCAAGGTATCCTTTTTACATGTATAAGGACCGACAAGAGTCCTGCGGCCCCTAGGTAGACATTTGCTTGTTTTAGAGGAAATTCAGTTGGGATTCGCTTTTTTTACTTCGTTGTTCCCCATCAACCTCCTGACATGCATGGGGCAAAGGGGATTCCCCAAAATTTTCTGAGGGAAAGAATGATGGGCTCCCCCCTTACAGCGAACATTAAAATTTTTTCCCTTCTCATTTTTTTTTTCGTGCCAAAGAGTAGGTTTCAGTTTTCCCGAGGTTTAAGTAGTTTGGGTTGTCTACTAACCCTTTGTGCGAACCCAGTTCCAGTGTTAATACATTAGCTTTTTCTTGTGGGGTTTTTTCCGCACTACAGAGCACTGTCTTTTGCATATGTGGAGTTTGAAATTGACACTGATAGGCATTTTCGTTAATTTAAAAGGAAAATAAAGGGGGCCCCGAATACTAACTTTGGGGGAAATTTACATCTATCGGCTGGGGGTTTGATTCCCCTTTTGTTGATTTGACAAATTTTTCTCCCTTTTTCTAAGGTAGGACTTAAAACCCTTATGGAACTTTACCCTAGCTTGAAGTTTTTACATAAAATATTGTGGGTTTAAAAAGTATCGAAGGCCTTTTGCAAGTTAAGGTTACCCTACCTAAGGGTTCCCCGTCGGGCATTTCGGTCTCTGTAATCCTCAGATTAATTAGGGGGGTGTCGGTTGAGTAAGATTTAAGACATAAAACATAAAAAGGAGGAAAACCCGCAGGCCTGTTGGCCCTACTAGGCAGGTCCTTTACAATTCATCCCACTAACAAAACATTTGCCCAACCCAATTTTCAATGCCACCCAATTTAAAACCGATTGAAAGCTATTTAAGGGGTATTTTTGTCATTAAGGTACTTAACACTTTTACATTTCAACGCCCCCTTAGAATTTTTTTGGAAAAATTTCACTAGTATACTAACAGGCCTATAGTTGCTGACATCAGACCTACTATTTTTCTTGAAGATAGGAGTAACTCTGGTCTCCTTGAACCCCTCTGGTACGGTATTAGTGGTGATGGACAAATTTATTATGTGAACAATAAGGACTGACAGTTCAGAAGTACCATCTTTTAGGAACTTAGACGGGATGTTATCAGGGCCGGTGCTCTTAGTTGGGTTTAACCTGCTTAGTTCTTTCTGAATACAGTCATGAGATACACTTACTAGTTGACAACTGTTTGGGGTTACCCCTTTATTGGTAGAGTATGTTTGAAACTTATCAGAGTCTGTGTTAAAGGTATTTGATGCAGCTGGTAGTTTACTTACTAGTGTTGATGCAACAGATGTGTAGTAGGAATTAAACAATTTGCCACCTTAGTTGTTTCGTGGCATACCTCGTTATCGATAGTGAGTACTATGTTGGACCTATCTGCGGGTTTATGGGTATACCTCAACTGTTTTAGATGTTGCCAGAGCTTTCTGGGGTTATTCTTGTACTCTTCAATTTTTGAGCAATAGTGCCTTGTCTTGGCTCCTTTTATAAGCCTCTGCACTCTGTTCCTCACCCTTCGGAATTCATTTAGTGCTGCAATATCCTGTCTGTTTGTTATAAATCTGTTTAGCAACTGATCTCAGTAGTCATCCAGGGTTCAGTTCTCCGTTTAATCCTAACCTCTTTAACTGGTGCAATATTATCAAGGATGGTAGTGAACATTGTTTTGAATTTTTTTTTTTTTCGTTTACGTCCGTGCAACTTGTTATCTCTGTCCAGTCACAATTGTGTGGCCTATTTACCAGTGTTTCTTTACTGTAGTTTCTAGTTGACCTCATTTTTATTGTCCTGTGTAGGCCTATCCTATCCCTAGTGATTTTCCTAGTGCAGTAAATGATGAAATGATCACTAAGACCTGTGGTAATGACGCCTGACTGACTAATGTTCTCAGAGCGGTTACAAAATATGTGGTCAGTTAGGGTGGCTGAGAACTGTGTGATCCGGGATGGTGTATTAATTAGTTGAGTGTAATTATTTAAACCTAGAATTTGCTTATACCTTTTGCATAGCCCGTTATTTTGCTACTGAAAACAGATATTGAAGTCTCCCAGTATTACTGTCTCGCAATTGTTTTCAAGTCCTGACAAGACTCTAGAAAAGTCTTCTCAGAACTGGTCCTGGGTAGGAGGGCGGTAACTAGTACCTGCTAAGATGGGTTTGGTCTTGGGAAGCAGCACTTCAAACCATAGAATCTCTAGTTTATTGTTATTTAAATCAGGTCTTGGGTTGTATGCTAAGTCATTCCTTATGTAGGCACATACTCCACCACCTTTTCTGTTCCTATCTAAGCATTTTATGTTGTAACCTTCTATTTTGACCTCGTCGTCAGTCACCGTATCATCCAACCAGGATTCAGATATGGATATAACTGCCGCCCTAGTTCTGTTAGCTAGAATCCTAATCTCTCCCCATTTTGGAAAAAGTGATCTTGCGTTGACATGAATAAAGTGAAGGCCTGTTTTCATAAGACAATTATAATCATCAATATATGGCAATGGGTATTTGTATTAAAATTAGGTAAATCAATGTCATCATGCTAAAGGGCAACTGTGCCAAAGTGCATTTGTTACACACAAAGTGGATTCTGGCACCATGACACCATGACTATAAACTGTACATCCATTATGCACCCACCCCTTACACATTTTACATGAGGTGTCTTTTCTGTTCTTCTTTCGTACCTTAGTACAGTGTATGCACCTGTTTGATGGTGTTTGAAATAATAAAAATGACTGTATTGTCTCGCATTGACCTATGTATGCATTACATATGGAGTTAAGGTTATCATTCCTAGCTACTAGACCGTCACTATCACCGTCACTTATTTGTCTGTTTTGCCTCTGCACAACAGTTTGAGGTCCTGGGTTAGTGTGGATATCACCACTGAACAGCGCCACTATAAGAGCTGTGTGCCACTGTTTTTGTCTGGGTATGAGGTGTTGCCATAGTGACATTTACGTTTCTGGTAGGATGGCAACTGTCCAGGGCGCTATTACCCCATTCGCCTTTTCCAGCCCCCATGACTGATTTCCTTCTTCACGGAATTGCAGGAGAAAGATAAATATAATTATCGTAGCCTGTACCCCCCTAACGCCTGCCATTTTCACTCTTCACTTTTTATCATAGACAATAATATTTATTTCTCTTTTCCAGTCACTTAGCAAACTCTAGTAGCCGCTCTAGCAATCACCAATGATTACTAGTAATTTCCTGGTATATACTTCAAAACCCTCTCCACTCCTTACTTATCCCTTTATTTCGCAAACCCCTTTCATTTGTTTCACACCCCTTTTCACTTATCCCCTTATTTCACACACCCCCTTCACGCCTCACTTCACACTCACTTCACTCACTTCACAGTGCATAAGTAACGTAGACAAGACAGGGTTTGGGTTTGAGAAAGACGTGCCTAGTATGGACCAGTAGGCCTGCTGCAGTGCTCCTCTTGTTCTTATGACTTATTTTTTTTTCATCTTACAGCTAGGCTTTAAATAATAAGATATTACGAGGACCACAATGGAAATAACTCTCTTGGTCTGACTTTTTTTCTGGGTTATCCTGGAGGATAATTGACGCATATGTTACTACGTATGATAATCGTAGTAACCTAAACTTGTGTAACTCTTATGTGCACCTGTACCAAAATGAACTTATTTATTTACTGGTGGCTAAAGCTCCCGCTTCACACACGGAGGGCCCGGGTTCGATTCCCGGCGGGTGGAAACATTTCGACACATTTCCTTACACCTGTTGTCCTGTTCACCTAGCAGCAAATAGGTACCTGGGTGTTAGTCGACTGGTGTGGGTCGCATCCTGGGGGACAAGATTAAGGACCCCAATGGAAATAGTTAGACAGGCCTCGATGACGCACTGACTTTCTTGGGTTATCCTGAGTGGCTAACCCTCCGGGGTTAAAAATCCGAACGAAATCTTATCTTATCTTACTCAGTTTCAGAAAATAGAGGAGTTACTGCTGGAATTAACTTGTCAGAGAAAACGTCTAATGACTAACACACAGAAAAAGGATATGTGTCAGGGTAAACCATCGTAGACCTCCCATGAAGGACATAAGATAAGGTTTTGTTTGGATTTTTAACCCCGGAGGGTTAGTCACCCAGGATAACCCAAGAAAGTCAGTGCATCATCGAAGGACTGTCTGTCTTATTTCCATTGTGGTCCTTAAATCTTGTTCCCCAGGATGCGACCCACACCAGTCGACTAACACAATGGTACCTACTTACTTGCGATCCTAATTAGATCGCTGGTTTAAGTGGTTAAGGCGATGTGAACGTTCTTTCGCTTGAGGCGGGAGAATGTGTCGCAGGATCTAATCCCGGCTGGCTACAGTTTGATAAATGTTTCAATACCACTTGTTTCGTGGTTTCATTAATATATATACATACATATATATATATATATATATATATATATATATATATATATATATATATATATATATATATATATATATATATATATATATATATATATATATCGAGTAGGTACCTGGGTGTTAGTGGACTGGTGTAGGTCCTCCCTTGGGGGACAAGACTGTGGACCCCAATGGAAATACGACAGACAGTCCTCGATGAAGCACTGCCTTTCTTGGTTATCCTGGGTGGCTAACCCTCCAGCGTTAAAAATCCGAACGAAATATTATCTTCTGTGCACAACTCAGCCACAAATGCCTCAAAAGCCGGTTCACGAGCCATGTTTCTTCCTCAGCCCGGGAAAACGTCAGTGAGCCTCAAGCATGCGATTGAAGCGATCTTTCTCTGTATATACGCACCTGTTTCTGCATGCGAAATTGATATCAGATTCGCATATCTACATGATTCACACAATTACATGATACACGATAGTCCTCTACTCTCTGTCTTTCCCGTGTACTCGTAAGTACTTCTATGTACTCCCGTGTACTCCCATGTACCAGCATTGCTCTGCTTCTCCCCACTATTAAAGGTAATTAAAAAATATGTGCTCTCCTGAGTGAAAATACACATATGGTTACATATACATAAAATCCTACATGCAAACCTAAAGTTTCCACGTACACCTGGGAACACATACAAAACACGTACATAGAATATGCTCAGAGAATACGCACACAGACTCCACCACACCCTGACGGACTGTTTTGTTTAACTTGGAATCCCACACTCACATACAGGTCTTATACACCAGTGATTAATGACTGAGATATTAGCTCTGTTGAGAGAGAGAGAGAGGCAGACAGACAGACAGACAGACAGACAAGACAGAGACAGACGTACACACATAAGAGAAAATGATAAAGTCCATTGAGCATGGAGAGTGGACCTAGTAGCGACCAGAGAAAGGCGGGGCCAGGAGCTGTGACTCGACCCATGCAACCGCAAATAGATGAGCACACACACATACATACTCACACAAACCGATGACACTGAGGACAGGAATGATAGGGAGGCCATGATAAACGACATATAAAATACTGAGGGGGAATTGACAAGGTGTATAGGGACAGGATGTTTCAGAGAGGTGACATAGCAACAAGGGGTCACAACCGGGAAATTGAAAACTCAGATGAGTCGCAGGGATGTTAGGAAGTATTTCTTCATTTATAGAGTTGTCAGCAAGTGAAACAGTCTGGAGAGGGATGTAGTGGAGGCAGGATCCAAACATTGTTTTAAGAAAAGGCAAGATGAAGCTCTTGGGGTAGGGAGAGAGTGGATCTAGTAGCGACCAGCGAAGAGACCAGGAGCTGTGAACTGACCCCTGCAACCACAACTGGGTGAGTACAACACACACAACACACACACACACACACACACACACACACACACACACACCACAACACACACACACAATACAAACACACACACATACACACACACACACACACCACACACACACACACACATACAATACACACACACATACACACACACACACACACACACACACATACAAACACACACACATACACACACACACACACACACACACACACCACACACACAATCACTAAAAAAACTCAACACACACAGGAGCTATGAACCGACCCTTGCAACCATAATTAGGTGAGTACACACACACACACACACACAAACACACACACACACACACACACACACAACACACACACACACACACACACACACACACACACACACACATACAAACACACACACACATACCCTAGCACAATAACAAACTTGCTCTTGTCACGGGTAGTGCATTACTAATCTTATACTCCTCTCTCACCCCCTAATTACAACCCCCCCCTCTCTCCTTCCCCCTTTCCCCCCTCCTCCTTCCCCCCTCCGATCTTCCCTTCCCCTCCCCTCATCCTTCCCACTCCCCATCCCTGAGTGCTAGCCAGTCTTGGCTTAGGTCTTCCTCTGCCCTCGTCACGATCACTCTGGAGTGGGGTCGTGGCTCTCTGCTTGAAGAAGGCCCACTGAGAAAGCGAAAGCAGAGGAATTCGACTCCCGGACTGGACGAGATATTAGAGGCAAGTTTTTTTTTATATTTCTCCTGTCTCTGTTTACACCTGGCGTTTAAGAGGTACCTGGAGGTTACCTGGGGGTTTAAACCTGGAGTTACCTGGAGGTTACCTGGAGGTTATTCCGGGGATCAACGCCCCCGCGGCGCCGGTCCATGACCAGGTCTCCCGTTGATCAGGGCCTGATCAACCAGGCTGTTATTTGCTGGCCGCACGCAGTCCAACGTACGAGCCACAGCCCGGCTGATCCGGCACTGACTTTAGGTATCTGTCCAGCTCTCTCTTGAAGGCAGCCAGGGGTTTATTGGTAATTCCCCTAATGCTTGATGGGAAGCTGTTGAACAGTCTTGGGCCCCGGACACTTACGGTGTTTTCTCTTGGTGTACCAATGGCGCCCCTACTTTTAATTGGGGGCATTTTGCATCGCCTGCCCAGTCTTTTACTTCCATAGGGAGTGATTTCTGAGTGCAGATTTGGGACCATTCCTTCCAGGATTTTCCAAGTGTAGATTATGATATATCTCTCCCTCCTGCGTTCCAACGAGTACAAGTCAAGTGCTTCCAAGGCTGTTAGTCTCCTTACACCTGCTGTCTCTGTTTATCAGGTGGTAAATAGGTATCTAGGTGTTAGTTTCTTTATTCCTTTTGTTACTGTAGCAAGGTGATGAGAAGTAGAGAGAGAGAGAGAGAGAGAAAGGGGGGGGGGCAGGCTTGAGACTAATATAAACAAGATCATCACAATGATACCTTGTCTTGAAGTACTGGTGTATCCTGGCCTCACCTAGCACAGTGTGGGGGGGGGTGCTAGTGTATCCTGGCCTCACCTAGCACAGTGTGGGGGGGGGTGCTGGCCTGTCTGTGAGGTGTATTGAATATATAGCAGACAACCCTTTGTGTGACTTCCAGTGGTGATGGTGGATGGTAGAGATGGTAGTGTTTGTTGCTGGTGGTGGTAATGGCTGTTGTTGTTGGTTGTGAAATTAGTAATTTATGTTGTTGTTGGTGATGGTTGAGCTACTAGACGTTGGTGCCGTGCTATCTATAAGATAGCGCGCGCGCACACACACACACACAGTAGTCCGGGATGTTTAACTGTCAGGCCAGGTCTGTCAGTCTATGACAGGACTAGAAAGGCAATACTCCTGCCGGTGGTGCAGCAGAAGTCGCTGCTGCAGCGTTCCTTCCCTCTAACGGAAAATTCTTTCGTGAGGGAAAAGTCCAGTGACACCTGTCTGAAATTCTCCTTCCCCCCGGCTCATAGTGTCATTCTTCTACGATAATCGCCCGACACCCCTCGCCTGTGGCACTGGTGTGACATTTCTTCGTGGCACTCGTCTTGTTATTCTGTCCCAGGGCATCCGTTCATATCTCTTGTAACGGATGTTTCTTTTGTCAGATAGAGGACGTTTTCTAGACTGTAGTGTGAGGCAGCAGCACTCCTTGTCTCTTTTGAGAGGTATGTCTGCAGGCCCTTACAGGCCCTCTGTGCCTAATGAAAGAAGGCGCATAGTAGGTCAGGAGGCACTAGCAGGCCTCGGTGCCTAGTATGAGAAGGTAAATTTAGATTTGTGAAGGATACAGGTAAGTACTGGTTTTCAAAGTTATCGATGGGTGGGCCAATCTTCCGAGTAGGATAATAGAAGCTAAGACCTTGGGTAGCTTTAAAAGAGACTGGACACATCACACTACATTCACGACTCTCATCAAGATTTTTCTGAGATGAGAGTAAGACACATGTGCAACATCTGGGTATCTTTATTGTAGACGTTTCGCCATCCAGTGGCTTTATCAATACAAATTCTAGGACATAACTTGAAGACAGTAGAACTATGTACAGAAGATGAGGTAATCAGTCCCTCAACCTAGGAGTAGGTGCGAACAGCACCATAGTCGTGGAGATTCTGAAGCAGAAGAAAGAATCCTGGCGCTTATATAGTAACGTCAGGTGTAGCAGACGAGGGCATATTCACTGGTAGGCGGGATTCCCCAGTGGAAGTAGGTCCTTCCCAAAGAGATGGGTTAGTTGTAGTAGTAGTTGTCGTAGTCGTGAAGGTTATGTACATGTCCTCAGAATTAAGATTCCATGATGTTGCAGTGTCTGACAAGTTGTGTAAGAAATGGTATATAATACCGAGGACATTACATAACCTTCACGACTACGACAACTACTACTACAACTAACCCATCTCTTTGGGAAGGACCTACTTCCACTGGGAAATCCCGCCTACCAGTGAATATGCCCTCGTCTACTACACCTGACGTTACTATATAAGCGCCAGGATTCTTTCTTCTGCTTCAGAATCTCCACGACTATGGTGCTGTTCGCACCTACTCCTAGGTTGAGGGACTGATTACCTCATCTTCTGTACATAGTTCTACTGTCTTCAAGTTATGTCCTAGAATTTGTATTGATAAAGCCACTGGATGGCGAAACGTCTACAATAAAGATACCCAGATGTTGCACATGTGTCTTACTCTCATCTTGTCGGTATTATATACCATTTCTTACACAAGATTTTTCTGTTTGCGACATGGCGAAGCTCACTACATTTGTGATAACATTGTCGAGAAAGGTCTCAGTTTCTAAGTAAGATTGGATGTGAGTAGGGCTTGAGGCACTAGTAGGCACTCTACGTAAGTGATTGTGAGAGAGGCAGAGCACCCAGCCACACTCCCCCAGTGCTCGCGGGAGCTTGAGGGAGGGCAGGTGTAGCGTCACGGGGGAGAGGAAGGGACGACCGGGGAAGGAAACTAAGCGTCAGCAGTCGTCCCCGCCCCTGCCGTTGTCCCCGCCACCAACTGTTTCAACACTCCAACCTCTCTGGCCGCAGCTGCTGCTGTGCCTTCCCTTCCACCAGCGATACTCGCTAGACTGCTGACGGAGGGACAGACGCGGGGGAGGATGAGCGTGTAGTCACCCCTCTACCTGTGTATGAGTCTAGTGTAAATTAAACACTGTAGAGGAGACAATATGCACCGTGCTGGTGTACCTTAAGGTGCGTCGGAAGGGCTACGGTACCAACCATCTTCTGTGATTCAAGGTTGGTCATTTGTCAGGATGTTTATATCTTTGACATCTGTGTACATAAAGGTGGATATCTCTCTCAACGTAATCTCTCTGTGTATTGTCTCTAGGTAATCCTTTATCAGTGCAATTTCTCAATACGTAATCTCGGTAATCTACGTAATTTCTCGAGGTAATCTCTTCATGATCTATATAATCTACATATGTAATCTACGTACTTTGTGTATGTAATTTATGTATTCTCTATGTGTAATGTCTGCATAAATTTTCTTTACGTAGTCTCTAGAAATAAAAACAATGCCGAATATAACGTCGGTCTCCCAGAAGAAGTTCATATAAAAACGACTCTTAGAAACAAGTAGCAAACGAATTTGAGTGTTGTTTGGAACTAACAGATCCAGTGGCAATCATAATAAAGTGTGTTGAGAAAAACATGCTTGTGGACTGATTATCGTACCAGTAAACTACAAGATGTTGTGGTGAATGCTGAGAATTTGTTGTAAATAACTATTTTAAGGATTACTCTTGTCTGGTGGTAAAAAGATTAGATGTGGCCTTAATGACCCCCTAATGTAGTCAATACTTTAGACCTCATTAGCCAAAACGCTGTCACCGCTAGTCTAGAATTCCTACAGCTTATAGGAAGATGCCCAGAACACGGAATGGACACTGACATGGACCACAACACACTATAACACTGTCTCTTAGCGTGTCCGAACATTCAACCTTCAGAGACGCCTCCTAGCAAATTCCACAGGAAATGGCTTATCACTTCATTGTTAGAGATAAGTTATCTGATATCTTGAGACTGTATCCACACTTAGTTACAAGAAGCTTCTGTTATTTGATTGTAACGTAATAATCATAATTTTTAAGTAGTAATAAGATCCTTGAATTTCCTTGAGATTGTATCTACATATTGTGTACATGAGTTTTACGAAGAAATTGTTGTATATGAAATGATTGCAATGATTTAAAATGTATAATTATGCCGAGTTGGGGGCTGGTAAAGACACATTATGCCCTCTGTGATCATTTTTTTTTTTTTACGCTGCCGCTCACAGGATGAGTTGCAGGTGCACAACAAACTAGCCGCTCAGGCGACACAAGGTAAATAGTCCTCGTACAGGAGAGACTCAGCAGTTTCTGACGCACTCTATACTGCTAACACAGAGCGTGACCACAGTGTGTGAGACAGACGTGGCCGTGGAGAGGTGGTGTTGTATACATGTCTCTGCCCAGTGTAAACTCAAGCTCCTGACACAAGATTAGCGGACCCAGGAATTTATGAAAATTGTGTGTGTGAGAGAGAGAGAGAAGATTGCACACGGACAAACAGACGCCTAGTTTTGCACGCACCATGATAATGGTGTCCTAAACGACTCGAGTTTATGTTAGAAACGAAATCTGAGTAAGTGAGTTCCCTCCCACAAGTTATCTGAACGAGGGTTTTTGTACAATAACAGAAAGACTTCTTACCGCGCACACCTTCACTACACTGAGAACAAATTATTGTAGTTACCACTGTTTACCTCACTCTTTGATCGCCTTTTCATTTCTTAGTGCAAAATGATGTGTACTCATCTAGGTGTACTCAACTAGGACTCATATAGGTTTACTCATCTAGGAGGACTCATTTAGGTGTACTCATTTAGGTGTATTCATCTAGGACAATCTAGGTGTACTCGCTTAGTTGTAGATGAATAAGACACATGTGCAACACTGTAGAGATGTTACACTAAGCAATGGCCTTTATCAGTTCAGTTCAGAGACTACTGCTGCCCACTGTAGAAGACGTAAAGAAGTGGTCAGAGGTGATCAGTCCCTCAAATCTTGATGAATCTACATCTGCATGTCGGTTTTGTAAACCATTAATATATGTTCACCTGGTCGTGTTCACCTCGTTTTGTTCACCTTGTGTTCACCTAGTTTTGTTCACCTTGTGTTCACCTTGGTGTTTACCTAGTTGTGTTCACCTTCGTGTGTTCACCTTGCGTTCACCTTGGTGTGTTCACCTTGTGTTTACCTAGTTGTGTTCACCTTGGTGTGCTCACCTTGCGTTCACCTTGGTGTGTTCACCTTGTGTTTACCTAGTTGTGTTTACCTTGATGTGCTCACCTAGTGGTATTCTGCATATAATCTGACGTGTGTATCTCTCTTTAAGAGTAGTCATGGTAGTGTACATACACTTAAAGGTCTCTGTAACTCAATAGTCTATCTTCTGTATTAGTTTAAAACTGCCTCTACTGGTGGTGTTCAGGTCACATACATCCTTTAATGACCCTCGTGTAGTAGACAGGCTTTAAACCAACATGGGGTACTTACCTAGTTGCACTCACTTTGCCATACTAACTTAACCGTACTCGCTGAAAGTTTACGACGATCTCCATTTCGTTAACTAATCATGTCATTCATTTACAGGTTAATTCTTCATGACCCTCCTGGAGATGTTTTTTTAAGATTAACTTTTCCACCAGGAGACGCAATGAGTACCACGCCCTCCTCGCCCACGCCCACGTCTCCTGAAGCATCGCACGCCCGTTCCATCGTCTTCCTGGGTAGGGAGAGGTCGCCCATATTCGTGACAGAGTCCACCCGTCTTCCCACCACGCTAGCACCTGGCCAGGTACACCAAAGTCAAGGTTCACCCAAGGAGGATAATTTGTTAACTTATACAACGAATTCCTTGCTATTAAGCAGAAGGTAATGTTGGTGGTGTACCGTCTTCAGTGTTGGTAGTCACACCAACAAAGCTCTGTTGGTGGTGTACCGTCTTCACTGTTTAGCTTAAGTAATTCCTTAGATTCTCAGTAGTAGTAACACACACATTTACGAAAGATCCCCTCGGAGCTAGCGATCACGTGGTTCAGAGCTTCGAATACATAGCAGAGTTACAAGTGGAGAGGGAATCAGGAAGGGCAGGACGAATGAAGCCAAACTAAAAGAGAGGGGACTGCACAGGCGTGAGGAACTTCCTGTATGAAGTTCAGTGGGACAGAGAACTGGCAGGGAAGTCAGTAAATGAGATGATGGAATATGTGACAATAATTTGCAAGGTAGCAGAGGAGAGGTTTGTATCCAAGAGCAACAGACATAACGAGAAGGCCAGGACGAGCTCTTGGTTCACCCGGAGGTGCAGAGAGGCCAAAACTAAATGCAATACAGAATGGAAGAAGTGTAGGATGCATAGGACCTCGGAAAACACGGAGAGTAGTCGAAGAGCCAGAAATGAATATGCACAGGTTAGGAGGAGGCCCAGCGACATAACAAAAATGACTTAGCAGCAAAAGCCAAGTCGGACCCGGAACTGTTGTACAGCCACTTCAGGAAGAAAATAGTAGAGGACCAGGTAGTCAGGCTGAAAAAGGGAGGGGAGCTCACAAGAAATGACCGAGAAGTATGTGAGGAGCTCAAAATGAGATTTAAAGAAGTATTCACAGTGGAAACAGGACTCCGAAAACACTGAGTGGTGGGGTACACCATAAAGTGCTGAACACAGTACATACAACCGAGGAGGAGGTGAAGAGGTTGCTAAGCGAGCTAGATACCTCAAAGGGGATGGGGCCAGATAACATCTCTCCATGGGTCCTGAGAGAGGGAGCAGAGGCGAGATGTGTACTACTAACAACAATCTTTAACACATCTATTGAAACAGAGCGACTACCTGAGGTATGGAAGACTGCAAATGTAGTCCCAATTTTTAAAAAAAGAAGACAGATATGTAGCATTAAACTACAGACCAGTATCACTGACATGCATCCAGTATGGATTTAGGGATGGGAAATCCTGTGTCACAAACCTCCTGGAGTGCTATGACAAAGTGACATCAGTAAGACAAGAGAACGAAGGGTGGGTAGATTGTATTTTCATGGACTGTAAAAGGCTTTTGGCACAGTTCCACACAAGAAATTAGTGCAGGGAAGGCACTGCATTGGATCAGAGAATTCCTGACAGGAAGGCAACAGCGAGTCATGGTACGTGACGAGGTGTCGGAGAGAGTGCCTGTGACAAGTTCTAGGACCGGTGCTGTTTCTAGTATATGTGAATGACTTGATGGAAGAAATAGACTCAGAAGTCTCTCTGTATACAGACGATGTAAAGTTAATGAGAATTTAATCGAAGGAGGACCAGGCAAGATGTTTAATAGTTTATTTGTTTGGTCGTCTGAAAGCTGGGTGTGAATTATAGACATCTTCGGAGGATTCTTACTTTATTGTTAAGTCGTGGTGGGTACACAGGCTTGTGTGTTGTGCCCATGGCCCGGGCAGGGCCATCCCACGAGAGAGAGCTAGGAGTAGGCCTTGTGTCTTCCTGCTAGGCCGTTGTGTGAGTGAGAGTGAGGCAAGGGCAGGCAGGCTGAAGTGGCAACGCCTATAGGTGGCAGCACCAGCATGGCGCGAAATATGAACTAAGCTGGCAGACAGCATGGGCTGTCTGTGCAGACAGTACAGGCTGTCTACATACGCTCGGCCACCTACCACATGGTCAACCCGACCATGTCTGGCGGTAAAAAAAACTCAGTCTCTCTCTCTCGTAGGCACAGGGCACAGAACACAAAATAAAAACATATATATACATATGGACATGGAAAAAAAACTTCCTACAGGGAGGGAAGAAAAAAACATGTGGGGTGTGCTAAACATTGTGGTCAAAGGCAGTGAGCGTCAATGGGCATCACTGCATGCCTTCCTGCATCTGGACAGATACTGCAACATGAGAGACATCGCTGTGGCTGAGCTGTGACGTAACAGGGTACGGTCTCCTCTGGAACGGTGAAGCAGTCGTCGGAGTCGCTGCAAGTTTCACTCAACCTGGGGCACGACATGCTGGTGCCCTCGAGTGAGGCGTCGACAAAACTCGGCAACTGGGCAGGACTTCTGGCAAGCAACTCAGGAGGACACTTCTCAACTGGTACTGTCGCTGGGCTGTCACTGCCAGTGAGCGTGGAGCAAGTCATGGCAGAGATGACTGGGCGAAACATCTGGGAGTCGTAACATCATACACCAGACTGCAGTGAGCGAGCTAGCAGTCAAAGTGACATCATCTTTGTGCAGGCTTCTCACTGAAGCTTGTGACACGAGGCTGACACAGCGCCTGCCGACAGTGGCTAACTGCGGCTTGGCAAGTGTCATTCTCTCGACAGTTGGAGTTATAGCAGAGGTTAGTCTAAGCATCCCCAGACTTGTTTCTCTACATATAACTGCACTCTGAAGGTCTGGAGGTGAAGTGAAACAAATCTCGATGGGAATCGTAGCAGGTACGATTCTGCAGAACATCACAAGCGACAAGCATAAAAGCTTTCTGTACAAGAGGACTCGGTCACTTGGGGCTGTCTTGACATCAGCTGTCATACGCACTGGTCACATCGGGTGACTTAGCACAGTGGTGCTACTCAGGTCTGGCTCAGACCTCACTGGACACAAGGAAACTTGACACACCCGCGGTACATGCGGTACAACATGGCTTAAACTAGCAAATGATGCTTTTCTGTGCACAAAACTGACACTAAGACATATACTAAAATGTGAGAACAATGACTGAGAGGGATTAATTAACACACGACATATATCACCTCTCAATCTTCTCCACAATACTGAAACAATTACAGAACACTCGATGGTGACATCATGTGATGTCAGGCGTGATGTCACGAGGTGACGTCAGCAGATATCTCGAGGTGACGTCAGGCAGACATCGTGACGTCATGTAGTCGGGGAGCATCGTCTGTGACGTCAATGTGATGCGGGCAGCAGACCACAGCATGTGGCCTGGGACAACTGGTAACTCACGTGGCCTGTAGATCCACGTGACATCGCCCACACCCATGTGGTGTCGGGATCCATGTGGCGTCGTGATCTATGTGGCATGCTGATCCACATAGCTTCGAGTGGCCTCAGGCACTCGGATACACAGCTCTGGCAATGAATCACACGAAAAACAACAGAAAACACAGCAGAGGGAGTGAGTAGTGCTGAGTGTATGGTAGTGTGGTGGTGAGGTGTGAGAGTACAGCAGGGCGAGGCAAGGAGCTGCCACTTCCTCCTCCCACAAACACGTGGAGAACTCACACTGGACGCAGAAATTGCCACAAAACTCACCTCTGGCTTGCTGAAACAGCTGTGCTGAGCTGAACAACAACAGCAGCAACATACAAATGACGCTGAACACGTGACTTGGGAAACAGCGTGGGACGCTGTAGCGTGGGGTCACTTACAATTCTCGGAGAATTTCAGCAAATTTCGGCTGGATCCTGCTTGTACCTGTGTCTGGATGCTCAAACGTGCAGACACGACATCAGGATAACTTGTTGAGAGACGGATGCTTCTTGTGTAGGGTGATGAAGTGAAGATGACTTCATACCTCTTCCTTCCTCTCTCCGGGCAAACAACTGCTGTGACCACCGCTGCTACCAATGTTTAATGGTTTGTTTGGCGTTCTGGTAGTGGGTGGTTAAATGATAAGTCTTCGGAGGCTTCTTTGTTTATTGAAAAGGTCATGGTGGGTACACAGGCTTGTGTGTTGTGCTCATGGCCCGGGCAGGGCCATCCCATGAGAGAGAGCTAGGAGTAGGCCTTGTGTCTTCCTGCTAGGCCGCTGTGTGAGTGAGAGTGAGGCAAGGGCAGGCAGGCTGAAGTGGCAACACCTATAGGTGGCAGCAC
>NC_069416.1:41576376-41633876 GCF_026875155.1 Cherax quadricarinatus | reverse complement strand
GAGCACACTAAGATCAAGCGGCAGGTCCGAAGACAATGAAGGTTTGTTATATCAGAGAATTCTAAACAGCCACTGCAGTAGCAAGGGACAGCTGGTCAGGAAAGACAGTTCACTGAGAATAGAAGTTTTCAGATATGACAGGGACTGAAGGCAAGAACATGTCAATGGAAGGAAATAAAAAACACCTCAAGGAAGCAGATGAACTCAGTGGGAGGAGGAAAGGGCGAGGTCAGTTTTTGTGTACGGGCTCCAAGAAGCCAAGGGGGACAACTTTGAAGAAATAAAACAGGAGGAGAAAAAAATGATTGAAGGCATCATGAAAACAATATGACCCAGGTGACAAATTTTCAGAGAATTGGGTGGTTTGCAAGTGGAAGGATACGGCTGTCAGAGTAACTTTCAAGAAGAAACAGTTCGAACCAGATTCTGCAGAGAGAAGCAAACTGAGGGACAAAGAGGGGTACCAGAGAGTATACCTCGACCGCGACAGAACACAAGAAGAAAGGACTACACTGAAAGAGTGGGTACAGAGACGCAAGAGGAACGAGAAGCAATGAAAATGAGCAGGACCCAGACACAGGAGGAAGGCAAACACACCCCACAGAATCTCCCACCAAAAGACTCCACCCGCGACATTCCCAACGCAACTGAGGCAACCTATACTACAACCCACTCACTGTTCCCTCTGCCACCAACCCCCATATCACAAACCTCACCCCAACAGCTGTCCCTTATGGGCATCTGACCCCACCCCCATCAACACAAACCCCACCTACACCACAGCCCCATATAGGCCCCCCACCAAGGCTCTCGCTCCCCCAACCCCAATATACTTGCATGACCACAATGATAGAAAAGAAACTAAAGGTTTTGGTACACAAACGCGGAGGAATAACGAATAAACATGAGGAGTGGAATGAAAGAATCAGTGAAAAATCCCCAGACATCATAGCAGTCACAGAAACAAAACTCGCTGAGACAATAACAGACACAATCTTCCCAACAGGATATCAGATCCTGAGGAAAGATAGAAGGATAGAGGGGAGGAGGGGTTGCACTGCTCATAAAACACCAATGGGGATTTGAGGAAATGGAAGGCATGGACATGATTGGAGAAAGAGACTACATGTAGGTACAATTCACTTCCGGAGAACATAAAGTAGTCATTGGAGTGATGTATAACCCACCACAGAACTGCAGGAGGCCAAGAGAGGAGTACGAAGAAAACAACAGGGTGATGGTGGACAACGCTGGCTGAGTGTGGCAAGAAGAGCTCACTCGAGCAGAGCAAAGTTACTGGTAATGGGCGATTTCAACCACAGGGAGATCGACTGGGAAAACCTGGAGCCACATGGGGGTCCCGAAACATGGAGAGCCAAGATGATGGATGTGGTACTTGAAAACCTCATGCATCAACATGTCAGGGACACAACCAGGAGAGAGAGGAGGATGAGCCAGCAAGACTGGATCTGTGTTTCACCCTGAGCAGTTCAGACATCGAGGACATCACTTACGAGAGGCCCCTTGGAGCTAGCGATCATGTGGTTCTGAGTTTTGACTATATAGTAGAGTTACAAGTGGAGAAGGTAACAGGAACTGAAGGGGACAGGCCAAACTATAAAAGGGGGGACTACACAGGTATGAGAAACTTCCTGCAGGGGGTTCAGTGGGACAGAGAAATGGTAGGAAAATCAGTAAACGAGATGATGGAATATGTGGCAACAAAGTGCAAGGGGGCAGAGGAAAGTTTTTTTCCCCAAGGGAAAACAGAAATAATAGGAAGACCAAAACGAGTCCTTTGTTTACCCGAAGGTGTAGGGAGGCAAAAACTAAGTGCAACAGAGAATGGAAAAGGTACAGGAGGCATAGGACCCAGGAAAACAAGGAGATTAGTAGAAGAGCCAGAAACGAGTATGCGCAGATAAGGAGGGAGGCCCAGCGACAGTATGAAAACGACATAGCATCGAAAGCCAAATCTGACCCGAAACTGCTGTATAGCCACATTAGGAGGAAGACAACAGTCAAGGACCAGGTGATAAGGCTGAGGAAAGAAGGTGGAGAACTCACAAGAAACGATCAAGAGGTATGTGAGGAGCTCAACACGAGATTTAAGGAAGTATTTACAGTAGAGACAGGAAGGACTCTGGGGGGACAGACCAGATGGGGACACCATCAAGGAATACACCAACAAGTGTTGGACGACATACATACAGATGAGGAGGAGGTGAAGAAACTGCTAAGGAGGAGGAGGTGAAGAAACTGCTAAGGGACATCGATACCTCAAAGGCAATGGGACCGGACAACATCTCTCCATGGGTCCTTAGAGAGGGAGCAGATATGTTGTGCGCACCACTTACCACAATCTTCAACACATCCCTGGAAACTGGGCAACTACCTGAGGTATGGAAGACGGCAAATGTAGTTCCCATTTTCAAAAAAGGAGACAGAAAAGAGGCACTAAACTATAGACCTGTGTCATTGACGTGTATAGTATGCAAAATTATGGAGAAGATTATCAGGAGGAGAGTGGTGGAGCACCTGGAACGGAACAGGAGTATAAATGCCAACCAGCACGGATTCACGGAAGCAAATCCTGTTGTCACAAACCTTCTGGAGTTTTATGATAAAATAACAGAAGTAAGACAAGAGAGAGAGGGGTGGGTTGATTGCATTTTCTTGGACTGCAAGAAGGCCTTTGACACAGTTCCTCACAAGAGATTAGTGCGAAGCTAGAGCATCAGGCGCATATAACAGGAAGGGCACTGCAATGGATCAGAGAATACCTGAACAGGGAGGCAACAACGAGTCATGGTACGTAATGATGTATCACAGTGGGCACCTGTGACGAGCGGGGTCCCACAGGGGTCGGTCCTAGGACCAGTGCTATTTTTGGTATATGTGAACGACATGACGGAAGGGTTAGACTCAGAAGTGTCCCTGTTAGCAGATGATGTGAAGTTAATGAGGAGAATTAAATCTGATGAGGACCAGGCAGGACTTCAAAGAGACCTGGACAGACTGGACACCTGGTCCAGCAAATGGCTTCTCGAATTTAATCCTGCCAAATGCAAAGTCATGAAGATAGGGGAAGGGCACAGAAGACCACAGACAGAGTATAGGCTAGGTGGCCAAAGACTGCAAACCTCACTCAAGGAGAAAGATCTTGGGGTGAGTATAACACCGAGCATGTCTCCGGAAGCACACATCAATCAGATAACTGCTGCAGCATATGGGCGCCTGGCAAACCTGAGAACAGCATTCCGACACCTTAGTAAGGAATCATTCAAGACACTGTACACCGTGTATGTCAGGGCCCATACTGGAGTATGCAGCACCTGTTTGGAACCCGCACTTGATAAAAACACGTCAAGAAACTAGAGAAAGTACAAAGGTTTGCAACAAGGTTAGTTCCAGAGCTAAGGGGAATGTCCTATGAAGAAAGATTAAGGGAAATCGGCCTGACGACACTGGAGGACAGGAGGGTCAGGGGGGAGACATGATAAACGACATATAAAATACTGCGTGGAATAGACAAGGTGGACAAGGACAGGATGTTCCAAGGAGGGGACACAGAAACAAGAGGCCACAATTGGAAGTTGAAGACACAAATGAGTCAGAGAGATAGTAGGAAGTATTTCTTCAGTCATAGAGTTGTAAGGCAGTGGATAGCCTAGAAAATGACGTAGTGGAGGCAGGAACCATACACAGTTTTAAGACGAGGTTTGATAAAGCTCATGGAGCGGGGAGAGAGAGGGTCTAGTAGCAACGGTGAAGAGGCGGGGCCAGGAGCTAGGACTCGACCCCTGCAACCACAAATAGGTGAGTACAAATAGTGTGAGTACACACACACACACACACACACACACCACACACACACAAAACCCCCACACACACACACACACACACAACACACACACACCACAAACAACACACAACCACTCTAAGAAAGCACTTCCCCAAAACGTTTTAACACCCCTTTGTCTTGAATTAAAATTTGGTTTTTGGTTTCCCCCTGTTAGGCGCTAATTTTTTTGTCTTTTTATAAGTTGTTATGTGTCTTCTCATCCTATCATAACTCTGGACATCTTAATTGATTAAAGTTTTTCTTATATCGTTTTTTTAAAGTTCCGGGGCCATTTTTTAATATGTCTAAAAATGCTTTTTTGGGATTTGATCTATAAAGATTATAAAAAATTTTTTTTATTTAACAGAAGTACAGTACCCGCACTCTGGAAGGGTGAAGGTGGGAAGAAAAGTCCTCACTTGGAGGGTAGTAAAGGTGGGAAGTACAGTACCTGCACTCTGGAGGGGGGGAAAAGGTGGAGTACAGTCCCGCATTTGGGAGGAGTGTAAAGGGTTTTGGAAGTACAGTCCCTGCACTTGGAGGAGGGGTAAAGGGGGGAAGTACAGTACCTCACTTGGAGGGTGGTGAAGGTGGTAAGTCAGAAACTGCACTCTGGAGGGTGTGAAGGTGGAAAAGTACAGCCTGCACTCTGGGGATGGTGAAGGGGGGAAGTACATTCCTGCACTCTGGAGGAGGGGTTAAAGGTGGAAGTAAGTACCTGCACTCTGGGGAGTGTGAAGGTGGGAATTCAGTACCGCCCTTGGAGGGTGTAAAGGGGGGAAGTACAGTCCCTGCCTCTGGGGGAGTGGTAAAGGTGGGAAGTCGTCCCCCATCTGGGGATGGTGAAGGGGGGAAGTACGTACCTGCATCTGGAGGGGGGTTTTGAAGGTGGGGAAGTACATACCTGCCTCGGGGAGTGGTGAAGGTGGGAAAAAGTACCTGATTGGAGGAGTGGTGAAGGGGGGAAGTACGTACCTGCACTCTGGAGGAGGGGGAAAGGGGGGAAAAAATACATCCCTGCACTCTGGGGGAGTGGTGAAGGGGGAAAAAGTACAGTACCTGCACTCTGGAGGAGGGTGAAGGGGGAAAGTACAGAAAACTGCACTTGGAGGAGTGGTGAAGGGGAAGTACGCCCTTTCACTCGGGAGGAGTGGTGAAGGTGGTAAGTACGTACCTGCACTCTGGGGGTGTGAAGGTGGGAAGTCAGTCCCTGCACTCTGGAGGGTGGTGAAGGTGGAAGTACGTACCGCCTCTGGAGGAGTGGTGAAGGGGGGAATTCGTCCTGCATCTGGAGGAGGGGTGAAGGTGGGAAGTACGTCCCTGACTCTGGAGGAGTGGTGAAGGGGGGGGAAGTAAAGTCCTGACTCTGGAGGAGTGGTGAAGGTGGGAATTTACAGTACCCTGCACTCGGGAGGAGTGGTGAAGGGGGGAAGTACAGTACCTCACTTGGGGGAGTGGTAAAGGTGGGAAGACAGTCCCTGCACTCTGGAGAGTGGGAAGGGGGGAAGTACAGTACGCACTTGGGGAGTGGTGAAGGTGGGAAAGAACAGTACCTGCATTGGGGAGTGGGAAGGTGGAAGTACATCCCTGCACTTGGAGGAGTGGTGAAGGTGGGAAGTACAGTCCTGCACTCTGGAGGAGGGGGTGAAGGTGGGAAGTAAGTACTGCACTCGGGGAGTGGTAAGGTGGAAGTACAGTCCCTGCACTTGGAGGAGTGGTGAAGGTGGGAAGTACGCCCTGCATCTGGGGAGGGGTGAAGGTGGTAAGTACAGTACCTGCACTTGGGGAGGGGGAAAAGGTGGGGTACAGAACCTGCACTCTGGGGAGTGGTGAAGGTGGAAAGTACGTCCTGCACTCTGGAGGAGTGGTAAAAGGGGGGAAGTACAGTCCCCTGCACTTGGAGGAGGGGGTGAAGGGGGTAAGTACAGTCCTGACTCTGGGGGTGGTGGGGGGGGAAGTACAGTACCTGCATTGGGAGGGTGGTGAAGGTGGAAGTCAGTCCCTGCACTCTGGAGGTGGTGAAGGGGGGGTAAGTACAGTACCTGCACTCTGGAGGAGTGGTAAAGGTGGTAAGTACAGTACCCTGCACTCTGGAGGAGTGGTGAAGGTGGAAGTACAGTACCTGCACTTGGAGGAGTGGTAAAGGGTGGAAGTACAGTACCTGCATCTGGAGGAGTGGGGGAAGGTGGGAAGTCTCCCTGCACTCGGGAGGGGGGTGAAGGTGGGAAGACAGTCCTGAAATCGGGAAAGGTGGTGAAGGTGGGAAGAAAATCCCTGCATTTGGGAGGAGTGGTGAAGGTGGGGAAAAAAACGTACCTGCACTTGGAGGGTGGTGAAGGTGGGAAGAACAGTCTGCACTTGAGGGGGTGAAGGTGGGAAGACAGTCCCTGCACTCTGGGGAGTGGTGAAGGTGGGAAGTACAGTCCCTGCATTTGGGAGGAGGGTGAGGGGGGAAGACAGTACCTGCATCTGGGGGGGGGGAAAGGGTGGAAGTAAGTCCCTGCCTCTGGAGGGTGGTGAAGGTGGTAAGTCGTACCTGCACTCGGGGGGGGTAAAAGGTGGAAGTACGTACCTGACTCTGGGGAGTGGTAAAGGTGGAAGACTCCTGCCTCGGGAGGGTGGTGAAGGGGGAAGTACAGTACTGCACTCTGGAGGGGGTGAGGGGGGAGTACGTCCTGCACTCTGGGGAGTGGTAAAGGTGGGAAGACAGTACCTGCACTCTGGAGGAGTGGTGAAGGTGGAATACAGTCCCTGACCTGGAGGTGGGTGAAAAACAACTCCCTAGGGATTTTAAAAAAAAAAACCCCCCTTTTTAAAATTTTTTTACCCCAAAAAATTTAAAATTAAGTGGGAATACAATACCTCCCACTTGGAGGAGTGGTAAAGGTGGGAAGAACAGTCCCTGCACTTGGAGGAGGGGGTAAAGGTGGGAAAAACGTACCTGCACTCTGAAGGGGGTTTGGTGAAGGGGGGAAGTACAGTACCGACCTGGGGAGTGGTGAAGGGGGAAGTACAGTACCTGCATCTGGGGGTGGTGAAAGGTGGAAAAACAGTACCTGCACTCTGGGGGTGGTGGGGTGGGAAGTCAGTACCTGCCTCTGGAGGATGGTGAAGGTGGTAAGTACGTCCCTGCATTTGGAGGTGGGTGAAGGGGGTTTAAGTACGTCCCTGCACTCTGGAGGAGTGGTGAAGGTGGTAAGTACAGTACCTGCACTCTGGAGGAGTGGTGAAGGTGGGAAGTACAGTACCTGCACTCTGGAGGAGTGGTGAAGGTGGGAAGTACAGTACCTGCACTCTGGAGGAGTGGTGAAGGTGGGAAGAACAGTACCTGCACTCTGGAGGAGGGTGGTAAAGGTGGAAGTACAGTACCTGCACTCGGAGGGTGGTTTGAAGGTGGGAAGTACAGTCCTGCACCTGGGGAGTGGTGAGGTGGAAAGTACGTCCCTGCATCTGGAGGAGTGGTGAAGGGGGGAAAGTACAGTCCCTGCCTCTGGGGAGTGGTGAAGGTGGGAAAGTACAGTATGCACTCTGGGGGAGTGGGGGGAAGGGGGAAGAACAGTCCGACTCTGGAGGAGGGGGAAAGGGTGGTAAGTCAGTACCGATCTGGAGGAGTGGTAAGGGGGGGAAAGAAAGTCCCTGCACTTGGAGGAGTGGTAAAGGTGGGAAGTACAGTAATGCCTCTGGAGGAGTGGTGAGTGGGAAGTAAGTACCTGCACTCTGGGGAGTGGTAAAGGGGGGAAAGTACGTACCGCACTTGGAGGGTGGTAAAGGGGGGAAGTACAGTACTGCACTCTGGAGGAGTTGTGAAGGGGGGAAAGTACAGTCCCGAAATCGGGGAAGAGTGGTGAAGGTGGGAGTACAGCCCTCACTTGGAGGAGTGGTGAAGGTGGGAAGAACAGTACTGCACTTGGGGGGGTTTTGAAGGTGGGATTTACAGTACCCGCACTCTGGAGGAGGGGTGAAGGGGGAAGTACAGTCCCTGCACTCTGGGGAGGGGGAAAGGGGGGGAAAAGTACAGTACTGCACTCTGGAGGAGTGGTAAAGGGGGGGAATTCGTACCTGCACTCTGGAGGGTGGTGAAGGTGGGAAGTCTTACCTGTCTTGGGGGTGGGGGAAAGGTGGGAATACAGTCCCCTTGTATTGGAGGAGGGTGGGGGAAAAGGGGGTGGTAATACGTCCCTGCACTCTGGGGGGTGGTGAGGGGGTAATACAGTACTTGCACTCTGGGGGTGGTGAAGGTGGTTAGTCGTACCTGTACTTGGAGGGTGGCGTGGTGGTAAGTCAGCCCTGACTCTGGAGGAGTGGTGAAGGTGGTAAGTACGTACTTGCACTCTGGTGGAGTGTGAAGGGGGTAAGTACAGTCCTGCATCTGGAGGAGTGGTGAAGGTGGTTTTAAGTACGTACTGCACTCTGGGGGAGTGGTGAATGTGGGAAGTACAGTACTTGCTCTCTGGAGGAGTGGTGAAGGTTTAAGTACAGTACCTGCACTCTGGAGGAGTGGTAAAAGGTGGTAAGTACATCCCTGACTCTGGGGAGTGGTGAAGGTGGTAAGTACAGTCCCCTGCATCTGGGGGGGTGGTGAGGTGGTAAGTACGTACCTCACTCTGGAGGAGTGGTGAAGGTGGTAAGAAAGTCCCTGCACTCTGGAGGGTGGTAAAAGGGGGAAAAGTCAGTACCTGCATCTGGAGGAGTGGTGAAGGTGTAAGTAAGTCCTGCATCTGGGGGAGGGTGAAGGTGGTAAGTACGTACCTGCACTTGGAGGAGTGGTGAAGGTGGTAAGTACAGTCCTGTACTTGGAGGGTGGTGAAGGGGGTAAGTACAGTCCCTCATTTGGAGGATTTTTGAAGGTGGTAAATACAGTACCTGCACTCTGGAGGGTGGTGAAGGTGGTAAGTACGTACCTGCCCCCTGGAGGAGTGGGAAGGGGGGGAAGTACGTACTGCACTTGGAGGAGGGTGAAGGTGGTAAGTACAGTACCTGCATTGGAGGAGTGGAAAAAGGTGGTAAGTACAGTACCTGCACCCCGGAGGTGTTTCGAGGGGGTCACTTGAACTGTACAACCGGGGTCTCAGACAAGAGAGCTGCAAACGTGATGGTAAATGTGTTTCCCGTTTCCTTTCGAGTCACCTTCTCTTGCTGGAAACGGCCGATGCGGTAAAAGTGTTTTTTGGGTTTTTGGCTGGCGGGGAGACTAAAAAATCTTTTTTGAGAAGTTTTTTAGAATAATAGCCCATAGTTTTTGTGTTTTTTTTTCATCTGGGGGGGGGCCCCCCATCTTTTTCTTGTATCTAGAATCTTAAAAGTTTTGTTGGGTGGGGTGGTTCTTTTTCCCCCCCCCCCCCTCTTCCCAAGTACCTTTAGTGGCACCCCCCAGGGCCCTCCGGCACCACCCTTGGAGGTCCTCCATGCTGTGACTGTCAAAACTGGAAAAAGATCTTGCAAACGGGGTTGCAGCTCTCGTCCACAACGGACCGGGTCTGATATCAGGCTGTTTTTGGGGATGTAGGCAAGCTCCTTACACAGTAGCCCCGTCACCTGCAGTAACTAGTTTCCCTTGGGGTTAGTGACTATTGGGGCTGGCATCCCAAGGGGAGTCGTACCACGACTGGCTAGTTTCTGAATGTCCTTGGGCAAATAATGTGTGTATACATGACCCAGGAGACCAGAATCAATGCCTGAACGAAAACAAATGATACGCAGAAACTGAATGTTTTTTCTTAATGTTTCAGTTACAAAACTAGTCTCAGGTTCGGAAATGTAAAAAAAAAAAAAAAAAAAAAGACACATATAGGCCTCAAGAAAATTATATTAGTCCAGTCTGATAGTAGTTATAAGTGTATATTTCGGTCTCACAATAACCACTTCTTCAATAGACTGAAGGGCTCTTGTGTGCAGACGAAATATTGACCAGTGTATATTACACACTTGTGTTTATAAATACGTTTTTAAAACTCTCTTGACTTCAAATGTTAAGACTTTTATTGTTTTCTTTATTATTTAAATGACCTTTATCTCCCTTTGTTTACAAAAGGTCTTTATCTCTTCCTTTCAGCGTTAAATAAGACTTTTATCTCATTTTGTTTACAAGACATATTTGTCTCCCTCTCTTTTAATGTCTTTTACGACTATTAAACACAGATTCTCTTGACTTTTGACCCCTGGCAGTGTGTTGGGTCACGAGGGCTGCGGTGTGGTGGTCAGGTCACACCGTGAGGGTGTGAGTGTAGGTGACCGTGTCACTTGGGGCATCTGTGCCCCTTGTGGCACCTGCCTCCCCTGCTCTCTACACCTGAATAACAAGTGCACCTCTGTCGTTAAGGTGAGTTACATCTGCCTTCCCCTGCTGTCTGCACCTGCCTTCCTCTGCTGTTTACATCTGCCTTTCTCTGCTGTCTACACCTGCTTTCACATGTTCTCTAAACCTAGCACTCCTGCTCTCTACACCTGTCTTACCCTCCTCTCTACACCTGTCTTCCCCTGCTGTCTTCACCTGCTCTCTACGCTTTCCTTTCCCTGCTTTCTCAACCTTCCTTTTCCTGCTTTCTACACCTGCACAACAAATGCACTTTCTCACCCAGGTGAGTTATACAGATGGATGACTTAAGTTCACAGGCAACAAATATAGTTGACAGGTAGAACACTCGCCTCACAACCGACATGACCCAGGTTCGATACCCAGGTGAAGACGAGACGGGTGGGCATGTCTCCTTACACCTGTCGCCAGTATTCACCTAAAAGTGAGGTACCTGGATGTAGGTGTGCTGAGGCCTCTCCTACACCTGATGTAGAGGCAGTACACAGGCTTGCACTGTGAGGGCAGGTTTATACCCCGTGCCCAGAAAAAAATACCCAGTGGCACTTAAATCATTTTTTTTATCTTCTGTAGCTGGGCCAGACGCTAGTGTCTTCAGTGGCACTCTTTGGCACTTACTCCACTCATCTTCTGTGTCTGCCAAACACTCCCATCGTGGCCCTCCGCCCGACCTCACGCCCACCCTCGCTGCCCCTATCAACTGCGCCCTGGCCACCATGGTTAACGCCCTCTCCAAGTTGCCTCCTACGCCCACGCCCGGCCAGCCAGGAGCCTCGGTGGCTCTGGTCCAGGTAGGTACACTTGGTGCTGTGGTCCAGAGAGACAAGTCTGTGGTCCAACTCGGGATTTGATTTCTGTGTTGCAGCCGAAGTGGCTAGTTTACTGTGCACCTCATATCCATCCTATGGATGGTACTACATCTAGATTTATATCTAAGGTTCACTTATCTGTTATAAGCAAAATTTTTTTAATATATCTGGTATCTAATTTTCTTAATATATCTGGTATCTAATTTTCTTAATATATCTAGCATCTAATTTTCTTAATATATCTGGTATCTAATTTTCTTAATATATCTGGTATCTAATTTTCTTACTATATTTGGTATCTAATTTTCTTAATATATCTAGCATCTAATTTTCTTAATATATCTGGTATCTAATTTTCTTAATATATCTAGCATCTAATTTTCTTAATATATCTGGTATCTAATTTTCTTAATATATCTAGCATCTAATTTTCTTAATATATCTGGTATCTAATTTTCTTAATATATCTGGTATCTAATTTTTTTAATATATCTGGTATCTAATTTTCTTAATATATCTAGCATCTAATTTTCTTAATATATCTGGTATCTAATTTTCTTAATATATCTGGTATCTAATTTCTTAATATATCTGGTATCTAATTTTCTTAATATATCTGGTATCTAATTTTTCTTAATATATCTGGTATTCTAATTTTCTTAATTTTATATCTGGTATCTAATTTTCATTAAGATATCTATACCATTTAGGGTTTTATATTTTCTCTATATTCCTCAAAAAGTGAACAATTAAGCACATAGTGTTTAAGATATAAGCTGGCCACATACTTGCATTTAGTGTAATCCTTATTTGTGTCTCTGCCAAACTGCCAGAAGTAATTATAACAAACATGAGCCTGGCTGCTACAGGCTTCCAGAAGTGCTTGTAACAAAGCCTAAATCTGGTCACTAAATCAGTCAGTCTGTTCATATTTCAAGTTATCCCCGTAATCATAGATGGGGCAGATATGTGATATAAAATAAGCACATCTTCCACATAGGGAGGTGAAATGTTCATCCATAGAGGGGTGAAATGTTCATCCATAGAGGGGTGAAATGTTCATCCATAGAGGGGTGAAATGTTCATCCATAGAGGGGTGAAATGTTCATCCATAGAGGGGTGAAATGTTCATCCATGGAGGGGTGAAATGTTCATCCATAGAGGGGTGAAATGTTCATCCATAGAGGGGTGAAATGTTCATCCATAGAGGGGTGAAATGTTCATCCATAGAGGGGTGAAATGTTCATCCATAGAGGGGTGAAATGTTCATCCATAGAGGGGTGAAATGTTCATCCATAGAGGGGTGAAATGTTCATCCATAGAGGGGTGAAATGTTCATCCATAAAGGGGTGAGATGCTCTTGTCTGCAGTAATACAGTTCGTGCAAGTTATAAATCTTAGAATAATTACATGTTTTCACAACCCACTTAGATCTACGTGTGTTTACTTCTAGACATTTACTAAGACTTTTAGTGATTGTCTGGTTCATCTCTGGATTACTACTGATGAGACATACATAAAGTAATTTACACATTATTATTTTTCAGATTTTGTATTATCATTATTATTATTGTTATTATTAGTAGTAAAAATAGCAGTAGTAGAATTAGTAGTAGCGTTTATTATTATTATTATTATTATTATTATTATTATTATTATTATTATTATTATTATTATTATTATTATTATTATTATTATATTCACGAGAAAGCACTAAACCGTAGAGATCAATAAGTGGTAATCAGGTTTGCTCCGAGGAACGAAGGATAGCTGTTATTCCTTGGATCAAGAGCTCTTCACCAGCACCGGACACCCCGTCCCCCATCCAATCACTAAGTCCATCATCCTTGCCCATCAGGGAGCTGGTCTGATGGGCGTGTACTGCCTGGCCCTCCTGAAGGAGAGAGGCTTCAGGAAGGTGTTCTGCGTGGACCTCAGCAGGACCAGATTGGCCCGGGCTGCTGAATTCGGCGCAGTAGCCCTGCACCCCGACAATGGTGAGTTACATGGTGGGAACACCCGCTGTGTGTTGTTACGCTGTGAGGCGAGGCGGGGGGATGGATAATGTGGAACCACACTCGGTCATTATAATTACGAACTTATGTGGGGTAACAATGTATTTTAGATGATTGTTACAGATCGCTATTCACAGATGCTGGGAGTGAGGGAGGGACCGAGCAGAGTGGTACCGAGTAATGCTTGTGGTACATAGTAACGTGTTTCTGATAGAATACCAACAATTTTAGGAATATTCTTAGATCTGTGTTGGGTGTGAGTGTTGAATCTCAGTTTGTAGTCAAGGGGAATACCTTGGCACCGTGCCTGGTGGCTAAAGCTCTCGCTTCACACGGCAAGGAAGCTGGGCTCGATACCTGGCGAGGGTAGAAACATTGGGCGTGTTTCCATACACCGGTTGCCTATGTTCGCCGTCAGTAAAATGGGTACCTGGGTGTTAGTCGACTGATGTGGGTCGCATCCTGGGACAAAACTGACCTAATTTGCCCGAAATGCTCAGCACAACAAGCGGCTTTCTATATGTCAATGATGTCAGCTAGGTCTGCATACCTTGTACATGTACTTGTAGAAATAAAGATATTATTATTATTATTATCATTATTATTATTATTATTATTATTATTATTATTATTATTATTATTATTATTATTATTATTATTATTATTATTATTCCTCTTCTTGTCTTTTTATTTTATATTTAATATTTTTTTCACGAACAACATATAGAAGGTCTTGAGAGTGATGTAGAAGGTTTTACGAGCTCCTCGTTGACGGTGTTGCTGAGGACAACACAATCTGCGACTCTTATAACGAAAGTTGTGTCATCTGCAAACAGGACTCATTAAAGTTCCTGAGAGGTGTTAAGTAAGTCGTTGATGCGGTTCATGAATGATGGAGGACCTAGGACGCTGTCCTGTGGCACCCCTCTGTTGGTAGGCTGGGGTTGTAGTTGAAGCACAAAGATGTGATATATTGTGATAAACAACAGTTCTAGCATCAATGGCCCTCAAGGGAGGTTCTTTGATGTCAGTGAGCGGCTGTTAAGCCAAGGAATTGGACTTGCCCTCCACTTCCTTGGATCGAATCCGAATGCCTCCAAGGCAGTATAGAATCTGCCTCCCAGGCAGAGTCTAGCATATAGTATATTACACCATCACTGGTATTTTTTATGTTTTGAAGCTAAATTAATGAAGGTTAAAAGTATTTTCTGTCGTTATAAATGTATATATTTGCTTATATATTATTATTTCAAAGATTTGGGAAAAAAGGCAAGGTGGTGCGTCGCGGCTTTATCTTTATTGGTGTAACTCGTTCTACCTGATGTATGTTTGTGATTATATCTGGAGGGATTTTGGGGGTCAACGCCCCCGCGGCCCAGTCCGTTACCAGGGCTCGTGGTGGATCAGGGCCTGATCAACCAATCTGTTACTGCTGTCCACACATAAACTGATGTACGAACCACAGCCCAGCTGGTCAGATACTGACTATGTGCCTTTTTATCGCCTTTTTGAAGACAGTCAGGAGTCTATTGGTAATCTCCGTTATGTGCTAGAAGGCAGTTTAACAATCTTGGGCCCCAATGCTTATTGTGCTGTCTCTTAGCTTCTCATTGGGGATATGTTGCACGTCTGCCGAGTCTTATGCTTTCGTAGGGTGTGATTTCCGTGTGCACATTTGGGACTAGTTCCTCTAGTTTTTTCGAAGTTTAAATTTTTTTTTTTTTTTATATTTATTTAAAAACCAACAATAGACAATAGAAAAAAGGGAAAAACCCAAAAGATGACAATATAGAAAAAAATAACTGAAAAAAACGTTACATTAGATATTGAAACATTAACGAATAACATTACAATTAAAACAAATAGACCACAAACCCTACTTTTAAAATCGATACCAAAGTTTAAAATTTGTCCTATATACTACATGTGGATAAGGAAACTTTCGCAAAAACATGCAAACCTTTTTAAACTTCCCAAATTAATCACCCTTGCTTTTAAATTTTTACACTAAATAATAAAATACAAGTATAATAAAGAGCAGTTTGAATCAAAGAACTTTTAAAAATTATCAAAAATTTTTACCCTAACCTAAGCCAAATTTATTTCATTTTTTATAAAGGGTCAAATAAAACCGAAAATTTTACCACTTTTCCCCAAACCATTTTTTTGGGTGTACATGTACAACCTTGTAACCATCAAAGAAAAAAAAAAAAAAAAAAAAAAAAAAGGGGAAAACCCACTTCCCCTTTAAAATCAGACTTAAATTTTCCCTACATTACACATATAAATAAGTTTTATAAAGTATGTTGTCTAAGTGAAAAAAAAACACTTACAAACGTCATTATAAATTCCGCAACTCAACCATGAAAAACTTCATCCAATTCTTACAATTCAAGGGTTTAAAAACTCTTAAACTACATCTTCTTTTGGCACCAAATCAATTGTGCTTACAAAAATACAATTGAAAATTAAACTGGAACATAAAAACCCTTTTTGACATTAAAACACATTGTATCAAAACCCATAAATGCGAAGAAAAAATGTATTGTATATCTTGAAAATGTTCATGAGAAAAAATTAAAGTATATACAAGAAAAATACAACAAATTAATACATAAAACAAAATAACATATCAAAATAAACACATACATACCTACCATACATACAAAAATACACAATACAACACATGCATAATATACACACATACATATTTATAAGTCGTAATTCCAAATAAACTGTTTTGTATTGAAAACTCAAAACAATAATGTTAAATTGCCCCCGGGGGACATACTCAATAACATTCATCAAACTCATTACGCTACCGACCATTCTGGGAAACCACCCATTTCATCCCCCTTACCTGCCTTTTAAACCCCGAAACCCGTAAAGTGAAATTCTAAAAACCCTCTTTTAAAACCCCTCCCCCATCCCCCCCCCATACACTCCTTTTTTTCTACACTTTGTCCTAAAAAATTTGGGGCTTTTAAAAATGCTTAAATTTTTTCACACCGTTCGCTCCTCCCCATACCCAAGACATATAAATAAAAAAATCCGTAATTATATCCCCTTACCCATTCTCTCCCCACTGATTCACCCCCACCTAGTTAAGCTTAAAAACCCTCAACACCTGAAAAACCCCCCCCCCCCCAAACCCTTATTACCTTTCCCCCAAACCCAAAACCCTTATTAGTTCTACATTCGCAAAAATACCTATATTTGGAAAAAACAGCCCCCCCCCCCACAAGCCTTGCATACCCCATCCTCCCGATTCTCTTTAGGAATAAAACCATTCCAGACGGTAAGACCCCTTTAAAAAAATCTAACATTACTTCTCGTATTTTGGGTTTTTAAAAAAAGTAATTTGTTCAAACGCCCCCAGATTTCGCCAATCATACATCGGAAAAAACCCCTTTCACCACTGCACCCCCCTGCCTTACCTTCCACCCCACAAGGTTTCCCAATTTAATATGTGAAGGATCGCCAGTTTATGAGACCCGTAACTTTGCCCACCAAATTATGAACTCCCCCCACCCACCACCGTTGCATATCCACGTATTTTATAAAGGCCGCCTTCCCCCCCCCCCCCTCCCGCTTATAACTATTTTTTTTCAAATACACACCAAAATCCTCTTTCAACAGCTTTAAGCCCACCCTCCACGGCCAAAAACCGGGAGGTGAAACCGCCCCTACCTAACCTTTTCGCTTCCAGTCCCCAAATGAACAAAAAACGGGGTTTTTTGAAACCCTTTGTATCTCACACGAAGTATGGGATATATTGCTGCTACATCCCAAAGTTTACTATATAATAGGACATTCGTTGTAATTACTCTTTGATGCAAAGTTAAGTGTGCAGCTCGAAAACCACGAGGCGTTCAGAAACCCCCATCTACAATACGCACTAAATTTATTTGTTGTGCAAATTTGATTCACTTCATAAACGATCCCACATACAGTAATTGGCCCACCTTTTTCCACCTTTCAACTACTTCACTTCCTCCTTAACCTATCCCCAAAGATCCAAAACTTCGTTTCCCCTTTTAATTGACATGCAGAACCCCTTTTTCAAAAACATTTAAAATTTTTCCACCCGAGGCAAACCGTTCCCTTACAAAAAAATCGTTTTTTCATCAACATATCCAACAATGCCACCCCCCCACCCCTTTCGCCCCAAACCCCCTTTGCTGCCAAAAAGGCCCAAATTTCCTCTATAAAAAGGGATCCTGTAAACACGAAAAAAAAATTTTTGTGAAAGGGAAAACCTTGACGTAGACCCCTGCTCATCAAATTTTGTTCTCCAAACCTTCCATTTACCTGCACCCGCAAGGATGCATCTTGTACATTAAATTTTGGCCCATGATATAATTTCCTCTCCAAACCCCTGCCATCTCATAATCCTTTTCCCTAAGCTTCCCTTTTACACTACTATGCCGCCTCCCCAAACTTAGCCAACACCCCCCCCCTCCCCAATTTTACTCTTTCTTTTAATAAAACTTCTAATCAAAAACCCTGCCCGTCATACATAGACCCTTTCCCCCCACCCCATATGTCCCTTACGATCACTTTACCCAGGACCCTTTTTTATTCTGTTAGAAAAAATTTTGCAAAATTTATAATCCCACACAATAACGAAAAACAAAGATAGTCTTTAAACTGTTAATGGCTCCCTTTTGGGACTAAAACCCACAGCCCTCCGCTTCTGTGCCCCTAAAACCCGTCCCCCCTTAATGATATTGAATAATCTTACCCAAAAAATTTTTTTAAAAACGCTCCAATTTTTGGGGATAAAAGTAAATGGCAACCCATCAATTCCGGGGCCTTTCCTAATTGCGCCCCGGATAAACTACCCAGTCTCGCACTCCGTTTTGGCCCTTCCAAAACGAATCGATCAGCTCTGCAACTCACCTGCACAAACCTTCCCAATTTCTGAATGCATTTACTTTTCCCACACTTTGCGTTTTCAAACTTAACCCCAAGCAACAAAACCCACTCTACCCCATCGTCGCAACACCTGGCCACTTTATACCCCTTTCATACCTACCGAAATTTAAAAACCCCTTAAAACCCTTCCTTCGACGTGTTTTGACTCCCCAAACACACGGCGGGGGCCCATCTCCCCACAAAAACCCCCCCAATCCCCCCCCCTTTTCTTTCCCCATCAAAACCCCTCATTTTGTAAATTCCGGATATTTTCCTTAAAACTTTTCATTTCAAAAAAGGATAAATTGCATTTAATTTTTTGCATAACATCGCGCAACTGCCCCCCTTTAAAAATTTTTTGAAAAACCCTATTGTAAACGATTTTATCTCTTCCCCCCGTTAATAAAAAATTTTCCTTTTACGTTTTTTTGATTGTTTCCCACCAATTACCTGGGGACCATCCCCTGGTGCTTTTTTCCACTAAACGATCCCAAATATGTCCAAAAGACAAAAAATATCCTTTCCCTTTTAAAAACTTTCTTCAATTTCCCCAAAAATGGACCCCCCCGAGGGACACCCTCAATATCCAAACTATTACCATCCTCTATGATCCCAAAAAAAAAACCCCAACTATCACACCAACCCCCGACATAACCGCACTAGGGACGTACATTCGGTCCAACCCCGCCCCAAAAACCTCGTTTAATGAAGGTATGCCTACCATCCCCCCCCCCCCCACACTCCTTAAAAAACCCCCCCCCGTCAATATATCCCCCAATAACCCAAACAAACCCCCCCCCTTGGGGGCCCCATTTTAGACGATCAAAGCAATTCCAATCTCCGCCTATTAAATTTTTCAACATTTGGGGAAACCACGTAAAAAATAGCCCAAGTCCCCAACAAATTTAGTTTTAATACCACGCCCCTCAGCCGGACCATAAAAACAAAAACTAAAGGGAACCCCAAAGTTACCCAAAATTTTCCCTCCCCCCCCCCTTTATAGTTAATAAAGGCTGTTTTTTTTAAAAATGGCAGACCCTTTAAAAATGTGTTTATTAACTTTAACCCCTATTCCCAATTAAAGGTAAAATTTTTTTTTAAAAAAATACCACAACCCCCCAAACCAAATACCCTTTAAAAAACTTCCCCAACCCAACCCTTAATATTAAAATAAAAAACACAAAAAAAAAATTTTTTCCCCTTTTTTTTCCCCCATTACTTTAAAATTCTTTTTCAACAAATTCTTTCCCCCCAAAAAACCCCCCAACCCCACCTTCCCCCCCCTTTCCCCCCCCAAAATTTTTTTTCCCCCTCCTTTTCCCTAAAAAATTATTTCCCCTTTCGGTTTTTAATTGATTTTTAAAAAGAAGCCCTTCCCTTTCACCTCCACCTCACTGCATGCACCTTCAACCTGTAGACTCTTCGCGACAAACCGTCATCTTCTGCCATAAAACCCTCTTTACAGCCTTTCCCCAGAAAGAGCCTGGATCTTCCACCCCGATTAGGGGCCATTCCTTAACAAGCACCAACGCCTTTACCAAGACCCGCCACTTCTTCAAACCCCTATTAGGAGTCTCTCCTCAAAAACCTTTTGTATGTCCAATGACTGAGATTTTCCTTGTAGCGTTACAACTGGCGATTTAAGCCCTTTTTTTTTTGTCACCTCCTCACTCCATGACAAAAAGTTTTTGGGGCGGTGTGCAAAAAAGATTTTCTCGCTCTCGCCCAAACCCCGTCCACGGCTGCTGTTGCTGCGTTGCTGTTGCTGCTGTTTCTGTTCGCTTTGCCGTTGCTGTTGTGCCGGGGACCCCCTTTCGTTTCTCACACTGCGCCGCGATGTGGGCAATCCCCACATAGCCGCACGACGTTGTTGCCCCCCATACGTTACAAAAACTTATCCTTAATTCTTTTTAACACAAATTGAAGGAATAGGGGGCCCAAGAGTCATTTTAAAAAAATGTTACCGCCTTCCCCGCGCACCTGATACGGTCCAGTTGCCCACCCCCCTGCGTGGACGGAACCCCTCCCCTAAGACCATTCACGGGGAAATTCAAAATCAGCGCCTCAAAAAGGGACATTCCTATTTTCACCCGGGTATTCAGATACATCAGAAGTCTCACCGAACAGTTATTAACCTGTTGATGGTTCCTGTTTCTTTTTCGACCCTGCCTCTAACTTGGCAGACGTCTTTAACGAAGATTCTTTTCATTCCATTTAATGCACACCACAATCCCTCATTTTCCCATACCATAGGTATCGCGAAGATCGCTGGTAATAATAAACCATGTTGGGTCCTTGACAGCACCCCCCGGATCTCCAATGCAGAATGTTGATTCTTCTTCTGCTATTCAGCGCCAGTTGGGGAAAATAAAGTTTCCACCAACCAACGCTAGGGCAGCTCAATCGGGAAAAATGTTGTTTTAATTATTTGTATCTTTCCCCGCTCGATCGGTAGCGCACTCGGCTCACACACTGAGATCCGGGGTTCAAATCTCCTCGGGTACGGCTAGAAAACATTAGGGAAGTGTTTCCATTAGATACCTGCTGTCACTGTTCACCCATCAATGTAAAATGGGTACCTGGGTGATAGTCGACTAGTGTGGGTCGCATCCTGGGACGAAAACTGACCTAATTTGTGGGAAATGCTCAGCATAACAAGCAGCTTTCTATATAGTAGTAAGTTATTGATATCAGCTAGACCTGGTTACCATGTATTTGTAGTAAATAAAGTTATTGTTGTTATTATTATTATTCCAGGGAAAATTATAATATATATATATTATATATATATATATATATATATAATATATATATATATATATATATATATATATATATATAATATATATATATATATATATATATATATATATATATATAATAATATATTATATATATATATATATATAAAATTATTATAAATACACCTCTCTATATATAGTATATCCTGTGTACCAATCAATATTACTGAGAACCATGATAAAGTTACTCAATGATTCCTCATAGTGCAGCCTGATAATTCCTTTCCAGGGAATAACATTTTTGTCAGAGCAGATCATCACACTATGATCAGCTCATCATAGCACCTTAACTGTTTTCAAATAAAAAATATTTAGAAAAAATATATAATGTTAGGGTAGTTTAAGTTTAGTGTTGTTTATCCTATAATTCGTAGCGTTTTCTCTATGATGTTCTCCTTTGCTATGTTGTAGGAGTAACTATCCTATAATGACTACCGTTTTCTGTGGGAAGATTTTTCTCTCAGTTTTGGAGGAGTAATTATCCTAAAACGATTATAGTAGTTGTTGTTTATACAAATCAGTTTTACAGACTAAGAGTAGTTATCATACTTCGGCTCATTTCAAAGCCCAGCCATATATGAGGTATACTTCCACCTCACAGCTTAAGATAAGAGATAAGGTTTTTATCCCGAGGGAGTGGTTAGCCACCCAAGATAACCTAGACAGACCTCGCTGCCCCCGTTCACCTAAAAGGAAGTAGGTCTGTCTTATTTCCACTGGGTCCTTTGATCCTAACACCTAGGTTTCTACTTCCTTCTAGGTGAACAGGGGCAGCAGGTGTAAGGAAACATGCCCAACGTTCCCACACATCCCGGGGATTAAGTAAGTTTATTTAGGTACAGGTACACATTAGTACAATTATCATACATAATAACACATATGCAAACTACCCACCAGGAATCCCAAAAAAGGAGAGGTCGAAGTGATGTATTTTCATCGGGGTCATTAAAATATCTTATTATTTAAAGCCAGACTGTAACTTACAGTAAGACAAACACAAAGATTTATTTCTTTGTAAAGGTTATAATGTACAATTACATTTTTGATGAAATTACACATTGTAACATTTTTTAGGGTAAAATCATGCCCCGGCATGATTATGCCCTAAAAAATAAAACGGCTAAGTAACTCAACTGTAAACTGAGTTATTTACACGAACATTAAAGAGAGTATCAGCTTACAATAATAAGTACAACAATGTTAACTATACGAGAAATCACTTTCCTCCTTAACTGTATCTTCATGCATTAGGTACCTTTTAGTTCTCTTCCTAAACTGGCTCATTGAACCACGGGCACTCATTGTGTGAGGCGAGTGCGTTACCAACCGAGCCACGGGACATTAAAAGTTTTTTTCACTTTCTCTTTTAGAGGAGGAACTTATTCAAACTGACAGCGTTGACGTCGTCTTTGAAGTGTGTGGCAACAAACAGGCAAGTTGAAGACCAGGTTAGTTTATTTTAACGAATATCATTTGGAATATTGTATATATATACTGAGAAATATCTTTCTCTTGATGTATATGCACTGGGAGCAGCAGCGTATATGCGCATGGATAAGCATACTGGATATCTTATTACGTATATGCCTCAGAGACCAATCTCTGTTTTAGGAATGAAGGTATTATTGACTGGTGGTGTACAGGTGATATGTAGCCTAGATGACCCTCGTGTAGTCGCTAGGCTTCAAACCTCATATATCAACCAACCAATTATGCTAATAATCGTCACACTCTATATATCTCTCTGGCTGTGTATACTCTGAAAGCAGAAATGTACATACGCTTCGAGGGTTGTATATCTCAGTATTTACATACATAAATTTTAGTGTAACCCCCGTGTTAGGAATTAGTGCCTCTGGCTGGCGGTGTACAGGTGACACACAGCTTTAATCACCGTAAAATAAGGTACATGTGCTGTTTTAGGGGTATTTTAACGAGAAAACGTTTGGCCCCGAAAGACTTCTTCAGTCCTGAAGAAACCAATTCATGGCAAAACGTTTCCTCATTAACATACACCAGTACTGCACACGTATCATATTTCATTTTGTGTTGGTCTTTACAAGTTGCCAAGCCGACAGGCTTGAAACCCAACACACTGACCACCAACGAATGAGAATGTACCGCTTCTCTTTTTTCAATTATGTAACTAAATTTGAACATCTAAGTCTGATTACCATCATAAAATACACACTAGTTATGTGCTCACATCATTTTTTTTTTTTTTTTGGACAGACGAAAAAAAAAAAAAGTGTCGACTTTATTATAGATCATTTAGGTCATAATTCATCTGATAACTTTTACAAAAACACGTAAAAAAATATTTCCCTCTCTATATACATTGTTGATTGTTATTCAGTTTTCTGCATGAATATGAGAAGGTAATTTATATATAATGTAGAAGGTTAGTAATGTGAAAAAAGTTAAATTTATTATTCGCTGACACTGTTTTTCTGGAACTTTTTTTTCACAGTACTAACTTACATTACAGGAAAAATATCTACATTACTGCTGGAACCTGGTCACAGACCGGGCCGCGGGGGCGTTGACCCCCGGAACTCTCTCCAGGTAAACTCCAGGTAAACCTGCGTCGCGCTGATGTACCTACTGTCGTTGATTAATAGGGTTTAAAGGCTATCGACTACACGATTAAGAATATTTTAATCCTTAAAACGGAGATTAATGTAGAGGATACATATATTCCTCGGTATATGTATCCTCCGCTCTTGTTTAATAATAATAATAATAATAATAATAATAGTTGTCGTTGTACCGCAGGTGTTGAGTAGAGGTGTTAGGGCACTGAGGGCAGGAGGGACGTATGTGCTGGCCGGCCTTGTACACTCAAACTCACACATGAACATTAGTGCCCAGGACCTCATCGTCAAGTGTCTCACTGTTGTAGGTATGTACAGGGAGGGGAGGGAGGGACGAAGGGAGGGCAGGGAGGGAAGCAGGAAGGAAAGGAACGAAGGTAGTTACTTGACGGAGGTAGGGAGGTAGGGAGGGAGGTAAAGAGGAAGGGAAAGGTATTTACTGGAAGGAGAGAGAGATTGAGGAAGGGAGGTAGATAGGGAGGAAGGAAGGTACGGGAGAAAATGAGGGAGGGTAGGATAGGATATAGGGAGGGAGAGGTAGAAAAAAGAACGTAAGAAAGGAGGTAGGGAAGAGAAGAGTAGAAGCTTAGGACTGACGAAGAAGGTAGAATACAGAAGGAAGAGATAGAAAAGAGATGGTAGGGAGAAGGGAGGGGAGTGAAAGAAAGGATAAAGGGTTATATAATGAAAGGTTTAGAAAAAAAGGGCGAGTATAAAAGAGATAGAGCAGAAAAAAGAGAAAATGAAAGAGAGAGGAAGAAATGAAAGAGAAGAATGAATGCAAGAAAAAACGCATGAAAATAGAAAGAACAGAAGAAAGGAGATGAAGCCACGGAAACCAGTTGATATTATTTTCCCTGACATCACTGTTAATCCAAGCATCCTGTTATACTTCCTGCCATCACTGTTGTTGATCCAAGGATCCTGTTGTACTCCTTGCTACCACCGTTGTTGATCCAAGGATCCTGTTATTGCACCCCTGGCCAGCAAGATCACTAACGAGAGTTACTCTGCAGGAGTGCACAACTACAGCCAGCAGCACCTGCAGGAGGCAGTCAGGTTCCTGCTTCACCACCACCACAAGTATCCCTTCCATGCCCTCCTGGGACCTTCCTACTCTCTCTCAGACTTTAGGGTGAGTATCCTTACCTATCTGCACTCACCCGTGCATGTTCATTTGCTTGTACTCATTTGTACGCGCTTTCGATTGGTAAAGCACCTGTGGAGCTGGCCAGTTTTTGTGTGACAGGACTTTATACTTATTATACATATTGTGTGTGGTAATATTGATTTACGGTAATGACATTGTAATTTGGAGATTTGCTATAATAACTGCATGTGTTTGCTCCAACTTGTTTTCTAGGTGCCTTGCACTGCATAGTGTTGATGCTGTGATCATGCACGGTGTCCAGAGATATGATTGATATGTTTTGTAATAATGACTGTGGCATTATTGTTCGTCACTGTTTCTCTGCATTTTCAGTTTGTTATTGATAGTAAAGAGTTAATGCAACGTCAGATAGTGAAAATAAAGTTGTGCAACAGTGGGTGTTATAGGTTTGTTGTGGATAGGTGTCGTGCAGGCATCAGTCCTTTTTTTGTGTTACTTGAGTCATGGAATATTTTTATGTTGGTATTGTAACTGTTGTCAATAGCACTATGTAATTTCCATAAAAGCTGTATAGAGCTTGAATGTCATAGTTGAAGCTGTGTGATTGTTTTTAACACTGGAATTGCTGGTATTAAATGTGTAAAGGCTTTACATTGTTGGAATTGAGACTAAGTTATTTTATGGTTTTTAGTAATTTTGTATGTACCCTTGTGACTTTTTATATCACCATTGTTGTGTAAATACAACTTGTTATGTAACTGAACCCGTAGGACAATTAACATAAATAAATTTTGGGTTCATTGCTGTAGGACTTTATATTAGGCAACATTCATTGTTTATAGAATGTTAGGTTAGTAATATTGAGGGGGTGGTTTGATAACCACTAGGGGGGGGGGGGGGAATAATGTCTGAATCATATGGTTCGTGCAATGCATTGCATGGTCTGTAGTCGAATCATTAAGTACCATTCGAGGATGATTTTTTTTTTTTTATAATTTATTTAAAAAACACAATACACATATACATATATGCTTATTCATACGTCTCATAACCAAAGACATGTTAACCATTAAATACTATAAAACAAATCAATCCACGTACATAAATAACACTAAAGCTGAAGCCAATATTACCACCAGCTCACATCCAACACATGACCTACAAAACTCCTCCTCTTAACAATAATTAATAAAGAAGCCATGCAGACAAAAATTATTTACATGCACCGTTCTACTAAGAAATACCTTTAAGGATCCAACATTAGGGTTTTAAAACCCTCACCTCATTTAACCCTCATGATATTTTACCAGAAATTGGTAAAGCAAAAACCAAACAAATCACAAAAAAAAAATAAAAGTAATAGGCAAACAAATATGGACATTACTTTGCATACACACCTGTATAAGCGGAAGGATATACACCCACAATTATAATATCAATATAATAAAGCATCAACCATGAACTTCAAACTGTCATTACATTGCAATAACATGGAGTTTACTCGTTAAAATATAAGAGAATACATTACATGCTGGCTTCCGTTTAGAAATAGCTTAAATAAGTATTAAATATAATCCCAACTAGAATTATCATATAGAACATTTCCCACAACTAACTAAAATCCTGGCTTAAGAAAAAAAAATTTCAACTTGCATAAAATCCTAATCCCTATCTGACACACAAATTAAACATCCTAACATTGTAAATTCACTACATGAATGTGTAAAAGTATTAACAAACTTCTTCTATCTAGAGTACAATTTTGAAAGGAAAGTACTTTTTTATACATGAAAGTGGTTTAAAAACTACAAATAAACAAGCATCATTTCTTATACTAACTTACTCTTGACGTACAGTGTTCCTTGCATAATTTTAATTTTTATAAACATCTCATATCAATAAAGAGGCAGTACTGGCAGTACCAATTTTGTACATGTTTAGTACTGCCTTACATAAAACACCAAACAGCTGCGAAAGCCACCTATCCCCTCAATGAGTCGCATAATAATCCCCACCAAAAAATGTAATTGTATGACTTACCAGTGTTATTGAATGAAACCATGGTACTGAACGCAGAAATCCAAATAAAACCTCAGGAACATAACCAGTTCAGAATGTACCACTCACTAGCTCACTCTCTCATCACCTTCCACACTACTAGCACACAACCTTAACGCCCCCCTCACATTAAAGGAGACCCGTCCCTTGCCCCCCCCCCCCGTTCCCTGAGAAGTTGTAGCTACAGTGAGATAACGATAAACCTACCGAAAAACTTTATTCCATCTTTCCCCATAATAAAAATCTTAATTCCTACACCTATCCTAAAGAACCTTGCAGCTAACAGCTTTTTATCCTCAACTGCCCTTAATCCTGCCTCATACCCCAAAAACGTGCAAATAATCCTGCCATAACATACATCAAAGCCCTCACCCCACGTCACTTTTCAACCCCACTAACATCCATCGACAAAGATCCAAAGAAAAGACCAACTCCCCCAACCAACAAACTAATAACCGCCCGAATCCAGACTCTCACCACGTCCAAAGATGAATCAAAAATATAAACCACATGATAGCATTTTCCTCCTCCCCACAAGAATAAACATGTTGCCCTCTCTCATCCAACTCCCATCTTATGCAACAGGTGCTTAGATTGCAACCTCACCCAGAGGAAACGGTATACCATCTCCCTAACCCGTGCTCGGTATCCTAAACTTCCTGAACCCCCCCATATGATGAACCTCCAGTTATACATGGGTATACTGTGCGACCCCCGCAAAACCCCCATCCCCACACCCACACCCACCACCGGTTTAACCTCAAACTTTAACCTGCCCCACTGTCAACAAGAATCTTATAACATCCTTCACACTTTCCCAAATACCTACACACCAAATTTTCTAAGCATCCCTCACACCCTATTTCCACCCCCCCCTAAAAACAAACCCCTCTCCCCCCCCACTCTTTAGATACCTCAGCTTGATATATATGCCATTACCCTTAGGCCCCTAAGGCAACAATCCTAAGACCCCCCCGTGTCACCTCCTTTCTTGACCCACATCCTTGGACAACCAGGCCCTCCCAAACACCCACAACAAACCTCAACCAACACCCTCCTCTGAATTTTCCTGTATATCGGCATCCCTCAAAGGTAACACCTCCCCACACCCCAACCTACTATACACCACCGATATTATTTTACCAACGCCCTCTGCTGTAACGCCACTTCACGACCCTCAAACCTTTTCTTACCTATAACCCCTATCGTGACTGTTTCTGAGTTAAGCCTCCTACCAATCTGCAACTCTTCATTACCATATCCACACACCCTAATTCTGTCAACAAATCATCCATCCCATCCCTCCCCAATCTCCCCCCCAACCCATGTTCCTACATCCAATATCCGAGACTTTGCTAAATTAAACTGGCCATTCCTGAAAGCTTCCCAAAACTCCTTATCACCCTCACCACACCCTTCTTAAAGCCATTCCCCACTCGTAACAAAACAGTTGAGTCATCTACATAACTACTATTCCCCCATTCTTCCCCCCCTACCCCCTGCAATTTCTCCTCCGCAGCCCTCCAAGAAGGATGTTGCACACATGCAAAGAGCAACTGCGACAGCGGCAACCCTTGCCTTAATCCCCTGTACCATCATCCCTCACCCCCCCAGCTTACCAAAAACCCAGCACCCTTCAAGACAGCCCCCTCAACAGAGTGCGCACACACCACCCACTACCTACCCCCCCTCCAAACCCAATTTCTCTCCAAACAATCCCCACAAAAAGTCCCTCTTCCCACAGTTCATAAGGCCTGATCCCAAATCCAATCCAAGGAACGCCCCCTCCCTGGCAGTTCTCTATAAAATCCCTTATTCACACAGTGCCATTCTTCATAGTCCGTCCGGTATCCCATACTGCCCCCTCATGTACGCTTACTTCCCAATTACCTTCTTTAATCGAATACCCAATACCTTCGCAAAAATTTTGTAATCCGTACACATTAACGAACAACGGACCGATAATCTCCAAACCCTTCTCCTCTCCCCCCTTCTTTGGCACCAAAACAACAACCCCCAGTTCTCTGTGTTTTTCGCCATTTCTACCACTTTTTCATCATATAATTCAAAACACCGCCACTAGCACCCCTGAGATCCTCCCAATGTGCTCCTGTAAAAATCATTAGATAACCCATCTATTCCCGGTGCCTTGCCCCTGACTCACCCATTCAACCACCTCCCCCCCCTGCCCACCGTAATGGCCTCCCTCCAACATAACCAACCCCTATCCCCCTGCCCCCACCCTGCTGCACCCCTAAAGCTCTAAATGATTCTAACCCACCCACCCCTCCCCCTTCTCTTCCATCTCTACGTAAACGCAAAAATCAGCATACCTACAGATAAACTCCTGTGTCAGCGAGACCCTGTCCTGCACAAAACCCTCCCCTCCCTCCACGACAATATGTTTTGCCACCGAATTCCTAAACTGTCTGTCTTTTGATTTTCGGAGTACATACCCGGTTTGGTCTATCACCCTTTAGTACATCCTCCAATCCTGCCCTAAACGCCTGAGTGCATCAAAACGTTTCAATATGCATCACTCCACTAAACGAACTTCTAAAGGTTCCCCCATAAACTCCTCCCACACCCTCCCCTACCCCAATCCCCCCACCCCCAAACAATCATTCAACTGGCCCTCTAAATAATTATGCAATCCAAACCTCCATCGTGCCCGTTCCCTGCCCCTCTTTTAAAAATTCCCGCAATCTGACCTTTTGCCTGCAACTCCCACCAATCCAGCAAATCCACCTCCTCATGCCCTAGCCTCCCAAAACCCTTTTCCACCATGTCTGAAAGGACCAACCTTGATCTTCCTCCTGTAAAAGCCTCACATTTAATTTCCAATAACTCTGAACGGATCTCGGAATGCCATCCCCACCCGATGTCCAGCCAACACTGCTCTGTGGTTCAGATAAACCCACGTCTACTGTTCTAACCCTCTTCCACTCCTATCCCCTGCCCTCACAAAAATCCTAACCAACCTTGCCTCATACTCCCCTGTACATAGGTGTGCCACCTGAAACCCACCCCCTGCCGACCACCATCTACAACCCGACAATCAACGCAATGCATCCCGTAAGACACCCAACACGCACCCCGCCCCCCTAGGTATGACCCGTCTGCATGCCTAATCACCACAATTCCAATCACCTCCAATTATCGCGATAGCATGTAAACCCTGAGATAGTATAACAATACATCCCGAACAAAGTCCTGTTTATCCCGCACTTACCAATCGCTGGCTATATAAACTCACAAAACATACCCTGCTCTCCCTCTCCCCCCACTCACCCATCCACCCGAACAACCTCTCCCCCCTCCCCCCTCCACCCCCCCAATGACTCGCAATGGACATGGTCAACCTTTACTAAAACCACCACACACTCCTTTTAAAAGCATTGCCATGCTTACAAACAACTTATAAGCCTCTCAATCGCAACTCACTACCTGACTTATGGTTAAGCCCTGTAAGAAACAAACCTCCCGTCATACCTTTTGAGGAACCACTCCAACCATAACCCTTTTTTACTTCAGTCTTTAAGCCATTATCATTTAACGTTAAACACCTGAATGGTCCAGGAAAAGGCGGCTTACCTCAGTGCCGCTGTGCTTGCTTACACTCCCCTTCAAGCTGTCTCACACTTTCCTTATACATTATTTTCATAAGACCCCCTACCCCCCCTTGTCTCTCCCCCCCGATTTTCCTGTACTCCCCCCCCTGTAGGGATTTGCCGAACCACCTCTGCCCCATGCCTTCTTACCTGGTCTTTGACCCAGGCGTTTAAAAACGTCATCTAATTCAGGTCAGCCCCGCTGGCCGCTTTTCCTAGAGCTTCCTCCCCCAGCCATCTATTCCCAGTACATCCTCCCTGTGCACCTCTGCCACACAATTGTATCCTTTCTATTATACCCTGCTACTTCCGTCTTCTCTTCTCTGGCCCCTTGCAATTTGCTGCTTTTCACTGGTCCGTCCCCCATGTCCTCTCCAACCAAAGCTCTCCAAGAATTCCTGGAGCACTGACCTCCAAGGCCACCTCCTGTGGTCGACTCCACCACTTCCGCCACCCACCACAGGCGTTGGAGTAAGGAAACTCCATCCTCCACCGTGAGAGTGACACACGTCCCCATACATTCACCCTCCTTCTCCACCTCCTCACTTTCCATAGAGGAGTCCCCAGACTTCGCCGCCTCCACCACACTCGCTTGCTGGAACCTCCTCTACCAACCGGGGCTGACACCCCTGGGGCAACTCTGCTTGCACATGCGCCGCTAATATATGTCATAAGAGACACAAAGACGACACGTTCTCCCTGCCCCACATACGAGACATATACCTATTTCTGGTACCTCGTCAACATAATAAACGAAGGTATATGGCTCGTCAAGGTCATCTTGATGTTGATGACCCCTCCGGGAGGCCCTCATATGGTCCATCCCGCCATACCCTCTCTCTAGCTTCATGAATGACTCCATATTTTCTAAACTTTCCACTATACTTAACTTAGTTGCTCAAAGGGTACATTCCTCACATCGTACCCACGTGTAGTAAGTTAGACCACTTCATGCATGCATACATCCAACTTCGAGTTGAGGCACAAATTCGGCGTTCCCTGTACTCCTCCACCACACTGCTGTAGTAACTAGTCCTCATGAACTCACAAAAACTTCGTCCTCAATCCCATTAAGAGCACACCCATACAGCTCCTCATTAGGATACCATATAAATCCCTAATAATCGCAGGAAGAAGGACGTTCGTCCGAATCATGCTCAGAGAACCCTTCCAACAGCTCAATGCCATACAGTATAAATTCTCCAGCCGGTGTACTCCGCCATGTCTGAACAGTGCAAATGCGCATAACAGGTGAATTAGGAGGCTACTGCGGCAGTGCTATATTCCCCGCACGGCCCAACAGAGATGTGCGAACAATGAGAGGGGATGTGTAATATAAAAGTGTTGTTCATATCACGTAATTCTGTGGTATCTAGCTCCAATAACAGGTTTGGTTTACGTGATAGGATTAGGAGCACGGAGGGGGGGGGGTGTAACCCACACGGAGTTGTAAGGTGGTTTGTAACAATAGCTGTAGGGAGGATTGTGTTTAAATTATAGACTTAAATGAGTTTTACATATTATATTTTGTAATGTCATGTTTAAAATAAAATTATAAAAAAAAAAAAAAAAAAGCTCCAATATTGAGGTCCGTGGTTCGATCCCCGGTACGGGTGAAAATTAGGATGTGACCCCTTAAGACACTTGTCCCTGTTCACCTGTCGGTAAAAAATAGGTGCCTGGTGTTAATCGACTGGTGAGGGTCCATCCAGGGACAAAATTCCCGAAACGCTCTGCATAACAAATGCTACAAAGCGGTTTGGTTATCGCGGCCAACTCGATTATCACGGGGTTTTTCGAGCCGGGTTATCAGCCGTTTTTGACGTGTCGGATCCACTGGCTAGGGCATCTTGCACTTCGTTTGGTTTGTCTATGAGTGGCAGATGAAGCTTCTGTCAGACAACCAAAACATTTCGCTTGTTTACCATTGTTTTTAGTGGTTTTTCTTGCAGTGCAACTGTGAAATAAGCATCCATTGGATCCAAAAAAAAAAAAGTTCCTATAAAGATCATGTGATAAAGAAAGATGAAAACACCATTGAAATTAGCATGAAGTGATAGAAAACTTTTGAGAGGTATGAAGGTGGGGAACTTGCCAGGATGTACAGCAAGAAAATCAACAATTACATTCAGCCTGGCAAAAGCAAGAACATTCAAAGATGCGAATGGTGCAAAAGAGTAACTTAACTAAACAAAGGACACTGATAATGGAAGAGATGGAAAAGTTATTATTATTGTGGATTAAAGAAAAAGAACTAGTGGGATTTCAGCGTAGTGAGTCGATCATTTGTGAGAGCAAAGCAGTTGCATGAAGTTCGTGCAATAGAAAATACCTGAAACAAGTGCGCAGTGTTGTGAAATAAGGCCAGCAAGGATGTTTGGCTATATAAAAGAAGCGGTAAATGCGAAAACAGGGCTACAATACCCAGGAGGAAAAGGTACTGCCAGGATACAAGCACTATTGAAAGACAGGCTTACTCTTTAATAGTGTGGTAATGCTAGTGGGGATTTCAAAGTGAAGGGGGCCTTTACTTTCTGTAACACTCCAGAAAATATCCCAGAGTGTTTAAGAAAAACAAAGTCATGGAAGAATAGATGTGTGTGATGTGAAAAGCTAATCATAAGGCATGGATCACAAGGGCAAATTTTTCAAAGAGTGGGGTTAATGATTTGTTGGCCCAAGTGTGACAAAAATACCTCCTGGAACAAAATTGCCACACTAGTGCCTCCAGGTACTGAATTTCCAGCACATCCTCCAGACTTGGAAGACCAAGTGTTTAGGGACTTCAGTTTTATAAATAAGTGAAGTTCATGCCTCAAACACCACTCCTCTCCTCCAGCCCATGAAGAGCAGGTCATTTCTAACTTCAAAAACTCTACACATAAGCAGTGTTTCAAAAGTGATTTGAAGTGGACCCACGGACCTCGTTTGAACTAAGAAGTTACTGGAGGAATCACTTCACTATTTCTCCAATGCATAAGCCTTATAGGTAAGGCATGGGAGGGAGTGACTTCCAGACATTAACTCGCTTGATAAAACTGTTGCCATATTGTGATCCAAGAGAGGGATATTGAAGGGTTTGAGGCTGACCCTGACCCTGACCCTCCCGACCCTGTGGACTCTATTGTGGAACTGGGTAAGTCCCTGGGGTTGGAGGTGAGTGGCGAGGATGTGGAAGAGTTGGTGGAGGACCACAGGGAAGAGCTAACCACTGAAGAGCTGCAAGAGCTTCGACTTGAACAGCAACAGATTGCAGCTGAGGAATTTGCTTCAGAGGAGGAGGAGGAGGAGGAGGAAGAGGGAGTGAAGGAGGTGCCTTCTTCAGAGATTAAAGAGGTGTATGCAATGTGGACCAGGGTGCAGGGTTTTATAGAGAAACACCACCCAGACAAAGCTGAAACAAGCCATATCTGCAACATGTTTAGTGACAAAACCCTGTCCCACTTCAGGGAAATCTTAAAGAGAAGCCAGAAACAGAGCACTCTGGACAGTTATTTTGTGAAACAGGGCTCCAGTGACTCTCAAGCTGGTCCTAGTGGCATTAAAAGACAGAGAAGGGAAGTAACCCCAGAGAAGGCTTTGCTACCTAGTCTTCATGGAGGGGGATTCCCCTTCCAAACACTAACTCCTCCCTCTTTCCTCCTCCCTATCTTCCAGAAGCCAGCATTAGCCTTCAAATAAAGGTATGTAATACTTGCATAATCGTAAAAAAAATTTATTTTTTTGTGAATATTTTTGTTGGGAACTAATTAATTGTATTTCCACTAATTCTTATAGGAAATATTAATTCGGTTATCGGCCGACCTTCAGGAACAGATTATGGCCGATAACCAGGGGTAAACCGATGTCAGTGATGTCAGCTAGGCCTATATACCTTGTACATGTACTTGTAGAAATAAATATTATTATTGTTATTATTATTAGTACTAGCCTGTTTGAACTATTGGTAAAGTAGTAGAGGCAGTATCCATGCCTAGCTTTAAGAAGAGGTACGATAAGGTTCTAGCGGCCAGGAGAGAATGAACCGAGTTGCGGCGGGGCCAGGAGCTTGAACTCGACCCTTCTGCAACTGCCAGGTGTTGTGTATTTGTACTCTCCTCTTTCTGCTTTCAGGGGAGATGGAATCGAGTCTCGGCCTCAAACGGCCACACATATTTCCACGACTCGCTGGGACCATCATACTTACTCCTAAAACTGTTTATGGTCGTTGTTTCCAACACTTCTTTATCCATAAACTGTCTCTGCCCTGTCGAATCCTCAGAGTATCTTATACGTCATAACCATGTCTCCTATGGTTCTCCTCTCTTGTAGTTTTGTACATGGTATTGTGAAGTGTGTTGAGTCCATTATTATTATTATTTTATATTATTATTATTATTTTATATATTATTATTATTATTATTATTATTATTATTATTATTATTGTTAATATTAGTAATATTAATATTATCTTTTTTTTTTACTTTTGTTAATATTGTCATTATTGTTATTGGTATTATTATTAATTATTATTATATTATTATTTATTTTTTATTATTATTATTTATTATTATTATTATTATTATTTTGCTATTGTTCCTATTGTTATTTATTTTAGTGTTCATATTGTTATTATTATTATTATTATTTATTATTATTATTATTATTATTATTATTATTATTATTTTGTCATTATTATTATTATTATTATTATTATATTAAAAACCTGTTCCAAACCCGTATGGGTCATGAATGTTTCTTCTTGCACAGAACGCTGTTGAGGTGGCTCGCTCTGGTCAGTTCCTCCGAGTTGCAGTCAACCCGCAGCTATAGTCTGTGTGAGAGAGTCCAAAACCTGGCACTCACAAGACCTAGCACTCACAAGACCTGGCACTCACAAGACCTGGCACTCACAAGATTTGGTACTCACAAGACCTGGCACTCACAAGACCTGGCACTCACAAGATCTGGTACTCACAAGACCTGGCACTCACAAGACCTGGCACTGCCAAGACCTGGCACTCTGGCACTGCCAAGACCTGGCACTCTGGCACTGCCAAGACCTAGCACTAACAAGACCTGAAGCTCCCACTTGTGGTGGACCCGGTGGACCGTTTTGCCGGTCCTGTCCTCCTGCATCCAGAAGTCACTGTCCTTGCTAGACACGCGTCCATAGTTCCATGTGTTTGTTCTGTCTTTGTTCACCTATAATGTTCATGTTGGGCTGAGAGCGCTGATATCATCTCCAGGATCTGTCAGCGCTAAGTGACGCTCTCAACATAAAGGCTTCAACTCTACTTGCAAACTTTACTTGCCAACTCTCCGTCGTAACTTATGTTTGCATATTGTTCGCAAACTCTCGTTAAAAAAAGGAAAACCTTATAAACTTACGTTTATATATATATATATATATATATATATATATATATATATATATAAAATATATATATATTATATATTTTATATATATACATATACATATTATATATATATATATATATATATATATATATATATATATATATATATATATATAAAATATATATATATTATATATATATATATATATTATAAATTATATATATATATATATATATATATAATATATATATATATATATGGGGTCCACCTCTGGTGTAAATTGTGGGACCCATAGCCTCGGAGAAGTGGATAAAAAGGCTTCAAGGAAGAATATTTGGATTTCTTCCTGAAGCCATTTGAATACTCCACTTCCCCTACCACCCCATCTTTTAAACTATTTTTTTTTACCAATAGGAATATTTTATTACATAATATATATATATATATAATATTATATATATATATATATATATAATATATATATATATATATATATATAATATATATATATATAATAAATATTATTATCACACTGGCCGATTCCCACCAAGGCAGGGTGGCCCGAAAAAGAAAAACTTTCACCATCATTCACTCCATCACTGTCTTGCCAGAAGGGTGCTTTACACTACAGTTTTTAAACTGCAACATTAACACACCTCCTTATAGGTAGTAGGTTGGTAGACAGCAACCACCCAGGGAAGTACTACCGTCCTGCCAGATTACTGTGAAACAGAAACCTGTAACTGTTTTGCATGATGGTAGGATTGCTGGTTTCTTTTTCTGTCTCATAAACACGCTAGATAACAGGGATATCTTGCTACTCCTACTTACACTTTGGTCACACTTCACAGACACGCACATGCATATATATATACATACATCTAGGTTTTTCTCCTTTTTCTAAATAGCTCTTGTTCTTCTTTATTTCTTCTATTGTCCATGGGGAAGTGGAAAAGAATCTTTCCTCCGTAAGCCATGCGTGTCGTATGAGGCGACTAAAATGCCGGGAGCAATGGGCTAGTAACCCCTTCTCCTGTAGACACTTACTAAAAAAGAGAAGAAGAAATATAAATATATATATATATATATAATAATATATATATAATATATATATAATATTATAATAAGTATATATTATATATATATATATATATATTAATATATATATATATATATATATATTATATTATATATATATATATATATATATCATAATGGTGATATCATTCCGACAAGTTTGGAATAACACACGTGCAACAAACCGGTATCCAGACTCGGTAGAAGTGTCGCCCACCAATGCCTGTACATCACACACACTGTAATGTTACACTGTACACCTTCATACACTGTACATCACAGCAATGTACAACCACACACACTGTAACCACACTAAACACTGTACACTATACAATGTACATCACACTGTACACCAACACGACAACTGTACCCTACACACTGTAACAACCACACACTGTACACCACTGTACATCGAACACTGTACACCACACACACTGTAGTATCGCACTGTACATCACACTACACACACTGTACATGACACACTGTACACCACAAACTGTACACTACACACTGTACATCACACACACTGTACACTACACACTGTACATTACACACTGTACATCACACACTGTACATCACACACTGTATATCACACACTGTACACCACACAATGTACATCACACATTGTACACCACACACTGCGCACTGCACATCACACACTGTACATTATACACACTGTACACCACACACTGTACGCCACACACTATACACAACACACTGTACACCATACCCTGTACATCACACATTGTACATCATACACACTGTACATCACACACTGTACATCACACACACACTGTACATCATACATTGTACATCACACACATTGTACATCACACACACTGTACATCACATACACTGTACATCACATACACTGTACATCACACACTGTACATCACACACTGTACATCACACACACTGTACATCATACACTGTACATCACACACTATACATCACACACTGTACATTACACACTGTACATCACACACTGTACATCACACACTGTACATCACACATTTTACATCACACACACTGTACATCACACACACTGTACATCACACACTGTGCATCACACACTGTACATCATACACACTGTACATTACACATTGTACATCACAAACACTGTACATCACACACTCACTGTACATCACATACTGTACATCACACACACTGTACATCACACACTGTACATCACACACACTGTACATCACACACTGTACATCACACACACTGTACATCACACACACTGTACATCACACACTGTACATCACACACTGTACATAACACACACTGTACATGACACATTGTACATCACACACACTGTACATCACACACTGTACATCGCACACACTGTACATCACACACACTGTACATCACACACTGTACATCACACACTGTACATCACACTATAACCCGTTTGGTGTTCTGGTAGCGGGGAGTAAATGATAAGTCTTCGGAGCTTCTTTATTGTTAAGTCATGGTGGGTACACAGGCTTGTGTGTTGTGCCCATGGCCCGGGCAGGGCCATCCCACGAGAGAGAGCTAGGTGTAGGTCTTGTGTCTTCCTGCTAGGCCGCTGTGAGAGTGAGAGCGAGGCAAGGGCAGGCAGGCTGCCGTGCCCACCGAGAGGCCTAGCTACAGAGGGCAGCACCTTAGTGCCACGAAATACGAACTAAGCTGGCAGACAGCATGGGCTGTCTGTGCAGACAGTACATGCTGTCTACAACACACATCGACATCACACACTGTACATCACACACTGCACATCACACACTGTACATCACATACACTGTACATCACATACACTGTACATCACATACACTGTACATCACACACTGTACATCACACACTGTACATCATATACACTGTACATCACATACACTGTACATCACACACTGTACATCACACACTGTACTTCACATACACTGTACATCACATATACTGTACATCACACACTGTACATCACACACTGTACATCATACACTGTACATCACACAGTGTACATCACACACACTGTACATCACACACTGTACATCACACACTGTACATCACATACTGTACATTACACACTGTACATCATACACTGTACATCACACACTGTACATCACACACTGTACATCACACACTGTACATCACACACTGTACATCATACACTGTACATCACACACTGTACATCACACACTGTACATCCCACACTGTACATCACACACTGTACATCATACACTGTACATCACACACTGTACACCACACACTGTACATCACACACTGTACATCATACACTGTACATCACACACTGTACATCACACACTGTACATCACATACACTGTAAATCACATACACTGTGCATCACACACACTGTACATCACACACTGTACATCACACACTGTAGATCATGCACTGTACATACACTGTACATCACACACTGTACATCACACACTGCACATCACACACTGTATATCATACACTGTACATCTCACACTGTACATCACACACTGTACATCACATACACTGTACATTGCACACTGTACATCACACATTGTACATCACATCCACTGTACATCACACACTGTACATCACACACTGTACATCACACACTGTACATCATACACTGTACATCACACACTGTACATCACACACTGTACATCACATACACTGTACATCACACACACTGTACATCACACACACTGTACATAACACACTGTAGATCATGCACTGTACATACACTGTACATCACACACTGTACATCACACACTGCACATCACACACTGTACATCATACACTGTACATCTCACACTGTACATCACACATTGTACATCACATACACTGTACATCACACACTGTACATCACACCTTGTACATCACATACACTGTACATCACACACTGTACATCACACACTGTACATCACACACTGTACATCACACACCATACATCACACACTGAACATCACACACTGTACATCATACACTGTACATCACACACTGTACATCACATACACAGTACATCACACACTGTATATCACACACTCTACATCACACACTGTACATCACACACTGTACATCACACACAGTACATCACACACTGTACATCACGTAAACTGTACATCAAACACTGTACATCAAACACTGTACATCACACACTGTACATCACACACTGTACATTACACTGTACATCACATACACTGTACATCACACACTGTACATCACACACTGTACATTACACTGTACATCACACACTGTACATCACACACAGTACATCACACACTGTACATCACATACACTGTATATCACACACTGTTCATCACACACTGTACATCACACACTGTACATCACACACTGTACATCACACACTGTACATCACACACTGTACATCACACACACTGTACATCACACACTGTACATCATACACTGTACATCACACACTGTACATCAAACACTGTACATCACACACTGTACATCACGCACTGTACATCACACACTGTACATCACACACACTGTACATCACACACACTGCACATCACACACTGTACATCACACACTGTACACCACACACTGTACATCACACACTGTACATCACACACTGTACATCACACACTGTACATCACATACACTGTACATCACACACTGTACATACACACTGTACATCACACACTGTACATCATACACTGTACATCACACATTGTACATCACACACTGTACATCACACACTGTACATCACACACACTGTACATCACAAACTGTACATCACATACTCTACATCACACACTGTACATCACACACTGTACATCAAACACTGTACATCACACACTGTACATCACATACTGTACATCACACACTGTACATCACACACTGTACATCACACACTGTACATCACACACTGTACATCACACACTGTACATCAAACGTACATCAACACTGTACATCACACACTGTACATCACACACTGTACATCACACACTGTACATCACACACTGTACATCACACACTGTACATCACACACTGTACATCACATACACTGTACATTACACACTGTACATCACACACTGTACATCACACACTGTACATCACATACTGTACATCACACACTGTACATCACACACTGTACATCACACACTGTACATCACACTGTACATTCACACACTGTACATCACACACTGTACATCAAACTTAATTCCAGATGCATCAATGTAAAAAATAAGTCTTACAAATATAAACCAATCACTTTATTTTTGTTTAACAAAAACTGTTTCAAATAATAAAACTGTCTGAGTCATCCCTCATTAATCAATTAATATCCATGTATCAAACACACAAAATTCCCAATATATGAACTAAATTTACTTACGTTTAATCACCTCTTTTTAGGTTTACAAAGTCTTCTAATAGACTGCTGGTTCCCAGGTTCACACAGAGTAATGACTCCTCATGTGGTGGATATGACTTAAACCAATCCACCAGAATAATTATTACTACTTACATCTGCTCATTCGCAACAGTGTGGGGAAGGTACCTGGAGCACTGCTAGACCGTGTAGACTGGTGGCCAGGGCAGTGTGGTGTGTCGGCGGTGACCTGACTCCTTATTCTGATGGATGAGGACACTCAGCAACACTCAGCAACACTCAGCAACACTCGGCAACACTCAGCAACACTCGGCAACACTCAGCAACACTTCAGCAACTCGAACACTCACACTCAGCAACACTCAGCAACACTCAGCAACACTCGGCAACACTCGGCAACACTCAGCAACACTCAGCAACACTCAGCAACACTCGGCAACACTCAGCAACACTCGGCAACACTCGGCAACACTCAGGCAACACTCGCAACACTCAGCAACACTCAGCAACACTCGGCAACACTCGGCAACACTCGGCAACACTCGGCAACACTCGGCAACACTCGGCAACACTCAGCAACACTCAGCAACACTCGGCAACACTCGGAAACACTAAGGCTGCTCAACACTCAGCAACACTCGGCAACACTCGCAACACTCGCAACACTCAGCACACTCAGCAACACTCGAACTGGCAACACTCAGAAACCCAAGGCTGCTCGAACACTCGCAACATCTTCCAAATGAGAAACATTCCATCCACCTCACAGAATAAAAAATGCTACATCTCTAAAAAAATGCAAGCTGAATGCTGCAACATGTACGAGTTTTTCAAGTTAAATACTGCAAGGAGAATGACTTTTTAACATGTAAAGTTAATTCAATTACCTTTTCCTGCACCAATTCTGTCTCAAAATGAATTAAAACAAGCCACACCACGGGTAGGGTTTGAACCCGCGGTCAGTCTCAAAACTCCAGACCGTCACGTTAGCCACTGTCTGGAGTTAAAACTTCTAGAAATATTACCAGCTGTTGCAGCAGAGGACCCCTCAAGGGAGGTTCCTTGACGCTGGTGAGAGGCTCTTGATCTTGGGAATTGGATCTGTGCTCCGGTTCCCTGAATTGAGCCTGAGTACCTTCCATCCCCCCTCACATGCGCTGTATAATTCTACGGGTTTAGTGCTTCCCTGTGTTTACAATAATAATGCAGCAGAGGTTGATAGATCACATTCACTGATGAAGGTCACTAGTGTGTCGTGTAAAGTTCCAGGGATGGATTACAGTTATTGTGGAGCATCATACATGTGTATTCTCACAGCTGTATCATGTGTGTCCTGTGTCACCAGGCAACACCAACGTTTTTTTTTTCTTTGTCTATCAGGTTATGTATCTATATATCTATCTAGTTTTTCTGTGTTAATATACGAATGCATCGCTTTGATAATAAAATATAAATAATAATAAATGGGTTGCCGAGGTCCAGGAGCTGGAGTCTAGCGCTTGATCTTGCCAGTAAGGTTGAATACCTAGTTCTTAAGCAAAAATTTCTTCCTTGTTCAGTTTTTCTGTTTGTTCACCTCTGATGGTGTGTTTGTTCTGTGACGGTTCAGTTCTCGCAGGCTGCCTCTCTCTCGCTCTCTCTCTCTCTCTCTCTCTCTCTCTCTCTCTCTCTCTCTCTCTCTCTCTCTCTCTCTCTTCTCTCTCTCTCTCTCTCTCTCTCTCTCTCTCTCTTTCTCTCTCTCTAATGCTCTACTGATGCAAGGAAGATAAAGATAAACAGAAGGATTTTGAAAAGGAAAGAACGCTGAAGAAATGAGGGAGGGGAACGAAGAGGCGAGAGAGAGAGAGAGAGAAGAGAGAGAGAGAGAGAGAGAGAGAGAGAGAAAAAGAGAGAGAGAAAGAGAGAAAGAGAGAGAGCTGAGAAAGAGCGAGGGTTAACAGCTTGATGTTCAGCTTAAGAGAACTAAATCTGGCAGTGTGAGGAACAAGAGCTACCTGGTTCCCCAGGTCTACCAGAAGACGGTAACTTGTACACTGGGAATGAAGGACAGACAAATGATTATTAAACCATAACTCAAGAGCTGTATGACTCATGTGGTTTTAGTGCTTACTTTTATTATAATAATAAACCCCCCTCAAGGGAGGTTCCTTGACGCTGGTGAGGGGCTCTTGATCTAGGGAATTGGATCTGTGCTCCAATATCCCCGAATTAAGCCTGAATGCCTTCCACCCCCCCCCCTTCCCTCCTCAGATGCTGTATAATCCCTACGGGTTTAGCGTTCCCCATAATAATAGGAGTATAAACTTTATAAAAGAATATTCATGTAATAAGGACTGAGCTTGAGAAAGACCTTCCTAGCATGGACCAGCAGGCCTGCTGCACCGTTCCACCATTCCTGTGGTAAGTATGAGAAACGCTGGCAGTAGGTCTACTGGCCGGTACTAGGCAGGTTCACACACACACACACACACACACACACACACACACACACACACACACACACACACACACACACACACACGCACCTCCCCAGCCACTGGTATATTAAGTAAATACTATACGACACACAAGCAGAGGAACAGTACACACGTGCAACATGCAGACAGGAAAGATTCGTCAGGAAACAGGACAAAGGTTTCCTGAAGCGGGTCTTAGGCATATATTATAATGATATTTTATGAAGGATTCAGGGAAACCGGTTAGCCGGACTTGAGTCCTGGAGGTGGGAAGTACAATGCCCGCACTCTAAAGGAGGTGGTAGTGATATTTGCTGTTTGAAGTGACATCTAAACTGTCGTATCTGCGCACCTCTGGCAAGACAGTGATAGTGTGAATGATGGTGACAGTGTTTCTTCCTTTTCGGGTCACCCTGCTACGGTGGGAGACGGCCAGCGTATTAAAAATAATGTTAAATAAAAAAATACATGTGTAACTTATGTGACATTTAATTGTGGTATTGAGATAAATGATACAGAATACCGATACGATGGAAAAATAAACACAAATGCTGTATAATGCGATCCTTTATTGACAACGTTTCGCCCACACAGTGGGCTTTATCAAGTCACAAACAGATCTACATGAGTACGTGAGTATATATATACAGGGAGCATAGTGGCGAGCAGGGTCTGGTGAGGAAGTTGAAGTTGATTACTGAGATTACCTAATAATAATAATAATAATAATAATAATAATAATAATAATTACTGAGATGCTGTATTTCAGAATGGCCTGTCCAAGTCATTCTCATGTACCGGCAAATGGGTCTTATTCATTAACACGTCGGTGTTGTGGACCCTCGGTATCGCGGTTAAGAGCAGGAGAAACTTTACACTGTCAGAGGGATTCGGTGGGTGGCTGGGACCGGATCCTGGACCTGCCTTCGTAGGGAAGACGGATCCTACCAGCAGGCTATAGTCCGGTTTAGATGGCTGCCGGGCATATACCAACAAACATGTGTCTCCTACTACAGACACACCAGGTGATGCTGCTGGCGTGTGTGCGTGTATCCCTCGTGTGGGAAGATACATATGTACACTTCAGGACGTTTATTAGAGGCAATGTTTCGCCACGAGTAGTTTATTCACATATTGCTATAATGTGTTAGAACACGTGTGGTAAGCAACATATATTATCATTAATAAAATGAATTGGTTACCGCTTGTGTATTTTTCTTACATTGGTAAGCCATATATGCAACACTTTGGAATCTTTATTTTCAAAACGTTTCGCCTACACACTTGGCTTCTTCAGTCAAATACAGAGGTGATTGAAACTGGTGACAAGAGAATCAGTGGAGGAAGAAAGATGGTGGAATCGGCCCATTCAAGAAATGAGTTTGAGGTGGTCAGTCCCTCAGTCTCGGAGATGGTGAAGAGCACCGTAGTCTTCAGAAGACGGTACTCTTCACGACGGTACTCTTCACGACGGTACTCTTCACGACGGTACTCTTCACGACGGTACTCTTCACGACGGTACTCTTCACAACGGTACTCTTCACGACGGTACTCTTCACAACGGTACTCTTCACGACGGTACTCTTCACGACGGTACTCTTCACGACGGTACTCTTCACGACGGTACTCTTCACGATGGTGCTCTTCACGACGGTACTCTTCACGACGGTACTCTTCACGATGGTACTCTTCACGGCGGTACTCTTCACGACGGCACTCTTCACGACGGTACTCTTCACGACGGTATTCTTCACGACGGTACTCTTCACGGCGGTACTCTTCACGACGGTACTCTTCACGACGGTATTCTTCACGACGGTACTCTTCACGACGGTAACTCTTCACGACGGAATTCTTCACGACGGTACTCTTCACGACGGTACTCTTCACGACGGTACTCTTCACGACGGTACTCTTCACGACGGTACTCTTCACGACGGTATTCTTCACGACGGTACTCTTCACGGCGGTACTCTTCACGCGGTACTCTTCACGACGGTACTCTTCACGACGGTACTCTTCACGACGGTATTTTTCCCACGACGGTACTCTTCACGGCGGTACTCTTCACGACGGTACTCTTCACGACGGTACTCTTCACGACGGTACTCTTCACGACGGTACTCTTCACGACGGTATTCTTCACGAGGGTACTCTTCACGACGGTACTCTTCACGACGGTACTCTTCACGACGGTACTCTTCACGACGGTACTCTTCACGACGGAAATTCTTCACGACGGTATTCTTCACGACGGTACTCTTCACGACGTACTCTTCACGACGGTACTCTTCACGACGGTACTCTTCACGACGGTACTCTTCACGAGGGTTTATTCTTCACGACGGTACTCTTCACGGCGGTACTCTTCACGACGGTACTCTTCACGACGGTACTCTTCACGACGGTACTCTTCACGACGGTACTCTTCACGACGGTATTCTTCACGACGGTACTCTTCACGACGGTACTCTTCACGACGGTACTCTTCACGACGGTACTCTTCACGACGGTACTCTTCACGACGGTACTCTTCACGACGGTATTCTTCACGACGGTATTCTTCACGACGGTACTCTTCACGACGGTATTCTTCACGACGGTACTCTTCACGACGGTACTCTTCACGACGGTACTCTTCACGACGGTATTCTTCACGACGGTATTCTTCACGACGGTATTCTTCACGACGGTACTCTTCACGACGGTACTCTTCACGACGGTACTCTTCACGATGGTACTCTTCTCGGCGGTACTCTTCACGACGGCACTCTTCACGACGGTACTCTTCACGACGGTACTCTTCACGACGGTACTCTTCACGACGGTATTCTTCACGACGGAATTCTTCACGACGGTACTCTTCACGACGGTACTCTTCACGACGGTACTCTTCACGACGGTACTCTTCACGACGGTACTCTTCACGACGGTATTCTTCACGACGGTACTCTTCACGACGGTACTCTTCACGACGGTATTCTTCACGACGGTACTCTTCACGACGGTACTCTTCACGACGGTACTCTTCACGACGGTATTCTTCACGACGGTACTCTTCACGACGGTACTCTTCACGACGGTATTCTTCACGACGGTACTCTTCACGACGGTACTCCTTCACGACGTACTCTTCACGACGGTACTCTTCACAACGGTACTCTTCACGACGGTACTCTTCACAACGGTACTCTTCACGACGGTACTCTTCACGACGGTACTCTTCACGACGGTACTCTTCACGACGGTACTCTTCACGATGGTGCTCTTCACGACGGTACTCTTCACGACGGTACTCTTCACGATGGTACTCTTCACGGCGGTACTCTTCACGACGGCACTCTTCACGACGGTACTCTTCACGACGGTATTCTTCACGACGGTACTCTTCACGGCGGTACTCTTCACGACGGTACTCTTCACGACGGTATTCTTCACGACGGTACTCTTCACGACGGTACTCTTCACGACGGTATTCTTCACGACGGTACTCTTCAACGACGGTACTCTTCACGACGGTACTCTTCACGACGGTACTCTTCACGACGGTACTCTTCACGACGGTATTCTTCACGACGGTACTCTTCACGGCGGTACTCTTCACGACGGTACTCTTCACGACGGTACTCTTCACGACGGTACTCTTCACGACGGTATTCTTCACGACGGTACTCTTCACGCGGTACTCTTCACGACGGTACTCTTCACGACGGTACTCTTCACGACGGTACTCTTCACGACGGTACTCTTCACGACGGTATTCTTCACGACGGTACTCTTCACGACGGTACTCTTCACGACGGTACTCTTCACGACGGTACTCTTCACGACGGTACTCTTCACGACGGTATTCTTCACGACGGTATTCTTCACGACGGTACTCTTCACGACGTACTCTTCACGACGGTACTCTTCACGACGGTACTCTTCACGACGGTACTCTTCACGACGGTATTCTTCACGACGGTACTCTTCACGGCGGTACTCTTCACGACGGTACTCTTCACGACGGTACTCTTCACGACGGTACTCTTCACGACGGTACTCTTCACGAGGGTTATTCTTCACGAGGGTTTACTCTTCACGACGTACTCTTCACGACGGTACTCTTCACGACGGTACTCTCACGACGGTACTCATCACGACGGTACTCTTCACGACGGTAATTCTTCACGACGGTATTCTTCACGACGGTACTCTTCACGACGGTATTCTTCACGACGTACTCTTCACGACGGTACTCTTCACGACGGTACTCTTCACGACGGTATTCTTCACGACGGTATTCTTCACGACGGTATTCTTCACGACGGTACTCTTCACGACGGTACTCTTCACGACGGTAACTCTTCACGATGGTACTCTTCTCGGCGGTACTCTTCACGACGGCACTCTTCACGACGGTACTCTTCACGACGGTACTCTTCACGACGGTACTCTTCACGACGGTATTCTTCACGACGGAATTCTTCACGACGGTACTCTTCACGACGGTACTCTTCACACAGGTACTCTTCACGACGGTACTCTTCACGACGGTACTCTTCACGACGGTATTCTTCACGACGGTACTCTTCACGACGGTACTCTTCACGACGGTATTCTTCACGACGGTACTCTTCACGACGGTACTCTTCACGACGGTACTCTTCACGACGGTATTCTTCACGACGGTACTCTTCACGACGGTACTCTTCACGACGGTACTCTTCACGCAGGAGGGAGAGATATATCATAATCTACACTTGGAAAATCTTGGAAGGAATGGTCCCAAATCTGCACTCAGAAATCACTCCCTACGAAATTAAAAGACTGGGCAGGCGATGCAAAATGCCCCCAATTAAAATTAGGGGCGCCATTGGTACACTAAGGGAAAACACCATAAGTGTCCGGGGCCCAAGACTGTTCAACAGCCTCCCATCAAGCATAAGGGGAATTGCCAATAAACCCCTGGCTGCCTTCAAGAGAGAGCTGGACAGATACCTAAAGTCAGTGCCGGATCAGCCGGGCTGTGGCTCGTACGTTGGACTGCGTGCGGCCAGCAGTAGCAGCCTAGTTGATCAGGCCCTGATCCATCGGGAGGCCTGGTCATGGACCGGGCGTTGATCCCCGGAATAACCTCCAGGACGGTACACTTCACGACGGTACTCTTAACCAACTCGACTAATTACCTCACCTTTTCTATACATTTCAACATTCTCCACATTATGCTCTTGTATTGTATTGATAAAGCTGCATGTTGGCGAAACATCTGTAAATAAAGATACTCAGATGTTGTACATGTCTCCAATTCTTCATCAAGATAAGAATATATACAGAAGGCGAGGTACGAACGGCACCGTGACCTCCAAAAATGCAAGTGAGAATTATTTAAGATGAGATCAGTTAGTAAGATCACGCGATTCCTGTGTAGTGGGTCAGGTTGGGTTTTACCTGGTTGAGTACTATGTACGTCAGTGTTTTTGAAATATTTTGGCTTCCGGAGTTATGTTCTACGGTGTCGGTGGTTGCGATTAGCGAGGCTTCTACTGGGAATCGTCGGCGTCTGACTCACGAAATCGTAATTAACACGATTACAAACAAATACGGAACAGGGGAGGGCAGGGGTTGAACCCATGGCGAGTGAATCGTGAAACTGGAAGACAGTGCGTTAACAACTGGGCCTGGAGTTTTACTACTCACTCGCCATGGGTTTTAACCCCACATTTCACTTCATCAGTAAATTGGAACGGAACATTTTTGATATTTATATATAGTTTTATAATGTATGTGTCACGGGAGTGTGTCACACCCGTGACACACTCCCGTGACACATACACCCGTAACACATACACCCCGTGACACACCGTGACACACACACCTGTGACACGCACACCCGTGACACACACACCCGTGACACGCACACTCGTGATACGCACACCCGTGACACGCACACTCGTGACACGCACACCCGTGACACACACACCCGTGACACGCACACTCGTGACACGCACACCCGTGACATGCACACCCGTGACACGCACACCCGTGACACGCACACTCGTGATACGCACACCCGTGACACGCACACTCGTGACACGCACACCCGTGACACACACCTGTGACACGCACACTCGTGACACGCACACCCGTGATACGCACACCCGTGACACGCACACCCGTGACACACACACTCGTGACACGCACACCCGTGATACACACACCCGTGACACGCACACTCGTGACACGCACACCCGTGACACACACACCCGTGACACGCACACTCGTGACACGCACACCCGTGACACGCACACCCGTGACACGCACACCCGTGACACGCACACTCGTGACACGCACACCCCCTGACACGCACACCGTGACACGCACACTCGGGACACGCACACCCGTGACACGCACACCCGTGACACGCACACCCGTGACACACACACTCGTGACACGCACACCCGTGACACACACACCCGTGACACGCACACTCGTGACACGCACACCCGTGAAAAACACACACACACACCCGTGGACACGCACACCCGTGAACACACACACCCGTGACACGCACACTCGTGACACGCACACCCGTGACACACACACCCTGACACGCACACCCTACACGCACACCCGTGAACCACACCCGTAAACCACACCGTGACACGCACACCCGGACACACACACCCGTGACACGCACACCGTACACGCAACCCCGTACCCACACCCTGACACGCACACCCTGAACGCCACCCGTGACACGCACACCCCGGACAACAACCCCGTGCACCACACCCGTGACACACACACACCCGTGACACGCACACTCGGACACCACACCAGTACCAAACCCAAACACCACACCCGGACCGCCACTCGGACCCCAAACACCGTAAACCACACACCCTACACACCACACCATGACACACGCACACCCTGACACCACACCCTGACACGCACACCCGTGACACACAAAACCCCCGTGACCACACACCCCTGACACACACCCTGACACACACACACCCGGGGACACACACCCCCGTGACACCACAACCCGTGACACACCACACCCGGACACACACCCGTACCACACACACCCGACACACACACCCGGGAACACACACCCGGACACACAACACCCCGTGACACACACCCGACACAACACACCCGTGAAAACACCACCCTGACACACACACACCCGGGGGACAACACACACCCTGCAACACACCCCCTGACCACAAAACACCCGGGGGACACACACACACCCGGACACACACACACCCGGACACACACACACCCGTGACACACACCCCCTACACACACACCCCCGTGACACACACACCCTGCACACACCCCCTGACACACAACACCACCCGGACAACACACCCCGTGACACACACCCCCCGTGACACCACACACCCGGAAACACCACACCCGTGACACACACACACCCGTGCCCAAACACACACCCGTGCACACACACACCCACAGATCAGGTTGGTGGAGGCTGGCTAACATGTTCAGGGCTTGTCAGAATTTTCTTCCCTCGGGAGAAACCCTAACCCAAACAGCGACTGGGGGCTGCAGGAAGTGCTTCGAATCATCTTCAACCTGAAGGAGGAGGAGGAGGTCTTTCCCCGGGGGTCACCCCCCCGGGGCTCAGCCCTTTTAACCCAAATAACCTACCTTTCTAATTAGACAACTTGTGTGAAGTCTACGGAATTTTATTTGTCGTTTTTTTGTGTTTTTCGATTAAAATTTGCTTCTGAAAAAAAAAAAACAAATTGCATCTTTTTCCAAATATATTAGAAATTCTTTAAATTTTTTAATTTAGGGGATCGTAGAACAAAAGATTTACGGTTTCCATCTAGGCAGGTCGTGCTCCCCCCCAAAAAATCCCAGCACACACACATTATTTTTATTTTAAAACTACCGCAGTATCCCTACCATGACGTTACTCGGCATTCCGGGGTGGGGGGAGGGGGGGGGGGGAAAGGGGGGGAGGGGAGTAAAAACATATAACCCGCACTTAAGAAAAAATTTACCACACGTTTTTGGTTTTGACTGAACCATTTTTTAAAGTCACACAACACAGAAAAAAAAAAATGGGGCCAGTAATAAGACGAGGGGGGGACGGACGGGAAAAAGGGAGTATAAGCGTAGTGGAAGTATAGTATTTTTGTAGTGTACTATAGTAGTTGTTTTGTATATATATAGAAAATTGTTTTTTAGTAGTTTTAGTAGATAGTTGTTAGATGGTAGAGGGGGAAAAAGGGGCCGTTTTTGTTAGCAAGGTTTGGGCAGAAACAGGGCAGGGGCTTGGTGAGGGGGGGTCTCATCACAATACACCCAGCGCCTTTCTTTTATTGTGATTTAAAACTTTTTAGTTGAGTTAATGAAGTGAAACTTTGGGGGAGCTTTTAAAAAAAATAGGGTGGGGAGGGAGTGGTTTGAGGGTTGAACCTACCAGATGGGGCCCAAAAGGCTTACTCCGGCCCTTTTCCTTTTTCCCTGTCCTTATTTTTCCCCCCCCAATGTTGCCCCCTCGGGTTTTTTTTAAGTTCCTCCCCCCAAAGAGCTGCAATAAAAAAAATTTTAAATTTTTGCTAAAGCGCATGTCTAGAGGCGTGGGGCACTTCCTGTTTCTGGGATACAGCACACCCGCCCGGCACCTTCTTATCTAAAAATCAACTAACCCTTCCTGGTATCCCATAAGAAAGCACAGAAAAAATTTTGAAAAAATCTAACGAGAGCTGCAATTTCCTGTTGGAAATCCGGATGTGTGAACCACTTAGATATCGTGGCATATTTTGCTGCTGGAGATAGCCAGGTGTGACTAGCTAGGTGTGGCTAGTCAGGTGTGGCTAGTCAGGTGTGGCTAGTCAGGTGTGGCTAGCCAGGTGTGACTAGCCAGGTGTGGCTAGTCAGGTGTGGCTAGGCAGGTGTGGCTAGTCAGGTGTGGCTAGTCAGGTGTGGCTAGCCAGGTGTGACTAGCCAGGTGTGGCTAGTCAGGTGTGGCTAGCCAGGTGTGGCTAGCCAGGTGTGGCTAGCCAGGTGTAGCTAGTCTGTACAACCCATTCTACAACTCTTACCAGCTCTCTAATCTTATTCCCTAATTGTCACTTACCCGCACCCAGATGCAGTTTAATTTTATCCAACAGAACCGTCTCTAACCTAACCTATCAAAATTACTTTCCCACTTACACTGTCTCCGGTGTTATAATCGTTTGCAATCGACTAACGAAGCCTTCTGAGCAGGCGAAAAGTTTCGACAATGAAGATACCCAATTGCTATACATCCGTCTTACAACAATCTAACCTAACCTGTGAAGTCCAGAGGAACTCACGTACTGCAGTGCCCATGAAAACTACACGTCAGTTTGAAGGTCATGTGTGTGTGTGTGTGTGTGTGTGTGTGTGTGTGTGTGTGTGTGTGTGTGTGTGTGTGTGTGTACTCACCTATTTGTACTCACCTATTTGTGGTTGCAGGGGTCGAGTCCTAGCTCCTGGCCCCGCCTCTTCACCGGTTGCTACTAGGCCCTCTCTCTCCCCGCTCCATGAGCTTTATCAAACCTCGTCTTAAAACTGTGTATGGTTCCTGCCTCCACTACGTCATTTTCTAGGCTATTCCACTGCCTTACAACTCTATGACTGAAAAATACTTCCTACTATCTCTCTGACTCATTTGTGTCTTCAACTTCCAATTGTGGCCTCTTGTTTCTGTGTCCCCTCCCTGGAACATCCTGTCTTTGTCCACCTTGTCTATTCCACGCAGTATTTATATATGTCGTTATCATGTCTCCCCTGACCCTCCTGTCCTCCAGTGTCGTCAGGCCGATTTCCCTTAACTTTCTTCATAGGACATTCCCCTTAGCTCTGGAACTAACCTTGTCGCAAACCTTTGTACTTTCTCTAGTTTCTTGACGTGCTTTATCAAGTGCGGGTTCCAAACAGGTGCTGCATACTCCAGTATGGGCCTGACATACACGTGACAGTGCCTTGAATGTGTGTGGTGTGTGTTTTGGTGTTTTGGTGTGTGTGTGTGTGTGTGTGTGTGTGCGTGTGTGTGTGTGTGTGTGTGTGTGTGTGTGTGTGTGTGAAAGCTTTGTGTCCTCCTGAAGGCTGCCAATCACTCGGTAATAACTACTAGTATTAAGTGTAGTTCACACAGCTTAGTGATGAATTTTTGTAGTCTGACCTCGTATCATCATCAGGGCAGATGTTGTGAAACAACCTGACAGTTGATGAATGAGACCTTGTGCAACAGTTGGGTATCTATGGTAAAGTTTTCACCTGCCAGTGATTTTCCCTCAGTCCAGATACAGAGAAGAATGGTTGAAGATCAAAAGGAGTTGAGGTAATCATTCCCTCAGCCTGGAGTCGATGTGATCAGTCCATCAGTCTTGATAAAGTACTCAAAAGTTGGACAAGTGTCTAAATTCGTCAACTTGTGGGTTCTCTGAACCATTTATCTAACAGTTACTGAGCTTTACACATTTCCCTTCAAAGCAAAAACACTATCTCCCTTTCAAGAGGGATGTCTTCATGATTAAAGGGACAGTAGTCACTATAACTTGGAGAATCCTAGAGGACTGGTCCCAAATCTCCCACACAGAAATCACCCCTTTACGAAGTAGAAGACGGGAAGGGCAGTGCAACAAAATCCCCAGTGAAAAGTAGTCGAGCCATTGGTCCCTTTAATGAAAACATAGTAAGTGTCCGGGGCCCAAACTTTTCAGCAGACTCCCGCCAGGCATAAGGAGCATTACCAATAGACCCTTGGTTGCCTTCAAGAGGGACTGGATAGAAACCTAAAGTTGATACCTGATCACCGGGTGTAGCCGTACTTTGGACTAGTGTGGCCAGCAGTAACAAGCCGGGGTTGGGTCAAGCCTGATCCACGGGAGGCCTGGTCAAGGACCGGGCCGAGGAGGTGTTGACCCCCAGAGCACCCTCCAGGTAGACCCAGGTAGGTAAACCTTCCTGGACAAGGTATATACACGGAGAGGTATATGTCCATCAGGTAATATGCTCAGAGCTTACAATGGCTCCCTTTTTTTCCCTAGAAATTGAGGTATTCTTGTCTGGTGGTGAAATGGTTACAAGCAATTTTAATTTGGCCCCTAGTGTAGTCGACAGGCTTCCACTCCCATTAACCAACCCACCAATCAACCATAACGTACGTCAAAACAAAACTGGCTCTACGTCATTCCACAGGAGGTCCCAAATTTCCCCCTGACCCTATAGGATTTCCGTTTCCGCAGAGAATGTAATGCAAGCAAATTCCCAACCATAACATATCCAACGATACCGCATGACAGCGTCACCTAACAATCAGTTATGCTTAAAAACCATTATGGATGAAAGGACACAGGTGTATGCACCTAGGGAAATTATTAATGATGAAGTGAAGAAAAGACATATGTGCAACACCCCCAGTTTGTTGTCGAAAAGTTTCGCCGGCTCCACATTGACTTCTTTTAGTGGAATCCAGACTAATATTACAATGAAGACGGTAGTAAGATAATATGGCATCTTGGCCACTTGCTGGTTTTGGAGTGACCAAGGTCCCACGACTGGAACGTGTTGAGTAAAGATGGTCTAAGTGTGTGTTGTTCCATCAGCTGTGTCACTGCCGTGCACCACAGCAATGGGCGCATCACAGGTTTATGGGGGACAAAATACTAATTATTTCGGAACGTTTTTTCTCTGTTTAGAGCCCAGTCGGGTTATGACTTGACAGGCTCTACACACAAAGCGAAACGCTCTCCACAAAAAATCCCTCCTCTGTAACCCGCGTCTTGTATATCCATCGCGTCGACGTTTCGCCATTGTGAATGATTTCCAGGGCACTCAATCAACCAGTGGGACCTTATTACGAAAACACCCGGCCCCCACCTCCACCGACACCCCCACACCCCTCTCCCACCATCACACACCCCCCCCCCACCCCCCCACTTGCAGGAGAAAGTGCTCCAAACTTACCAAAGAACTCAATAGAGTTGCGTTACTTCCAAACGCTTGCTGTACATTATTTATATATTTTTTGTTTTAGTCATGGAGAAGAATCGCTAAACCCGTTTGGGGGAGTCGGTACAGCCTCGGGTATTGAGAATCAATACAGATTCATTTGAAAGCGTTGAAACCAAGACGGTAGAAGACGAGGTAATCAGTTCCTCAGCCTGGATGAAGGGTCCACAAGTGTAATCATGACGAATATGAAGCACAGGTAGGAAGATGGTGGTTTTATATAGGACCAGATGAGGTGCACGGGTTTAGGACATCGTCACAGGTGGCCGGGACCCCCGCTAGTCGAAGTAGGGCATGTTTAGAGTTGAGCCAGAGGTTAGCAGACAGGCTGAAGAAGACATCCTCTGTACCAAAATTCTATAGTATGACTGTGTCAGACGTATGGTAGCAATAATGGTACACGATATTATTGCAATGATACCTAAATGGAAAAAATTAATAACTCCAACACATGCTAAGAGTCAGTTTGTTATACAAAAACCCGCACATAAAAGACAGAAGCTTACGACGGACGTTTCGGTCCGACTTGGACCATTGACAAAGTCGGACCGAAACGTCGTCGTAAGCTTCTGTCTTTTATGTGCGGGTTATTTGTGTATCGTTCCAGTCACGGTATTGTGCCTTTTTGTTATTCAGTTTGTTATGGAAGACAAGAACATCTTCAGTGAGGAGACAGACGAGAAGAGAGAGATTCCTCGCGGGGCGAAGGTGAGGCCAGTTCCAGGTACGTCCAAGGACTGAAGGGGCATGACGACAACCCCCACCTCCTTTCCCCACCATTCCCCCACCCTTCTCCCATCTTCCACCAAGCTTCCACCCATGAGTCGCCACCCTCCCACTAGGCCCTGTTCTCCCTCCCCTCCCTCAATACAAAGAACACGACCATGCCCCCCTCCCCAATATTCTTGGGCCTTATTCTCTCTCTCTCTCTCTCTCTTTTTTTTTTTTTACACAGGGTTTGACAAGGGTTTAAAGGGTCCCTACTTTATTGACAGCTATTTACAGGTTAAGGATTCCCAACTTTATTGGCAAACTAAGAGCTGTTACCTACATCAGCTCATTTGAAAGCATTTTTATTGTTATGAGACATACAAGTAGGAAACAGGATGAAGTTGGAGCCATCTGTGGGCCAGCATTTTCATTTGATCAACTGACTTTATCTCGTTGAAAATCATTATGCTGTACGAATGTGTTCCATACTCTAGTCATCCTGGGTATGTATGATCTCAGATGGAGTGATGTTCGGAGAAGGGTACAGCCAGAGTGAAGTTGCTGCTTTCTGCCCGTCTTGTGGCATAAAAGCTTTTTCACGCTGTCCTCGAAGTGGAATCCAAGTGTGGTATTTTGACAATATTGGCCTTGTACATACAGTAAGGCCACCACATCCCTCCTATTTTGAAGGGTCTGCTGAAATGACAGATCTATCCAGGATGGGTCCAGACGAGAGATGAGACGTTTTCCTCTGTTTCTCTACTCTGTCAAGCAGTCGCAGATGAGAGGGGGGGGGCAAGGCAAACCAAGAAAGTGGGCATACTCAAGGTGTGAGCGTACTTGTGCCTCGTTTCAGGATCTTTCAACCCCTACTGTTTAAGCAGATGGGAGATACGGCGAAGTGCGTAAGCTTCCTGGCTGCCTTGTTTGCAAGATTTACAACTGGGTTTTTCATGGTTAGTTCGGAGTCAAATTTCACCCCCAAGGATATAACTTCTTCTCCAGGGGCCAACATCCTCCCATTCATCCTTACTACTGCACCAGCATTACCATCATGGTGCCTAGAGAAAATCATCATTTGGGGTTTTCTCAGGTGCAAATGATACTTGCCATCTATTTCCCAAGCTGATATAGCTCTTAGCTGGGATTGATGTAGCTTAGAGCGCTGGCATTTCTTCTCTTGGATAAGTGAATGTTCAGTGTACAGTCGTCTGCCCAATGCATGTGATTCTGGGATGAGATGAAGAAGGTCGTTGAAGTAGACATTCCATAACCCAAAGGTCCCAGCACGCTTCCTTGTGGAACACTTGCCCCAATAGGAAAGTCTTGCTGATTCCGTTCCATTGAGAAACTACTCTCTTTTCTCTCTCCTCTCTCTCTCTCTCTCTCTCTCTCTCTTCTCTCTCTCACTCTCTGCTGTAAGAACAAGCCATTCTAAGGTCTTGTCCCCTGCGTAAACAAAAGAAAAAATTTATTTAAAAAAAAAGATGAATTT
>NC_069416.1:41558532-41575876 GCF_026875155.1 Cherax quadricarinatus | reverse complement strand
GGGGGCCCTAGTAGGTTCTACTGCCGTACTAGGCGGTTAAACAGTTCCAACACACACAAAACACTCACACACACACACACAACACACAACACACCCAACACACACATCACACAACACACACAACACACACACACACACACACACCACCACACACACACACACACACGCACCTCCCCAGCCACTGGTATATTAAGTAAATACTATACAACACACAAGCAGAGGAACAGTACACACGTGCAACATGCAGACAGGAAAGATTCGTCAGGAAACAGGACAAAGGTTTCCTGAAGCGGGTCTTAGGCATATATTATAATGATATTTTATGAAGGATTCAGGGAAACCGGTTAGCCGGACTTGAGTCCTGGAGGTGGGAAGTACAATGCCCGCACTCTAAAGGAGGTGGTAGTGATATTTGCTGTTTGAAGTGACATCTAAACTGTCGTATCTGCGCACCTCTGGCAAGACAGTGATAGTGTGAATGATGGTGACAGTGTTTCTTCCTTTTCGGGTCACCCTGCTACGGTGGGAGACTGCCAGCGTATTAAAAATAATGTTAAATAAAAAAAATACATGTGTAACTTATGTGACATTTAATGTGGTAGTGAGATAAATGATACAGAATACCGATACGATGGAAAAATAAACACAAAATGCTGTATAATGCGATCCTTTATTGACAACGTTTCGCCCACACAGTGGGCTTTATCAAGTCACAAACAGATCTACATGAGTACGTGAGTATATATATACAGGGAGCATAGTGGGCGAGCAGGGTCTGGTGAGGAAGTTGAAGTTGATTACTGAGATTACCTAATAATAATAATAATAATAATAATAATAATAATTACTAAGATGCTGTATTTCAGAATGGCCTGTCCAAGTCATACTCATGTACCGGCAAATGGGTCTTATTCATTAACACGTCGGTGTTGTGGACCCTCGGTATCGCGGTTAACAGCAGGAGAAACTTTACACTGTCAGAGGGATTCGGTGGGTGGCTGGGACCGGATCCTGGACCTGCCTTCGTAGGGAAGACGGATCCTACCAGCAGGCTATAGTCCGGTTTAGATGGCTGCCGGGCATATACCAACAAACATGTGTCTCCTACTACAGACACACCAGGTGATGCTGCTGGCGTGTGTGTGTGTGTATCCCTCGTGTGGAAAAAGATACATATGTACACTTCAGGACGTTTATTAGAGGCAATGTTTCACCACGAGTAGTTTATTCACATATTGCTATAATGTGTTAGAACACGTGTGGTAAGCAACATATATTATCATTAATAAAATGAATTGGTTACCGCTTGTGTATTTTTCTTACATTGGTAAGCCATATATGCAACACTTTGGAATCTTTATTTTCAAAACGTTCCGCCTACACACTTGGCTTCTTCAGTCAAATACAGAGGTGATTGAAACTGGTGACAAGAGAATCAGTGGAGGAAGAAAGATGGTGGAATCGGCCCATTCAAGAAATGAGTTTGAGGTGGTTAGTCCCTCAGTCTCGGAGATGGTGAAGAGCACCGTAGTCTTCAGAAGCGGTACTTTCACGAGGGGGTACTCTTCACGATGGTACTTTTCACGACGGTACTCTTCACGACGGTACTTTCACAACGGTATTTCTTCACGATGGTACTCTTCACGTTGGTACTCTTCACGATGGTACTCTTCACGATGGTACTCTTCCGATGGTACTCTTCACGACGGAAACTCTTCACGACGGTACTCTTCCAACGGTACTCTTCACGATGGTACTCTTCACGATGGTTTACTCTCACGACGGTACTCTTCACGACGGTACTCTTCACGACGGTACTCTTCACAACGGTACTCTTCACGATGGTACTCTTCACGATGGTACTCTTCACGATGGTACTCTTCACGACGGTACTCTTCACGACGGTACTCTTCACGACGGTACTCTTCACGACGGTACTCTTCACAACGGTACTCTTCACGAGGGGTACTTTCAACGATGGTACTCTTCAGACGGTACTCTTCACGACGGTACTCTTCACGACGGTACTCTTCACGACGGTACTCTTCACGACGGTACTCTTCACGACGGTACTCTTCACGACGGTACTCTTCACGACGGTACTCTTCACAACGGTACTCTTCACGATGGTACTCTTCACGATGGTACTCTTCACGACGGTACTCTTCACGACGGTACTCTTCACGACGGTACTCTTCCACGGTACTCTTCACGACGGTACTCTTCACGACGGTACTCTTCACGCGGTACTCTTCTCGACGGTACTCTTCACAACGGTACTCTTCACGATGGTACTCTTCACGATGGTACTCTTCACGACGGTACTCTTCACGACGGTACTCTTCACGACGGTACTCTTCACAACGGTACTCTTCACGATGGTACTCTTCACGATGGTACTCTTCACGATGGTACTCTTCACGACGGTACTCTTCACGACGGTACTCTTCACGACGGTACTCTTCACGACGGTACTCTTCACAACGGTACTCTTCACGATGGTACTTTCACGATGGTACTCTTCAACGACGGTTACTCTTCACGACGGTACTCTTCACGACGGTACTCTTCACGCGGTACTCTTCACGGACGGTCTCTTCACGACGGTACTCTTCACGACGGTACTCTTCACGACGGTACTCTTCACGACGGTACTTCTCTCACACGGTACTCTTCAGGGACGGTACTCTTCACGACGGTACTCTTCACAAGGGTACTCTTCACGATGGTACTCTTCACGATGGTATCTCTTCACGACGGTACTCTTCACGACGGTACTCTTCACGACGGTACTCTTCACGACGGTACTCTTCACGACGGTACTCTTCACGACGGTACTCTTCACGACGGTACTCTTCACGGGGTTTACTCTTCACAACGGTACTCTTCACGATGGTACTCTTCACGATGGTACTCTTCCGATGGGTACTCTTCACGATGGTATCTTCACGACGGTACTTTTCACGACGGTATCTTCACGCGGTACTCTTCACGCGGTACTCTTCACAACGGTACTCTTCACGATGGTACTCTTCACGAGGGTTTACTTTCACGATGGTTCCTCTTCACGACGGTACTTCCGACGGTATCTTCATGACGGTACTCTTCACGACGGTTCTTTCAGGACGTGTACTCTTCACGAGGGTTTACTTTTCACGACGGTACTCTTCACGACGGTACTCTTCCGACTTTTACCTCTTCACGACGGTACTCTTCACGCCGGTACTTTCACGCAGGAGGGAGAGATATATCATAATCAACTTGGAAAATCTGGAGAATGGTCCCAAATCTGCACTCAGAAATCACTCCCTACGAAAGTAAAAGACGGGGCAGGCGTTTGCAAAATGCCGCCAATAAAAAAAGTAGGGGCGCCATTGGTACACTAAGAGAAAACACATAAGTGTCCGGGGCCCAAAAACTGTTCAACAGCCTCCCATCAAGCATTAGGGGGGAAATTGCCAATAATAACCCCTGGCTGCCTTAAAGAAGAGAGCTGGACAGATACCTAAAGGGCAGTGGCCGGATCCCGCCGGGCTGTGGCTCGTACGTTGGACTGCGGTTTCGGCCAGCAGTAACAGCTAGTTGATCAGGCCTGATCCATCGGGAGGCCTGGTCATGGACCGGGCCCCCGGGGGCGTTGATCCCCGGAATAACCTCCAGGTAACCTCCAGGTAATCCAGGTAACCCCGTGACACACCGTGACACACACACCCGTGACACGCACACCCGTGACACGCACACTCGTGATACGCACACCCGTGACACGCACATCGTGACACGCACACCCGTGACACACCGTGAAAACGCACCTCGTGACCGCACACCGTGACACGCACCACCGTGACACGAACCCGTGACACGCACACTCGTGACACGCACACCTGTGACACGCACACCCGTGACACGCACACTCGTGACACGCACACCCGTGACACGCACCCCGTGAACGCACCCGTGACCCACACACTCGTGGGCACACACTCCCCCTGACACACCACCGTGACACGCACCTGTGACAGCACACCGTGGGACCACGGGACACCCGTGACACGACACTCGTGAAGCACACCAGTGACACACACACACCGTGACACGCACAAACCCCTGACACACACACCCGTGACACGCACACTCGTGACACGCACACCCCGTGGACACACCACACACCCGTGACACGCACACCCGTGGGCAAAGCACACCCGTGACACGCACACCTGTGACACGCACACTCGTGACACGCACACCCGTGACACACACACCCGTGACACGCAGACTCGTGACACACCACCCGTGAATGCACACCCGTGCACGCCACTCGTGACACGGGACACCCGTGACAAAGACACCCGTGACACGCACATCGTGAACGCACACCCGTGACACGCACACCGTGACACGCACAACCCCTGACACACACACTCGTGACACAAAAACCCGTGACACACAAAACCGTGGACAGCACACCGTGACCACGCACACCCGTGACACGCACACCCGTGACACGCACACTCGTGACACGCAACCTGTGACACACGCACACCCGTGACAGCACACCCGTGACCCCACACAACCGTGACACGCACACTCGAGACACGCACACCGTGACACACACACACCCCGTGACACGCACACCCGTGACACGCACCACCGTGACACGCACACCTGGACACGCCACTGTGACACGCCAAAACCCGTGACACCACACACCCGTGACACGCAGACTCGTGAAACACACCGTGACATGGCACACCCGTGACACGCACATCGTGACACGCACACCGTGGCACCACACACCCGTGACCGCACACCCGTGACACACAAAACCCCGTGACACGCACACTCGTGGACACGCACACCGTGACACACACACCCGTGGACACGCACACCCGTGACACGCACACTCGGGGACACGCACACTCGTGACAACCACACCGTGACACACGACACCCTGACAAGCACACTCGTGACACGCACACTGTGACACGCACACCCGTGACACGCACCCCTCGTGACACGCACACCCGTGACAGGCACACCCGTTGGGCACCACACCCGTGACACACACACTCCCTGACACACACACCCCTGACACACCACCCGTGACACGCACACTCGTGACACGCACACCCGTGACACGCACACCCGTGACACGCACACTCGTGACACGCACACCAGTGACCCACACACACCCGTGACACGCACACCCGTGACCACACACCCGTGACACCCCACACTCGTGACACGCACACCCGTGGGCACCACACAACCCGTGACAGCAACACCCGTGACACGCCACCCGTGACACGCACACCTGTGACACGCACACTCGTGACACGCACACCCGTGACACACACACCCGTGACACGCAGACTCGTGACACACACACCCGTGACACGCACACTCGTGACACGCACACCCGTGACACACACACACCCGTGACACGCACACCCGTGACACACACACCCGTGACACGCACACTCGTGACACGCACACCCGTGACACACACCCGTGACACGCACACCCGTGACACGCACACTCGTGACACGCACACTCGTGACACACACACCCGTGACACACGCACACCCGTGACACACACACCCGTGACACGCACACCCGTGATACACACACAAACCCGTGACACACATACACCCGTGACACACACACCCGTGACACACACACACACACCCGTGACACACGCACACCCGTGACACACACACAACCGTGAACACACACACCCAGTGCACACACACACCCGTGACACACACACACCCTGACACACACACCGTGACCACAAAACATCCGTGACACACACAACCCGTGACACACACACCCGTGACACACGCACACCCGTGACACACACACACCCGTGACACACACACCCGTGACACACACACCCGTGACACACACACACCCGTGACACACACACACCCGTGACACACACACCCGTGACACACACACCCGTGACACACACACACCCGTGAACACACACCCCGACACGCACACCCGTGACACACACACACCCGTGACACACACACACCCGTGACACACACACACCCGTGATACACACACCCGTGACACACACACACCCGTGACACACACACCCCCCGTGACACACGCACACCCGTGACACACCACCCGTGACACACACACACCCCTGACACACACACACCCGTGACACACACCACACACACCCGTGAACACACACACCCGTTACACCCACAACCCTGACACACACACACACACCCCTGACACACGACACACCGTGACACACACACACCCGTGACACACACACCTGTGACACCACACACCCCACACCCGTGACACACACAGCACAACCCGTGACCCCACACACAAACACGTTACACACACCACGTTACACCCACACCCGTGACACACACACACACACACCCGTGACAACCACACCCCACCCCACACCGTGGACACACACACGCACACCCCTTGACACACACCACCCCGTGACACAACACACCCGTGACACACACACACCCACACACACACCCGTGACACCACCACACACACACACACCCGTGACACCACAACGCACACCCGTGACACCCCCACACCCGTGAAAACAGCACACCCGTGAAAACCCCCACCCGTGACACACCACACCGTTGACACACACACCGTGACACACACACCCGTGACAACACACACCCGTGACACACACACCCGTTCACACACACATACCCGTGACACACACACAAAACCCTGACCACACACGCCACCCGTGACTCAACACACCCGTGACACAACACACCCGGGACACACACACACCCGTGACACACACACCCGTGCACACACAACACCCGTGCCCCACACACACACAAAACCCGTGACACACGCACACCCGTGACACACACACACCCCCGTGACACAACACACACCCGTGACACACACACGCACACCCCTACACCCCACAACACCCGTGACACACGCACACCCGTGGACACACACCCGTGACACCACACACACCCCTGACACACACACACCCCTGACACACACACACACCGTGACACACCACACCCGTGACACACACACCCGTTGACACACACACACCGTGACACACACACACCCGTGACACACACACACACACCCGTGACACCACAAGCACACCGTGACACACACACACCCGTGACCACAAACACACCCCTGACCCCACACACACACCCCCTGACACACACCCCACACACCCGTGACACACGCACACCCGTGACACACACACACACCCGTGACACCCCACACACCCGTGACACACACACCCCACACACCCGTGACACACACCGCACACCCGTGACACACACACACCCCTGACACACACACACCCGTGACACACACCACACCGTGGACCAACACACACAACACACCCGTGACAAAACACGCACACCCGTGACACACACACACCGTGACACAAAACCCCACCCGTTTACACACACACACCCGTGACACACACACACACACCTGTGACACACACACCCCGTGACACACACGCACACCCCCGTGACACACACACACACACCCCGTGACAACACCCCACCCGTGACACACACACACCCGTGACACACACACCCGTGACACACACAACCCGTGAACACACACACACCCTGACACCACACACACACCCCGTGACACAAAACACACACACCCGTTTTACACACACCACACACACCCGTTTACACACACCGCACACCCGTGAAAAACACACCCCTTTACACACGCACACCCGTGACACAAAACCCGTGAACACACACCCCCGTGACACCACAACCCCCGTGACACACACACACCCGTGACACACACACACCCCTGACACACACACCCGTGACACACACACAACCCGTGACACACACACCCGTGACACACACACACACCCGTGGACACACGCACACCCGTGACACACCCCCGTGAACACACACACCCCGTGACACCCCACACACCCGTGAACACACACACAAACCCGTGACACACACACACCCGTGACACACCCCACCCGTGGACACACACCCGTGACACACGCACACCCGTGACACCCCCCGTGACACACACCCCCGTGACAAAACCCCAACCCGTGACACACACACAACCGTGACACACACACACCCGTGACACACACACCCGTGACACACACACAAAACCCCTGAACAACACGCACACCCGTGACACACACACACCGTGACACACACACACCCGTGACACACCACACACACCCGTGACACACACACACCCGTGACACACGCACACCCGTGACACACACCCGTGACACACACACACCCGTGACACACACACACCCGTGACACACACACACACCCGTGACACACACACACCCGTGACACACACACCCGTGACACACACACACCCGTGACACACACACACCCGTGACACACACACACACACCCGTGACACACACACGCACACCCGTGACACACACACACCCGTGACACACACACACCCGTGACCACACACAAAACACCCGTGAACCCCACACACACACCCTGACACACGCACACCCGTGACACACACACACCGTGACACACACACACCCGTGACACCACACACCCCCTGACACACACACACACCCGTGAACACACACAAAACACCGTGACACCACACCCCACCCGTGACACACACACCCGCACACCGTGACACACACACACCCCTGACACACGCACACCCGTGACACCACAAACCCCTGACACACACACACCCGTTTACACCCCACAACACCCGTGACACACACACACACCCGTGGGCACACACACACCCCTGACAACACACACCCGTGACACCACACAACCCGTGACCCCACACACACCCGTGACACACACCACACACCCGTGACACACACACGCACACCCGTGACACACACACACCGTTTACCACACACACCCGTGACACACACACAACACCCGGGGCCCCACACCACCCCACCCGTGACACACGCACACCCGTGACACACAACACCCGTGACCCCACCACACCCCTGACACACCACACACACACCCGTGACACACACACGCACACCCGTGACACACACACACCCGTGACAACACACAAAACCGTGACACACACCACCCGTGACCCCACACACACACACCCCCCGTGACACACACACGCACACCCGTGACACACACACACCCCGTTTACACACACACACCCGTGACACACACACACCCGTGACACCACACACACACCTTGGACACAACACCCGTGACACCACACGCACACCCGTGACACACCACACACCCCGTGACACACACACCCGTGACACACACCACCCCTGAACACACAAAACCCCTGAAAACACACACACCCCTGACCACACACACCCGTGACACACACACACACCCGTGACACACACACAAACACCCGTGACACACACACACACACCGTGACAACCAGCACACCCCCTGGGCACACACCCCACCCGTGACACACGCACACCCCTGACACACACCCGTGACACACACACCCCCGTGACACACACCCCCCCGTGACACACACACACCCGTGAAAACACACAAAAACCCGTGACCCCACACACCCCGTGACACACACCACCCGTGACACACACCCCCCTGACACACACACACCCGTGACACACGCACACCCGTGAAACACCCCCGTGACACAACCACCCCCGTGACACACCACACCCGTGACCACACACACACCCGTGACACACACACACCCGTGACACACACACCCGTGGACACACACACCCGTGACACACGCACACCCGTGACACACCCCCTTGACACACACACCCCCGTGACACACACACACCCGTGACACACACACACCCCGTGACACACACCCCACCCGTGGACACACACACCCGTGACACACACACCACCCGTGACACACAACCCACCGTTGACACACACACCCGTGACACACGCACACCCGTGACACACCCCCGTGACAAACCCCACACCCCCGTGACACACACACACCCGTGACACACGACACCCCTGACACACACCCGTGACACACACCACCGTGACCACACCCACACCCGTGACACCCCACACACACACCCGTGACACACACAACCCGTGACACACACACCCGTGACACCCCACACCCGTGGGCCCCACACACCCCGTGACACACACACACACCCGTGACACACACACGCACACCGTGAAAAACACACACCCGTGACACACACACACCCGTGACACCACACACACACCCGTGCACACACAAAACACACCCCCCGTGACACACGCACACCCGTGACACCCCACCACACCCGTGACACACACACACCCGTGACCACACACAACCCCTGCACACACACACACACCCGTGAAAACCACACACACCCCGTGACACACACACACACACCGTGACACACACACGCACACCGTGACACACCACACCCCTGACACACGCCACACCCGTGACACACCCCCCGTGACACACACACCCCCGTGACACCCCACACCCCCGTGACACACACACCCCCCGTGACACACAAAACACCCGTGACACAACCCCACCCGTGACACACACCACCCGTGACACACACACCCGTGACACACACACACCCGTGACACACGCACACCCGTGACACACCCCCGTGACACACACACCCCCGTGACACACACACACCCGTGACACACACACACCCGTGACACACACACACCCGTGACACACACACCCGTGACACCACACACCCGTGACACACGCACACCCGTGACACACCCCCCTGACACACACAACCCCCGTGACACACACACAAACCCCTGACACCACCCCCACCGTGACACACACACACCCGTGACACACACACCCCCCGTGACACACACACCCGTGACACACCACACCCGTGACAACACACCCGTGACACACACACCCGTGGACACCACGCACACCCGTGACACCCCCCTGGGCCCCACACACCCCCGTGACACACACACACCCGTGACACACGCACACCGTGACACACCCCCCGTGACACACACACACCCGTGACCACACACAACCCGTGAAAACCACACCACACACCCGTGACACACACACACCCTGACCACACACACCCGTGACACCCCACACACCCGTGCACACACACACACAAACCCCTGACACACACACGCACACCCGTGACACACCCCACACCCGTGACACACACACACCCGTGACACACACACACACACCCGTGACACACACACACACACCCGTGAAAACACGCACACCCGTGACACACCCCACACCCGTGACACAAAACACACCCGTGACACCACACACACACACCCGTGACACACACACACACACCCGTGACACACACACACCCGTGACACACACACACCCGTGACACACACACACCCGTGACACACACACACACACACCCGTGACACACACACGCACACCCGTGACACACACACACCCGTGACACACACACACCCGTGACACACACACACCCGTGACACACACACACACACCCGTGACACACACGCACACCCGTGACACACACACACACACCCGTGACACACACACCCGTGACACACACACACCCGTGACACACACACCCGTGACACACACCACACCCGTGACACACACACCACACCGTGACACACACACACACACCCGTGGACACACCCAAAACCCCCCGTGGACACACCACACACACCCCCCGTGACACACACACGCACACCCGTGAAAACACACACCCGTGGCACCACACCCCCCCGTGACACACACCCCGTGACACACACACCCCGTGACACACCACCCCCGTGACACACACCACAACCCGTGAACCCCACACACACCCCTGACACACACACACACCCGTGACACACACACACCCGTGACACACACACCCGTGACACACACACACCCGTGACACACACACACCCGTGACACACACACACCCGTGACACACACCCAGCAGCATCAGGTTGGTGGAGGCTGGCTAACGATGATTCAGGGTCTTGTCAGAAGTATTCTTCCCTCAGGAGAAACCTGACACTCAGGAAGCAGCGACTGGAGGCTGCAGGAAGTGCTTCGACATCATCTTCAACCTGAAGGAGGAGGAGGAGGTCATTCCGGGGGTCAGCGCCCCCGCGGCTCAGTCCTTAACCCTACCTAACCTACCTTCTCTATTAGACAACTTGCAGTGAAGTCTATCGGAGATTATTTACTTGTCGTGTATTTGTGTATTTCGATTAAAATTTGCTTCTGAAAAAAACAAAAACAAATTGCATCTTTTTCCAAATATATTAGAAAGTTCTTCAAATGTTTTAATGTTAGTGGCATCGTAGAACAAAAGAGTTACTGGTCCATGCTAGGCAGGTCGTGCTCACCCAACCATCCCAGCACACACACATTATTTTATTTATAAAACTACCAGCAGTATCCTCTACCATGACGTTACTCGGCATTACGGCGTGGGGGGGGGGGGGGGGGGGGGGGGGGAGGGGGAGGGGGGGGAGGGGGAGGGGGGGGGGGGGAGGGGGGAGGAGAGTACACATATAACCCGCACTTAGGAGAGAGAAACTTACCACGACGTTTCGGTCTGACTTGAACCATTTTCAAAGTCACACTAACACAGAAAAAGAGATGGAGCCAGTATATATAGACGAGGGGGGGACAGGGACGGGACCAAGGGAGTAGTAATGCTGTAGTGGAAGTAGTAGTAGTAGTAGTAGTTGTTGTAGTAGTAGCTATAGTAGTTGTTGTTGTAGTAGTAGCTATAGTAGTTGTTGTTGTAGTAGTTTTAGTAGTAGTAGTTGTTGTAGTAGTGGTAGAGGGTAGAGGAGAGGGACCGTTTAGTTAGCAAGGTTGGTCAGGAAGCAGGACAGGTGCTTGGTGAGGCGGGGTCTCAGTCACACATGACGACCCACGGCGCCTTGATGCTTGTATTGTGATTAACGACTTATAGATGAGTTAATGAAGTGAGAACTTTGGGCAGCTTTTAAAAAAACAGTAGGGTGGACAGGGACGTGGTTGAGTGTGAGTTGAACCTACCTAGCATGGGCCAAGAGGCTTACTCCGGCCCTTCTCCTTTCGCATGTCCTTATTTCCCCCCCAGATGTTGACCCCCTACGGGTTTAGAAGTTCCTCCCGAATGAGCTGCAATAAAAAGAGTTAATTTGTGACTAAGAGCGCATGTCTGAGAGGCTGTGGACACATTCCTGTGTTCTGCGGATACAGCGACACCCGCATCCGGCAGCCTTCTTATCTAATATCAACTAACTTCCTGGTATCCCATAAGAAAGCAGCAGAAAAAATATTGAAAAAATCTAACGAGAGCTGCAATTTCCTGTTGGAAATCCGGATGTGTGAACCACTTAGATATCGTGGCATATTTTGCTGCTGGAGATAGCCAGGTGTGACTAGCTAGGTGTGGCTAGTCAGGTGTGGCTAGTCAGGTGTGGCTAGTCAGGTGTGGCTAGCCAGGTGTGACTAGCCAGGTGTGGCTAGTCAGGTGTGGCTAGTCAGGTGTGGCTAGTCAGGTGTGACTAGCCAGGTGTTTGACTAGCAGGTGTGACTAGCCAGGTGTGGCTAGTCAGGTTGTTGGCGTAGTCAGGTGTGGCTAGCCAGGTGTGACTAGCCAGGTGTGGCTAGCCAGGTGTAGCTAGTCGTACAACCCATTCTACAACTCTTACAGCTCTCTAATGTTATTCCCTAAATTGTCACTTACCCGCACCCAGATGCAGTTTAATTTTATCCAACAGAACCGTCTCTAACCTAACCTATCAAATTACTTTCCCATCGTACACTGTCTCCGGTGTTATAATCGTTTGCAATCGACTAACGAAGCCTTCTGAGCAGGCGAAAAGTTTCGACAATGAAGATACCCAATTGCTATACATCCGTCTTACAACAATTTAACCTAACCTGTGAAGTCCAGAGGAACTCACGTACTGCAGTGCCCATGAAAACTACACGTCAGTTTGAAGGTCATGTGTGTGTGTGTGTGTGTGTGTGTGTGTGTGTGTGTGTGTGTGTGTGTGTGTGTGTGTGTGTGTGTGTGTGTGTGTGTGTGTGTGTGTGTGAAAGCTTTGTGTCCTCTTGAAGGCTGCCAATCACTCGGTAATAACTACTAGTATTAAGTGTAGTTCACACAGCTTAGTGATGAATGTTGTAGTCTGGCCTCGTATCATCGTCAGGGCAGGATGTTGTGAAACAACCTGACAGTTGATGAATGAGACACTTGTGCAACAGTTGGGTATCTATGTGGTAAAGTTTTCACCTGCCAGTGACTTTCTCAGTCCAGATACAGAGAAGAATGGTTGAAGATCAGAAGGAGTTTGAGGTAATCATTCCCTCAGCCTGGAGTCGATGTGATCAGTCCATCAGTCTTGATAAGATACTCAAATGTTGGACAAGTGTCTCATTCGTCAACTTGTCGGTTCTCTGAACCATTTATCTAACAGTTACTGAGCTTTACACAGTTCTTCAAAGCAAAAACACTATCTCCCTTTCAAGAGGGATGTCTTCATGATTAAAGGGACAGTAGTCACTATAACTTGGAGAATCCTAGAGGGACTGGTCCCAAATCTGCGCACAGAAATCACTCCTTACGAAAGTAGAAGACTGGAAGGCAGTGCAACATATCCCCAGTGAAAAGTAGTCGAGCCATTGGTACCTAAGTGAAAACATAGTAAGTGTCCGGGGCCCAAGACTGTTCAGCAGACTCCCGCCAGGCATAAGGAGCATTACCAATAGACCCTTGGTTGCCTTCAAGAGGGAGCTGGATAGATACCTAAAGTTGATACCTGATCAGCCGGGGTGTAGCTCGTACGTTGGACTATGTGTGGCCAGCAGTAACAGCCTGGTTGGTCAAGTCCTGATCCACTGGGAGGCCTGGTCAAGGACCGGGCCGAGGAGGTGTTGACCCCCAGAGCACCCTCCAGGTAGACTCCAGGTAGGTAAACCTTCCTGGACAAGGTATATACACGGAGAGGTATATGTCCATCAGGTATATATGCTCAGAGCTTACAATGGCTCCCTATTCCTAGAAATTGAGGTATTCTTGTCTGGTGGTGAAATGGTTACAAGCAACTTTAATGGCCCCTAGTGTAGTCGACAGGCTTCCACTCCCATTAACCAACCCACCAATCAACCATAACGTACGTCACATCAAAACTGGCTCTACGTCATTCCACAGGAGGTGCCATTTCCCTGACCCTATAGGATTTCCGTTTCCGCAGAGAATGTAATGCAAGCAAATTCCCAACCATAACATATCCAACGATACCGCATGACAGCGTCACCTAACAATCAGTCTGATGCTTCAACCATTATGGATGAAAGGACACAGGTGTATGCACCTAGGGAAATTATTAATGATGAAGTGAAGAAAGAGACATATGTGCAACCCCCGAGTTTGTTGTCGAAACTTTTCGCCGGCTCCACATGACTTTTTCAGTGGAATCCAGACTAATTTTACAATGAGAGGGTATAAGATAATAGGTATTTTGGCCATTTGCTGGTCTGGAGTGACCAGGCCCCACGACGGGAACGTGTTGAGTAAAAAATGGCCCCTAAGGGTGTTTTTCCCATCACCCTGTGTCACTGCCGTGCACCACAGAAAGGGTCCATCACGGTTATGGGGACAAATACTAATTATTTGGGAAAACGTTTTGCTCTGTTTAGACCCCATCGGGTTTTTAGACTTGACAGAGCTCTACACACAAAGCGAAACGCCTCCACAAAAAATGCCTCCTCTGAAACCCCGCGTCCTTGTATATCCACGCTGTCGACTTTTCGCCTTGTGAATGATTTCCGGTACTCAATAAAACCCATGGGACTTATTACAAAAACACCGGCCCCCCCACCTCCCCCGACACCCCCAACCCATCCCCCCCATCACACCCCCTCCCCCCCCCCCACACTTGCGGAGAAAGTGCTCCAATTTTTACCAAAGAACTAAATTTAGAGTTGCGTTACTTCCATCGCTTGCGTACATTTTTATATATTTTAGTTTTATTATGGAAAGAATCGCTAAACCCGTAAGGGGGGAGTGTGGCGCCTCGGGTTTGAGAATTTTAATCAGATTCATTTAAAAACGTTGAACGGAGAGGTAGAAGAGAGGTAATAGTTCCTCAGGCCAGGTGTCCACAATGTATCATGAAATAGAACACAGTAGGGAAAAAATGGTGGTTTTTTAGGACCCGTGAGGTTTTGGGGGTTGAGGACATCGCACAGTGGCCGGACCCCCCCTAGCGAAATAGGTCATGTTTGAGTTGAGCCAAGGTTAGCAGACAGCTGAAAAGACTCCCCCGTACCAAAAACTATAGTATGCTGTGCAGACGTATGGTAGCAATAATGGTACCGATATTATTTCAAAGATACCCAAAGGAAAAAATTAATAACTCAACACATCTAAGTCAGTTTGTTATGGAAAAACAAAAAACATCTCGTGGGAGACGGGCGAGAAGAGAGAGATTCCTCGCGGGGCGAAGGTGAGGGCCAGTTTCCGGTACTCCCAAGGGTGGGGGCATGACGACAACCCCCCCCTCCTTTCCCCACCATTCCCCCCCCCTTTCCCCCCTCTTCCACCAAGCCTCCACCCTGAGTCGCCACCCTCCCCAGGCCCTGTTCTCCCTCCCCCCCCCCCTTACAAAAACCGACCATGCCCCCCCCCCCAAAATTTTTTGGGCCTTATTCTCTCTTCTCTTCCTCTTTTTTTTTTTTTTTTTTTTACAGGGGTTTTACAAGGTTAAGGATCCCCGCTTTATTGACGCTATTTACAGGGTTAAGGATTCCTAACTTTTTGGCAAGCTAAGACTGTTCCCCACTCAGTCATTTGAAAGCTTTTTTTGTTTTAGAAATACAAGTAAAACGGAAAGTTGGAGCCCCTCTGTGGGCCAGCATTTTCATTTGATCAACTGACTTTATCTGTTGACTCATTATGCTGTACGAAGTGTTCCATACTCATTTTCCCCGGGTATGATGATCTCGATGGAGGATTTTTGGAAGGGGACAGCCGAGTGAAGTTTTTGCTTTTGCCCGTTTGGGCATAAAAATTGTTTCACGTGTCCTCGAAGTGGATCAAGTGTGGTTTTTTACAATTGGCCTTGTACATAACAGTAAGGGCCCCCCACATCCCCCATGTTGAAGGCTCTGTGAAATGACAGATCTTCCAGGTGGGTCCAGGCGAGAGATGGCGTCTGCTCTGTTCCACCTGTCAAGCAGTCGCGAGGAGGGGGGCAGGGAAACCAAGAAAGTGGGTACTAAGGTGTAGCGTACTTGTCCTCGAAAGGATCTTGCAACCCCTCTGTCAAGCAGATGGGAGATCGGGAATGCTGTAAGTTCCTGGCTTTCCTTGTTTTCAAGATTTACAACATGGTTCTTTGGTTAGTTTGGG
>NC_069416.1:41517577-41558032 GCF_026875155.1 Cherax quadricarinatus | reverse complement strand
ATCTTTGGGGGGCCCCCAATACTGGTGTTGTTTCAACTTTGATTTGGCATAGGAGAAGAAATACTTTGGGTTTCTTTCGATTTCATTTATGGCTTTTAGTTCTTCCCGCGATTCCTGACTCCTATAAGATTCCTTTAGCTTGAGTTCGATGCTTGCTATTTCTCTGACCAGTGTCTCCCTAAGCATTTCAGATAGATTGACCTCTTTTAGCCGCTCTGTTATTCTTTTCCGTCGCCTGTAAAAGGAGCGCTTGTCTCTTTCTATTTTACATCTACTCCTCCTTTTTCTTAGAAGAATAAGCCTTGTGCATACATCGAGTGCCACCAAGTTAATCTGTTCTAGGCATAAATTGGGGTCTGTGTTGCTTAGTATATCTTCCCAGCTTGTATCGGTTAGGACTTGGTTTACTTGGTCCCACTTTATGTTTTTGTTATTTAAGTTGAATTTGGTGAATGCTCCCTCGTGACTAGTCTCATTATGTCGGTCTGGGGCTCCACGCATACATGTCTGAACCTCAATTATGTTGTGATCCGAGTATATTGTTTTTGATATGTTGACATTTCTTATCAGATCATCATTGTTAGTGAAGATGAGGTCTAGTGTATTCTCCAGTCTAGTAGGCTCTATTATTTGCTGGTTTAAATTGAATTTTGTGCAGAGATTTAAAAGCTCGTGTGAGTGTGAGTTTTCATCAGAGCTGCCTCCTGGTGTTATTACTGCAACAATATTATTTGCTATATTCCTCCATTTTAGGTGCCTTAAGTTGAAATCCCCCAGGAGCAAGATGTTGGGTGCAGGAGCTGGAAGATTTTCCAGACAGTGGTCAATTTTTAACAGCTGTTCCTGAAATTTCTGGGATGTTGCATCCAGAGGCTTGTAGACCACAATGACTAGGTTTTGGTTCTCGACCTTTACTGCTAAAACTTCCACTACATCATTTGAGGCATTTAGCAGTTCTGTGCAAACAAGTGCAAACAAGAGATCTGCAATATTTCGCTGGGTGACCAAACTGCCAGCAATTTCTACACCGCTGTGGCGTAGGGATCGCCTTTCAAACTTGTAAATGATGTCCTGCTACAAAAACAGAGGATGGGAGCTCACGGCTGTCAAAAGTTAATCGCGCCACATTGCAAGGGTATCGTCTCCACCCGTGGGCAGGAAGAACATAAGTGTCTACTTTGAGGATTGGGAAATCTTGAAGTTCTAGCTGTTCGAGAATGTCATCGCCACATGTCTGGAAATTCTGTTGGACTATGGTATGGGGCAGAATGACAGTACCACTACAAGAATTTAGGGAATGATGTTTTTCGATAGTGACAGTAATAGTATCGATATGTGAAAGAAGAGAAAGATCATGAGCTTGGGTAGCATTCTGGACAGTGATGATGCGTGTACTGCTCTTGAGAGCGTGAAAGGAAATGTCTCTACCAACATGGCGTAGGAGCTCCTTGCCAATACAATGGTCGGAAAGATAGGCAATAGAGGAAGTCGGTCGTAAAGAATTTAGTCCGTTGTGCATTGCGAAACTGAACGTGGAAAGGAGTGCATGACATGCTGGTCTTTTCTGAGTAGAATGAGAAGGTGACGAAGAAGTATCAGGTAAATGTCGTTGGCGTTTAGGAGTGGGACTGGAGTTGGTCGGACATGGGATGGGCTGGTGATTCGAAAATTGCTGCACAGTAGAGGGAGAGGCCGGACACATAGTCAAAGAAAAGCGGAGGTCAGACAAATCGAAGGAGTCAGTCAAAACCCTGGACCTGAAGCGGGTGATGAAACAGCACCAACAAGAAGTACAGGGGCATTAGAAGTGTCCAAAGAGTGGTCAAAAAACGAGGCAGGGTCAGAACGGGGTGTGGTAACAAGAAGGGGCTCAGGGGTAGCAGGGTCATGGAATAGGTCCCCCATGGTTAGGTTACTTCCTTCTTTTTGTTTTTAAAAAAAGAAAGAAGAAAAGAAAAATAAAAGAATAAAAAGAGGGGGGGGGGGGAAATGGGGAGGAATATTTCCCAGGAGGAATGAAAGGGCCAGAAATCTCCCTCCGCGCCCAAGAGGACCTCAGCACTGCAAGTAGCGCAGATGCGGCATGGAACCCGTGCCATACCCTACTCTTCATGCCAGTAAACCAGCAATCCGGGATAGCAACCTCACATCTCCTGAGCTACCTTGGTGGACAAAAGAGAGGGCGGCTGGATATCTGCCACAAATCATACCACCTTTGACCACCACCCCCAGAATCTGAAAGGTGGCCTCCAGAGATACACCCGTCACCCGAAAGAGGGATCGGGACATCCCCAAGCGATCCAGATACCACGGCAAACTACACCACTGCCAAGAACCTCAATGGAATAGGATGGACCCCAGTACCCTTCCCCCTACCTAGGAACTAGTGTGCCTGTGGGAAGAACCAAAGGCCACAAAGAGGAAGGGAATCAGAGAGGGATGGGGAGGAGAAGGAGGAAAGGAAAAAGGGAGGATAGGATAGGGAAGAGGGGACTGGGGGGTAATTAGGTTTGATCTGAGGAAGGAGACCAACAGGTCTAATTCCTCAGACCAAGAGCCTCTTCACCACGCCAAGGAGCCCCCCTTGAAGAGGATCGAATTTAAAAAGTTCCTCAAAATATTCCTGTGTCTATCCAGTACCTCCAGCTCCCCATCTAACTCCCCTACTCTGTTTTTAACTGACAAATTCATTCATTCCCTAGGCTTTCTTAACTTATCTCACTCCAAATTTTTTTTCTTATTTTCAGCTAAATTTCTTGACATTGCCTCTCCCACTCTATCATTTGCTCTCCATTTAGTATTGTGTACACAATTTACAAATATATTGCAATAACCACTGAAAATAAAGTTATCATTTAACTAGTGGATTTTCCTCATAATTTTAAAAGGCCGTTATAGTGATGTCCATTATAATGATGGTATGCAGCATTTCTATTTTGTAAGATACTTCCACATTTGTGTGGCTAATTTTTTTTGTTAGAAATTGTTGAAATCTGTTAATGAGAGGTTTTACTGTAATAAACTTGCACCCATTGAAGAAAGTGTATTGGCCCAGGAACTGAGTCCTACTTCATTTTTTCAGGAAATGAGCAATCTATGATCCATATGGGTCTTATTTTTTTTTTGTGCATATAATAACAATGATGATGAGGGAAAAAAGGTGAGTGGTGCGTTGAGGTATATGTGGAGTCAAAAAACGTTATCTATGGAGGCAAAGAAGGAATGTATGAAAGTATAGTAGTACCACACTCTTATATGGGTGTGAAGCTTGGGTGGTAAATGCAGCAGCGAGGAGACGGTTGGAGGCAGTGGAGATGTCCTGTTTAAGGGCAATGTGTGGTGTAAATATTATGGAGAAAATTCGGAGTGTGGAAATTAGGAAAAGGTGTGGAGTTAATAAAAGTATTAGTCAGAGGCAGAATAGGGGTTGTTGAGGTGGTTTGGTCATTTAGAGAGAATGGATCAAAGTAGAATGACATGGAAAGCACATAAATCTATAGGGGAAGGAAGGCGGGGTAGGGGTCGTCCTCGAAAGGGTTGGAGAGAGGGGGTAAAGGGGTTTTGTGGGCAAGGGGCTTGGACTTCAGCAAGCGTGCGTGAGCGTGTTAGATAGGAGTGAATGGAGACGAATGGTACTTGGGACCTGACGATCTGTTGGAGTGTGAGCATGGTAATATTTAGTGAAGGGATTCAGGGAAACCGGTTATTTTCATGTAGTCGGACTTGAGTCCTGGAAATGGGAAGTACAATGCCTGCACTTTAAAGGAGGGGTTTGGGATTTGGCAGTTTGGAGGATATGTTGTGTATCTTTATATGTGTATGCTTCTAAACTGTGTATTCTGAGCACCTCTGCAAAAACAGTGATAATGTGCGAGTGTGGTGAAAGTGTTGAATGATGATGAAAGTATTTTCTTTTTGGGGATTTTCTTTCTTTTTTGGGTCACCCTGCCTCAGTGGGAGACGGCCGACTTCTTAAAAAAAAAAAAAAAAAAAAAAAAAAAAAAAAAAAAAAAAAAAAAAAAAAAAAAAAAAAAAAAAAAAAAAAAAATGAGGAACACTGATCCACCAGAAGAGAACTACATGTACAGAAAATTTCTCCCTTCCCTTGGATCAAATCTGATTGCTTCCCATACCCCAAACACTATGACCCCTATGGATTCAGCACTTTCCCCATGAATGTAATAATGATGGTAGTACAGTTGATGGTGTGTTGTAACAAGGCAAGTCACTAGCACCATTTTATATTCAGATAAAAGTCCAAAACCTGTGTGGCTTATTAGACAGTTTTTGTTTATATAAAAGGGATAAATTTAAAAATGCCAATGAATGCATGGCCATTATATTTTGTACATAACAGTAAATACAGTACATCAGCAAGAGGCCTTCAGCTGTAAATTACAAAATGTCACAGTATGATAACGAAAGATAACACAATATACAGTATATCAGTATTTATATATATGCTTCAAATATACGTTTTTATGTTGCAAAAATCATCTGTTATACAGTACTATAATAATAATAATAATAAATGTAATGATAAATGTACAGTATGAAATATGGCATCTGGATATGATGAGTACTACCTTATTAAATATCAATATCACAATAAAGCATCAAATGAAAGGAATTGGGGTTGGTTGATGAACACTGGTTACCACAAACACCAACATCATACTGTAGCAAAGTCTGGCATTTCACAACCCATCCCCAAAACCTTATAAACACATCAATGCACATTAGCTAAACCCTAAAAGAAACATCACACATTTCGCATTTGTTATTAGGAACACAAATAATCAAAATAATACGAGTCATTCCCTGTGTGAATAGTGCATTATTAATTTACACTAGAATGAAATACATAAAAACATGGTTTTGTAAAATACATTAAGTATAAAGAACACGTATATATTAAAAAACAATAAAAATGTGTTGCTACAAGGACAAGCAAACCGTTATAACATTGAGCACAGATAGAATTTTTTCATTGAGTCATACTATACTAAGAAATAGGTCTTGCATTTATCAAAACTGAAATGATTCTGATACATGTACTTTCTGCAAGCATTATGAAATATATCCCACATTCATGCTTCAATGCATTATATACAATACTTCCATAATAATCACAAAGAAAGCAGTAAACCCGTGAGACATACCTCTATTAAGTATTTTCAGCTAGTTACATACAGAGTATCAATTTAAGAAAACAACAAAACAAGATGTGATTAAGGTTACCACTTACCTATTCTGGTACAGTATATATTTATTACATAAATTCTTCCTACATTACCAATAATAATTCTGCACTGCATGACATGTAATGATACTTACATGTCATCAGTGCTAATGTGTTAATATAATGGAGATTTTATACACTGATACTGTACATATCTATTTTGGTTTGTAGGTAAAAAATAATGTACAGTACTAATGGAAAATTAATGAAACACTATGATCTTCTAATGTCAAAGTTTTCTGCTATCTATTTTTTTGTAAAAATATTGCTTGATCTTCTTGATGATAATACAATTGTATTAAGAGGACAATGCTAGAGATACAACATACTGTTTAGGGCATCAGACCTAAACTTAGCACGAGTGATATAGTAATGGAAAATTTTATTACATTAGCAGTGATACTCTAACGATTAGTAAACAATGTCATTTGTAATTTCAACAAAAGTGTTTTTGTGTTAAAGTGTGAATACTGATGGACCACTTCAAAAATTATAAACTTTTTTTTTTTTTTTCCAACAAGTTGGCCGTCTCCCACCGAGGCAGGGTGACCCAAAAAAGAAAGAAAATCCCCAAAAAGAAAATACTTTCATCATCATTCAACACTTTCATGACACTCACACATTATCACTGCTTTTGCAGAGGTGCTCAGAATACAACAGCTTAGAAGCATATACGTATAAAGATACACAACATAAACATTTAACATAATTAAACATTTCAAAAGGGTTTGCAATCACACTTCAAGATCAATTGTTGCAGCCTGAGGTAGGGCCGACTACTGTGATACATTATTATTTATACAGTGAACAAAGTCAGGCAACTTCAACTTAAAATATGTGAAACACAGAACATGAGCAGTGATTCAGAAATGAGAGGTTATGCTTTACAGAGACATATATGACAGATTAAATGAGGTCACAAGAAATGGGGTAGGTATACTGCAAATTCTAAACTGCAAGGAGACTTTTGATACATTGCTACACAGAAGGCTATTTAAAAAAGAAGCAAGCTGGGGTACAGTAGAAAACATTAACACGTTTTAAAAAATATTTGAATAGAAAACAAAACGTCACTACAAAGGATAAAGCATCAGGATGAGTGAGTAACTAGCAGAATATGTACCAAAAAAACAGCAAAGCATTCCATATTGTTCCAAATGTTTATTTATGACCCAATTATAAAAAGTAACTGCTACATATTCTTATGTTCATATATGCTATAAAAAAGGAGATTTCTAAATTACAAGTTGCATTCCTGAAGTTCATTTGTAACTCAGCTGTTCAGAACTCAAAACCAATTTTCCTACCCAAGACTAGACATGCATTATTGTAATACACCGACCATCTCCCACTGAGATACAATGACCCCAGTAAGTGCCATCATCAAACAGCTATAGTACATACTAAAGTTATGTAAACTACTGTAGCAGCAACACCAGACACAATGACAGGTTACCACCTCCAATCACAACATCCAACACAAATATTAAATCAACAATTCTTTACTAATTTAAAAAAAATTAAGTCCACCACATGCATAAAATAAACATACAAATCAGCAGTACATTTTAGTGTAAAACAGAAAAAGCAAGTTCTGGAATCCACTTTAAATGAGAATATTAAGTACAATGAAAGAAGGAAAGCTGCAGGAAGTTGTGGACAGATTTCTAGGAATGGTCAGATAAATAGTTAATAGAATTTAATCTGAGCAAAAGCAGTTAGATTAGGTTATGTTGGCCAAAATAGAAAATAAAGATGAGTATAATCTGGGGAAATTTTATTTTTAGAAAATGCTAAAAAAAAAAAGACATCTGAGTAACAGTTATTCCAAAACCATGACATGAAATGCACATGAAAAAAATCACGTGAGCAGCACGTGTAAGCTCACGAATACAAATTGCTTTCGGAAATGCATCAATTATTCGTTACATCTGTTACTGGTTCTGTGGATCATTACTTGGAAATAACCACAATAATAAAACCACTTTAAAATACAGTTAGTAACAAATGAAAATCCTACAATTATCTATAAAAAAGCTGCACAAGTTTTATCTCCAGATATTTCAATACTTTTCAACAAATCACTTAAAGAGCAAACTTTTCCATTCTTAAAAGAGCCAGGATAACAGTGATCCATAAAAGTGGTGATCCAAATGATGTTAATACCCACAGACCAATATCTAATCTACAATAGTATCAAAAATATTAGAGAAAGTATGTAATCCACAATCAGCTGTACACATACTTAGGCAGATACAACATGCTTACTTCTTGTCAATTTGGAATTAGAATTGAAGAAACAACACAAATAATGCAACAATAAATGTGTCTGACAAAAGTTCATTCAGCACTAAAGAAATGAGTAACTTATTGAACTTTTTACAGTTCTTATTTGCAAAGATGTTTTGATATTGTTGACCAAAATATTCCTATACTCAAGCTACAGGGCCACAATATGGAATAAGATCCAATGCTTAAAAAATGTATAGTAGTATGTACCTACATAAAATTCATCCTGTATGACAATGTAATTTCAAATTATAGATTTTGCCAGTGAAGCAGCTAGTTTATTGTGCACCCCATATCCATCCTGTGCACAATAGTACAAGATCATAGATACACACTAGGCCTAGCAATCACATCCAAGTTAAATCAAGTAGTGTCTAAATAGTCCACTCAAATAATTCTACGTAATTTGCTAAAACAAATTTCTTTAACTGCTGTACCATCAAGTTATTATATTTACAGTTATCTTATTAACTATACCTGTTTCTTTTTAATCCTGCCCTAAATTTTAATTTGACTATCTTTAACCTTCATTACACTATTTTTATTTTTGGTGCTTTTTATTTCACTATACCACTTGTATTTAACCCTTAAACTGTCCAAGCAGATCTACATTCACATGCGTAGTGCTCCAGAAGTAGATCTACGTTTTTTTTACATATTTTCAAATAAAAAAAAAAGTAGATCAAAGTTTTTTTACACGTTTTCAAATGTAAAAAAAAAAAAATGATGATCTACTTTTTTTACATACTTTCAAATGTTGAAAAAATGTAGATCTACGTTTGGACAGTTTAAGCGTTAAGTAAATACAGTGAACCCCCCGATATCATAATCGTCGGATTTCATAACATTCAGTAATTATAACGTTTTTTCGTCAGAATATTGGCTCGGTGATCATCATTTACCTTGGTAACAGTTATTCATTCCAAGTGCGTACGAGCGGCCCCAATGTGGACACAGTCAGTGTGCCATTGTTTATCAACGAGTGAGCACGATCCCATTCATTTATACGATACATTTCATAATATTCCATTTGTTTTAGTGCTTGCGACTGCTAAATAAGCCACCATGGGCCCAAAGAAAGCTAGTGCCAGCCTTTTGGTAAAGAAGGTGACAAACACGATAGAATTAAAGAAAAAGATTGTGGAAAAATACAAAAGTGGTGGTGGTAGTGACAGTGGTAGAGGGTGGTAGTGATGGTGGTAGTAGTAGTGATGGTGGGAGAGGGTGGTAGTGGTTGTGATGGTGGGGGAGGGTGGTAGTGGTTGTGATGGTGGGAGAGGGTGGTATTGGTTGTGATGGTGGTAGAGGGTGGTAGTGGTTGTGATGGTGGTAGCAATGGAGATTTGTGCAATGTGGAGTAGGATGGAAAGATCTGTGGAGGAACATCACCCTAACAAAGTTGTTACAAGGTGTGTCAGCAACATGTACAAAGATAATGTCTTGTCCCATTTTAGTGAAAAGAGATGCCAGAAACAGAGCTCTCTGGACAGATATTTAGTGCCACAGGTGTGCAGTGACTCTCAAGCTGGTCCCAGTGGCATTAAAAAGCAAAGAAGGGAAGAAACCCCAGAAAAGGACTTGGTATCTAAAGTCTTTATGGAAGGGGATTCCCCTTCCAAACAATAGCAACTCCTCTATCCTCTCCCCTCCTCCCGTCTTCCATACACAAAGAAGAATCTTTAATAAAGGTAAGTGTCATGTTATTATTGTTTTATTCTTCATGTCTCATTGTTGTCTGTGTAGGTAAATGTATATTTCATGTAAAAATCCTATTTTTTTTTTTTTTAATTTTTGGGTGTCCGGAACGGATTAATTGGATTTACATTATTTCTTCTGGGGAAAATAAATTCAGATATCGTAAAATTCGGCTTTAGTCACACTCTCTGAAACGGATTAATTACGATAACCAGGGGTCCACTGTATTATTAACAACCAATTTTATTTGGTCAGAGATCATTTCACTCCACTTTCTCAAGTCAGTTGAAAAACAGCATCATATTCTTGCTAGGTAGCCAGTGTTTAACTGCTGGCTCCAATGTCTTGTTGGTGTTAAAGTGGCACAGGGTTGCCTTTGACAGTTATCTGATATTTGCTCAGCTGGAAGAGACTTTTCTGTGAGAATTACTGCCTCTATAAAACAACTTTCAGTGAAGGCACATACGTATGTATCAAGCCAGGGTAGAGAATCAATAGTGGAAAATAGAACTACTGTACAACTATGATAATTTCTTTAGTGATAAGTAGTCAGTAAGCCATTGACTTAAGTCAGCCCATAATGCCAAGGCATAATAGAGGTTCTCTTTGTGCTGCAACCCATCACTGTAAAAATATAATCTCAATGTACTACTTGCAGAGAAATAAATGAATCCGAATCTGAATCAAATTGATGTGGAGACACACAGCTGTGGATTTCCAAGTACCACACTAGTCTCCTGTTAAAAATATGTTCAATCAATTTGCAAATTGAACTAGTAAGGGCTATGGGTTTATAGTGGTCATGCTAGGCTGGGAGCAACCCTTCAAGAACTTTACTGTGTTGATTACATAGGTTACATCATTTCCTATCCTAAAGGAAAAGGAAACAGTAAGGTGGGAAGTGAAGGAGATGGTACTCTAGGCATAGCACATTGTTGATTGTTATGAGGAATAATAGTTTTTCTTTTTCGGTGAAAGTTTTTCTTTTTCGGGCCACCCTGCCTTGGTGGGAATCGGCCGGTGTGATAATAAAAAAAAAATAAAAAAAAAGATTATCTTCAAAATGTTCATCATAGGGAGATGTGGAGGACCAAAGACATTCATTATGAAGTGGGGAGGAAAAAGTCTTCATAATTTCAGAAGCAGCAGAAGAGTATACATAACAGAAAGTACTGAGGAAAGAAGGAAGGAGGCAAGGAAGTGGAATCTTGGGGAACTAGAGAAGACTGTGAACATCCACAACTATCACTTTAGAAGCAAAAACAGATTGTGCAGACTGCATGGTACTGGAAATCAAGATAGGAGTTTCAGAGGAGAGCCCTTCCAACTAATGTTCAAATGATAAAGAAAAAATCTGTGTATCAGATGGAAGTCGGGAAATCACAAGAACATGTGAAATCTTTACTCATGAAATCGCAATGATACGATTGCAAACAAACCATACCACGGGCAGGGATTGAACTTGTGGTGAGTTGTACAACTCAATCCCCGCCTGTGGTATGATGTGAAATCTTAGACAAAGGATTAGTTTTGAGAAGACACTCTATGGCCTGGCCATATGGTATTCTCGCTTTCTCCCTTAAAACGTGGTTTTGTGTTCTTGACAGTTCAGACAATGAGGGGTAGGCAGTTTGGAAGGTTCACCAGAATGAGCTGGAGAGGTACGGGTAGGGCAATCTGTGAGTGATCGACAATTAATGTTTAGAGGGCTATCTGAAATACAAGCACTAACAGCACTGTTGGGGAGTGGGCAAGAACTCTGTTACTGTTGAGTAGTCATCTGCTGATTCATGATAAAAGGTTCTCGGGGCTATCAAACATCATAATTGTCAACGGTGAGTATTTACACTGTCTTTGTACAGGACAGATGACAAAAGAGACTATTTTTATAATTATTATAATCATAACCAAGTGTTAAACCCATAAGGGTCATGTCTACCTTGCAGATGGGAAGCTGTTGCAGTTGTAGTTCCCAGAAAATACTGGCTGTATACTGAGTAAATGCTCAATGATGGACATATGAGTGAGGAAGGATGTGTTAAAGAAAACATTTCTGAGAAAAGTAACAAGCTTGTTGATACATTTTGTAATTTTGTTGGGCTGTCCACTTGAATAGCACCCCTAACCCCTAACACACACTACATATACCCTAACATGCTGGATATTAAAAGTAACCCTTTGGCCAACTGTTATCAAGATTGCTTGGCTAATTTGATAAGTGCACAGTACATCCAAAGTTTCACTAGGTTGAAGTGTAATAATGATAATTAAAAAAAAAATAATTGTGGGCCATACATCTTATGTAGAGGTAAGGGAACCTGAGATGGAGACTTACAATTACAGTGAGGAAGAAGAGGTTGAAAAGTGCCAGATACTGGATCTGAAATAGCAGTATCTGTCTCAACTAAAGATCTGGAAATCACCTTTGTGAATTAGATGCCAGAACTTTACTCAGGGAAGGTGCAGAAGACTCATTATAAATATTCATAAGTAATAATTAAATTTCTCCTCCCTGTTCCCCAGCACAATCAAACCCAACAAGGACAAGCCTACATGCTTACTAAAAGAAACAACCCTAGGGCTAATAAGAGCGATGAACAGAGGACTAAATGCAGCCCCAGAATCAAAAGGGTGCTTGCCCTCTGATGCTCACTTGGTCCTGTTCCACCAGACAGCAGAAAGTGATGCAAAACCAAGAGAGTGATTTGGGAGGGCCAACACTGAACCTCCGGTTTGACCTCTGTTCCCCTACCAAAGAAGCATGTTGTCCACTCAAAAACCACAGCTTCACAGGCTGGCTCAACTTCCAGGAAAGTGGAAACAATAAGAATATGGGTCACTGTGTATGACAAAGGCACTGGCAATGCTAGTTTAGTCTCCATATGTCATGATCATCCTGAGAGTGCTGAAACCACCCATCACTCACCATGCCATCAGGGCATGGAGAAATATAATAAGCTGAATAATGTTAAAATGAAAACTGGATTTTATACCGGAGTTTAAAAAACAAATATGACAGGGCCACAAATTGTAACTCATCCCTCACCCCCTTTCCCTGCAAACTAAAACAATAATTACAAATAAGTTCTGTTATTACAATAAGCACTATGTCGAAGATGGTCACACATGCAATCACATCTCCTTTCAAAATAATAACAACTTCAGATACAATAGTATCTGAGCTGATTACATCAACTCAAGGCTGAGGGACTGATTACCTCAAACTACTCCTGTTCTTCACCACTCTCCTTTGTATGGACTGATGAAGCCACTGTGTGGCGAAATGTTTCCTCAGTAAAAATACCCAAGTGTTGCACACGTGTCTAATTTATCAACTCGTTGGTTCTCTGAAGCATTTATCTACATTACAATAGTTTTGCATTACTGGAGCTGTGAAAATATGTTTGATAATCAAACCTATTTCTATTTGTCTACTAGGATAAGTTTATTAAATTTTATTTGTCTTCTTGATCCTCATGATTTAAACAAAAACACACACATACAACAGAGCCAGGAGCTATGACCCAATCTGTGCAACCACAATTAAGTGAATACACACACACACAACTTAACCAGGAGCTATGATTCAACTTCTGCAACCACAATTGAGTTAACGTGCATGCACATTGCGCGTGCGCACCCCCCACCCCCACACGCACACGCATACATACACATGCACACACACACACACACATATATATGGGCAGGGATAACAGGGAAGGCACTACAATGGATCAGGGAATACCTGTCAGGAAGACAACAGCGAGTCATGGTACATGGCGAGGTGTCAGAGTGGGTGCCTGTAACGACTGGGGTGCCACAGGGATCAGTCCAAGGACTGGTGCTGTTTCTGGTATTTGTGACCGACATGATGGAAGGAACAGACTCCGAAGTGTCCCTGTTTGCAGATGATGTAAAGTTGATGAGAATAATTCAATCGGACGAGGACCAGGCAGAACTACAGAGGGATCTAGACAGACTGCAGGTCTGGTCCAGCAACTATCTCCTGGAGTTCAACCCCACCAAGTGCAAAGTCATGAAGATTGGGGAAGGGCAAAGAAGATTACAGATAGAGGACAGTCTAGTGGGCCAGAACCTACAAACCTCACTCAAGGAAAAGGATCTTGGTGTGAGTATAACACCGGGTACATCTCCTGAAGCGCACATCAACCAAATAACTGCCACAGCATATGGGCACCTGGCAAACCTAAGAACAGCATTCTGACATCTAAATAAGGAGTCATTCGGGACCCTGTACACAGTGAACATTAGGCCCATACTGGAATATGCAGCGCCAGTTTGGAACCCTCACCTAGCCAAGCATGTAAGGAAACTAGAGAAAGTGCAAAGGTTTGCAACAAGACTAATCCTGGAGCTAAGAGGTATGTCCTACAAGAAGAGGTTAAGGGAAATCAACCTGACAACACTGGAAGACAGGAGAGATAGGGTGGATATGATAATGACATATAAAATACTTAGAGGTATAGACAAGGTGGACAGAGACAGGATGTTCCAGAGATGGGACACAGCAACAAAGGGTCACAGTTGGAAGTTGAAGACTCAGATGAACCACAGGGATGTTAAGAAGTATTTCTTCAGTCACAGAGTTGTCAGGAAGTGGAATAGCCTGGGTAGTGATGTAGTGGAGACAGGATCCATACATAGCTTTATGAAGAGGTTTGATAAAAGTCATGGAGAGGGAAGTGTAACCTGGTAGCGGCCAGTTGAAGAGGCGGGGCCAGAAGCTGTGACTAGGTGAGTACAATTAGGCGAGGTGAGCATGCACGCACACACACACACGCACATGCACACAGCCCCTTCCTCCTCCTCTTGCATTACTTCTCAACCAAATAAAAAAAAATTATTTAAGAATGAGAGAAAAAATAACTTCCCATGATTCACTAAAACATGAGAATTTTTACATTACCTGTTGTTATGATAACAATTATTAGTGACAATTAATACACTTGCACACAAACTTAGCCGAATGCTGAATGACCCACACGGGTTTACCACTTTATGAATATAGTCATGTTAAATACTCGTGCAGTAGCACACACATCAAGTACTCACTGATAGTGAAATTCACAAAATACTTGTCATCTCTAGTACAGTATTAGTTCTAGTTACAACTAAACTACTTCATTACAAATGAGAATAAACTAAGTTAATATGAAAGAAATTACACAAACAACATTTAAACAAAATATGTTTGGCTTTTAGCAAAAATAAAAAGTAATAAGTATGTATAAATATCTTCAGATTTATATTGCTGTATACACTGCATACTATTAAAATGAAGGTGAAAAGCTCAAAACTTCCTCAAGTTCTTCAATGTTTCTGACTAGAACTACAGTATAGGTATCATTTTACCAGATAAGAGGAGTGCATTTTCACTTATAAATCTGGTAAGAAACAAATACAACTTGTGGCATACATATTTACATGTTCAAAATGTAATATACCATGGGAGAAAGTAATGTACCACAGGGGTATGAAAAATCCTTGATTTTCAAGTTCTACTTATAGATAAAAAGTTCACTTAAGCAATACAAGTTTCAGTATGACAAGAAGTACATGTACTGTACCAGAAATATAACTAGTGCAATTAATACATGGTTTTGTTTCTGCAACACTCAATTGAAATACAAATTCTTTTAATACTGAGTGCACATATATGTATTTACTCATTTAAGTTTATGGGAGTGGGGATGAGCTCTATTACTTGGTCCTGCCTCTTAGCTCTCAACTGAATGATGTTAAAAAGTGCTTTATGAAAAAATCTGCTACCACTTTGTCATTGTTCACTTGACTCTAGTTTTGAACCACATGTACATACATACATACATACACATGCAGCATGAGAGAGCACAAGCAAGAGAGAGAAAGAAAGAGTGATAGATACACACACACACAGGACACACATACAACAAATCACCAAGAAAATCTCCAAGACTGTAGGCATATTATCAAAGATAAGGTACTACGTTCCACAATCAGCTCTCCTGGCACTGTACCATACACTCATATACCCTTATCTTACATATGGAATTTGTGCATGGGGATCAACAACATCCAATCATCTAAAACCCCTCATAACCCAGCAAAAGGCAGCAGTAAGAATGATAATGAATTCCCACTCCCGCCAGCACACTCCACCAATTTTTAAAAGTCTGAATCTGCTCACCATTAAGAACATCCATACTTATTCATGTGCCTACTACATACACAGAACAATACACGCAAATATAAACCCTCCACTCAAACTTCTCCTCCCCAACTTAAACAGGACACATGACCACAACACAAGACACAGATCTCTTTTTGATATACCTCATGTCCTTATCACACTGTGTAAAAACTCTATGCACATAAAGGGCCCTAAAATATGGAATTCATTACCAGAAGATATTAAAGTCACCCAGTCTGAAAATCAGTTTAAGACTTCTCAAAAGCCATTTAATCACCCTAGACTAAACGCTATATACTCAGTACACACATACTCACCTATGTACTCCCACATCATAACTTCAACAATCACTTTGAACCTTTTATCCACTGTTGACAGGAAAATAATTGAACCATTGTTTTCACAAAAAGCATTTTAGACTATATGAATACATGTATATCCTTTGTCTTATACAAATTTAATTCACTTATAATTAATAATCTACTGTTCAACTATGAAATAATTACTGTCCTACTGTACAACTATGATAAAATCCTTAGTGTTAAGTAGACTGTAAGCCAATAATGTTAAGTTGGCCCATAATGCCTAGGCATAATAGAGGCTCTCTTTGCATTGCAACTCACTATTGTAAATATAAAATCTCAATGTACTGTTTGCAAAGACATAAAATAGATAGATAGATAGATAGATAGATAAAGAAGAAGAAGAAGAAGAAGAAGAAGAAGAAGAAGAAGAAGAAGAAGAGAAGAAGAAAGAAGAGAAGAAGAAGAAGAAGAAGAAGAAGAAAGAAGAAGAAGAAGAAGAAGAAGAAGAAAAGAAAGAAGAAGAAGACAGAAGAAGAAGACAAGAAGAACGAAGACAGAAGAAAGAAGAAGAAGAAGACAAAGAGAAGCAAGAAGAAGACAAAGAAGACAAGAAGAAGAAAGACAAAGAAGAGAGACAAGAAGAAGACAAAGAAGAAGACAGAAGAACAAAGACGAAGAAGAAGACAAAGAAGAAGAACAAAGAAAAGACAAAGAAGAAGACAAAAGAAGAAGACAAAGAAGAAAGACAAACGAAGAGAAGACAAAGACGAAGAAGAAGAAAGAAGACAAAGACGAAGAAGAAGACAAAGAACGAAGAAGAAGACAAAAGACGAAGAAGAAGACAAGACGAAGAAGAAGACGAAGACGAAGAAGAAGACAAAGACGAAGAAGAAGAAAGACGAGAAGAAGAAGAAAAGACGAAGAAGAAAGACAGAAGACAAGAAGACGAAGAAGAAGACGAAAGACGAAGAAGACAGAAGACAGACAGAAGAAGAAGACAGAAGACGAAGAAAGAAGAGAGAAAAGAGAGAAGAGAAGACAAGACGAAGAAGAGAAGACGAAGAGAAGACGAAGGAGAAGACGAAAGAAGACGAAGACGAAGAAGAGAGAGAGACGAAGAAGAGAAGACGAGAGAAGAAGACGAAGAGAGACGAGAGAACGAGAAGAGACGAAGAAGAAAGAAGACGAACGAAGAAGAAGCGAAGAAGAGCGAGAGGGAAGAGACGAAGAGACAGAGAAGACGGAGAGGAAGAGACAGAGAGCAGAAAACGGAACGGACGAGGCAAGGCGGACGGACGAGAGCCGGAGGAGGAGAGGGAGGAGGGGAGGAGGAGGAGGAGGAGGAGGAGGAGGAGGAGGAGGAGGAGGAGGAGGGTGGTGGCGGTGGTCTTTTCTTGCCCTTCTTCAAACTTCATAACTTGTACTTGCTGGGGTTAAACTCTAGTAACCACTCGTCAGACTAAACCTGCAGCCTGTCCAAATCCATTTGTAGCCTTTCCTGGAGGAGGAGGAGGAGGAGGAGGAGGAGGAGGAGGAGGAGGACTGCTGCATTATACTGCATTTGTGTCTTATTTCCATCTTTTCAGTACCTTATACAATTTCCCTCTATTTTAATACTGTTTAAGAGTCCTCACTTCCTGTGTGACAATTATCTCTACTGTGATTTATGTGTAGTAATGGTAATATTCTTCAGTTGTTTATCAAAATCTAAACACTGAATCCTGCACTATGTGTATATTGTTTTAAAGTATGATAAATTACTTTCTGTGTATGATTTGATAAACCAAAGAGACTGCCACTGTTGTGGTGTGGACTTACCCTCATCTGTGTTGACTTGTAAACTGTGCCTCACACATACACATATCATAGCTATGACATCATACAGGTCAACCGTCAGTGCTCATGTTCAACCATCCTTACACTAATGGTTGCTAGTGCTGATATACTGCTGACACCACCACCACATCCTGACTAAGGTTATTTTTGACTGCTGACCTGACAGCAGAGGGATCCCTGGACCTCAATTACAGTACGTGTACTTATGAAAATGAAGCGTCGGTGCTAGAAAACAAATTGGAAGAAGGGATACTGTACTAAGTTAAACGTTGTGTAGAGAACAAGTAAGTGGTTCCTCAATTTACACAAACATTTTTTCCTTACTTCAGAACAATTTAATTTGTGGTAAAAATTATATATCTTAATTACAGCCTCTCCTCACTTAATAACGGAGTTCTGCTCCTTAGATCACATCGGTAAACGAATTCATTGCTAAGTGAGGAGCATGCTATAATGGTAGGGGGTTTCTGTCAACCATTTTTGATATTGTTTTAATGTCACCTTTGCAACATTTCTGGTATATTTTTTAATTGTTTATACAGTAGTGTACAGTATTTTGTAATAAAAGAATAGAAGAAATCAGCTTTAATATACATTTTTTTAGGTAGGCATACTGCCCAGAGAGCCCGTCATAAGTCCAAGTCGTCGGTAAACGAGTATGTCACTAAGTGAGGAAAGGCTATACATTATTGAAAAAATTATTTTTTTCCAAGCAAATACATAAAGTGCACATACAGTACATAACAATGGCAACAGCAAGTTTTTTTTCTTTTTTTTTTTAGCTCTCCATTCAGATAATAACAAATATGATGAACAGTCTTTTGGTATACATAGAGATGTTTCAATGTGTGAAAATCTTGAAATATATCTAGTGGCTCTTTAACCCTTAAACTGTCCAAACATAGAACTACGTTCGCTCGTGTAGTGCTCTGAACGTAGATCTATGTTTTGTTTTACATGCTTTCTTATGGAGAAAATAAAGGTCGGAGCGCTACGCGCGCAAATGTAGACCTACGTTCGGAAAGTTTAAGGGTTAATGAATTAGCTACTAATATGATACTTTTCTATAATGCAATTATGAAAATCTCTAAAATATTACTGTAGTATTACACATAAAATAAATAAATTCATACACACATGTTCAGTAAAACCTTAATTTAACAGACTAATAGGGGACTGGTGTCCAATGATACCAATTTTACACTGATTTCAAATTATGAAATTTATTTTTCACAATTGTTATATGGTATAAACCTTAGTAATAAATACCGACAAGTTGGTTTGCTTACGTGTCTTTCTAAACCAGCAATTGTTATATAAATGGGCAAAGTTCGGATTCAGTAGACTTAGTCTGTTGGGTCTGGAGACACTACTGCACACTTAAGAATATTATGGCATGTTAAAGAATATAGTACTGCACTGTAAATAAAAATGAAGCAGTTGAAAGTATGTACTATGAGACTATGCATGCAGGGTATAGTTCAGTAATTTGCTTACATTTTGTGGAGAAGAAATATGATGTATTTTGTTATAGTGTCTTATAGTAACTCAGAATACTTGTATTCTGAGTTACTATAAGACACTATACTTGTATTCTGATACTTGTATTCTGAGTCAGTGAAGCTGTAAAGCTCCACTATGAAGTCATAAATGGCTGAAAAGATGGAGAACAAGGAACAGGCATAAAAAATGTACCCAATTTTGAATGTCTGCCATGCTGATGCTGCTCCTCTATGATAATTTTTTTAAGAATTCTTAAGTATGGATAAATGCGCTTCTTTTCACTTTTGTTGGTCAATGTTCTTGACGAGAACAGCAATGGCATTTCGTACTACAAAAGTATGTAATATGCTTTATGAGAGCTGAAGACTGGATGTTAAATGGCAGCCTGAGAGAAGCCTCACCCTCCCTCTTAAACAATTTTACCCTTTTTTTTCTTTTATTATGAGCCATCCCATGAGACACCTAGATAAGTGGAGGAAAAAAAATAATAATTACAGCAACCACCAAGGGAGGTACTACCGTCCTGCCAAGCAAGTGTAAAACAGAAGCCTGTAATTGTTTTACATGATGGTAGGATTGCTGGTGTATAAGTTCAAGTCATCAGCTTCCTTGTGGTTAGAGTGAAAGAGGTTTTAAAAATTACAGACCAGATGGTCATTCAGTGCAATATGTTGTATAGATTGAAATCCATATACTTGGGAAGTGGAAAGTTACTTCAGCTATAATAGTGTGACAATACCAGTAAGTTGGTGATGTGCTACTTAACCTATTTGCAGTCATCCACAATCTTATTACTTGTTTTTTATTAGTCCTTTATTTTCAAGGATTGATGCTTGCCAATGCACTCTTTATCAGTGTCTTTCTTTACCTCATGAATAGCACTAAAATATGGCTTACTATTTTTTTTGTATTTTATTACTATACCGCACTGCAAACACATTTACTGCCCTGCTGTTGAAGTCTTCCAACCATCTTTATTTTGTATTAACCCTTTCAGGGTCCAAGGCCCAAATCTGGAGTCACGCACCAGTGTCCAAGAATTTTCAAAAAAAAAATTTGTTATTTTTTCTTATGAAATCGTAGAGAATCTTTTTGTGAAGGTAATAAAACAAAAAGTACGAAATTTGGTGGAAAATTGACGAAATTATGCTCTCACGAATTTTGATGTGTCAGCGATATTTACGAATCGGCGATTTTGCCGACTTTGACTCCCATTTTAGGCCAATTACATTATTCCAATCAACCAAATTCTTAGCTATTTCACTAGTATTACTTCTATTCTATCGATTGAGCCCAAGAAATCGCCAAGTCAACTGTTTCAACTACAAAATAAAGTGATCGGAAATTGTTAATTTGGCCAATTTAACACAAAGTTCAAAATATTCCAATTTCAAAATAGGGTCCAGAATGAACAATGTAGGCATTCCTGCACTAAACTAACATTTCCTCTGTCATTAGTTATGTTTTGAGGCTTTACAAATAAATTCCATTTTGATTTTTTATTCACATAATGAATTTTTATTCACACCAAAAAATAGAAGATTTACTGCTTTGCAATACTGTAATAATTGTATAAATATCATCACCATATTTGTGAATGTATATTAGACCCACCAGCTGAAGTGTATTAGACGTGTGAGGTCGTTTATTTACTCTTGAATATCGGCAAAAATTTAACATTTCTGCTACTTTGAGCTCAGTTTCAAGCCATTTCCAGTGCTAAAACCAATCAAAATCATCTCTATTTCTGTAATATGTCTTTCATTCTATCAAATGAGACCAAGAAATCGCAAATACAACTATAAAAAACATACGAAAAAACACTGCAAAGTTGCTGTTTTAATCGAAAAATCATGATTTCATTTTTTTTCTCTCATTATACACAGTGTGCTGCAGGATCTGTTTTATGTGGTGCACACATACCACATAGATGTATTCTCTCACATCTAGGCCCAAATGTACCACTCACAGTTTATCAGAGTGAGCTGAGCTCATGGCGTAGATCTACGGTTTGGACCCTGAACGTAAAGCCGTAGATCTACGGGACGGACCCTGAAAGGGTTAATGTTGGTAGTTACCGACAATATGTTAGGTAAAAGGACACAAGTGCAACTAATGTGACATTTTATTGTGGCAACGTTTCGCTATCCAGGAGCTTTATCAAGCCGTTATGGTTTGATAAAGCTCCTGGAAAGCGAAACGTTGCTGCAATAAAATATCACATTAGTTGCACTTGTGTCCTTTTACCTAACATCTTTATTTTATATTCACAGCATCAAGGTATGTGTGTGCAGTTGTTAATGCAACTCAGTGCCTAATATTTACTGACAAAGTTGATCTCATTTATCAGAAATCTTCCCTACTGGGATAGGCTGAGGGTGCTAAATCTGTTCTCCCTGGAAAGGCATAGTATTAGGATATGATTGAGGAGTATAAATGGAAGCCAGGAATAAATAGAGAGGATATAAATAATGTAATAAAAATATCTAACCATGACAGGACTCACAGCAATGGGTTCAAGTTGGAAAAATTTAGATTTAGAAAAGATATAAAGTATTGGTCTGGTAAGAGTTGTGGATTAGTGGAACAAATTCTCCAGTAGTGTCACCAAGGCAAAAACCTTGGGTAGCTTAAAAATAGGTTAGACAATTGTGTGGGTGGGTGCGAGTTGGACCTGTGTAACATGAGCCAGTAGGAATGCTGCCGTGCTCCTTCTTTCTCAAATTCTCATGATAGTTGCTCATAACCCATGTTAAATACAAAACCTCAATGCTTCTCTGGCCACTATGTTTACTGTTATAAACAACCATCTTGGTGAGGCATAAAGCACATTCTACTCTTTACTGCATATATACATGATTTGCCTAAAAGGAAAGATGTCTGCTCAATAGAAATTATCACCTCTCACTTAAATTAAGCCTGCAAAAATTAAATGATCAATGTTATTCCTAGTTCCCCAATAGATATGTGATGCCATAGATCTACGTGATACACACTTTACTGGTTATTACTATGTAAATGATGTCATTCAAATCACAAATAATTTATTGATATATTTCCTTAAAAAAAAAAAAAAAAAAAAACCTAGCTAGGACAAAATATACAGCATTTTTTGACATTATGTTCACTCATGGTGAATATCTCTGCTCATATTTACTTAAGGTAAATGTTAAAATCTCCAGATATATTCTGCTTCCATATATCATTGGCAAATATTTTTATTCGATACCTTGAAAAAACAAATTACAATGTCATTTTTCTTATACTTGAAAAGTATAAAATTACAATATATTGATATTTCTAAGTTACCGGTTAGCCGGTCAGAGGTTTCAGGTGTGGCACTGAGAACAGCATTGAGACCTGACTCACAGTGGCTAACAAGTCTGCCTGAATCTGGTTTAGTGTTGCCATGGACATGTGACTCATAGGCACTGGCACAGAGTCCATGGTCTGGGATATTGGCTGTTTGGAGGTACATCTAAACTGTCGTATCTGAGTGTGTCTGCAAAGACAGTGGTTATGTATGAATGATGGTGAAAGTGCTGAATGATGAAAGTTTTTTTTTCTCTTTGGGTCACCCCTGCCTCAGGAAACAGCTGATGTGCTAAAAAAAAAAAAAAAAAAAAAGTAAGCAAGCTGTTCGCAAACTCAAGAATTCAGTCAAATTGGGGCAGTCAGTGAATTACAGTAATCAAAAGTAGTAGTTAAATATTTGATGAGATTTCATTTGTGATCCCAGTCATGCTTATCCATGTTACAGCCTCAGCTTCTTGACTCCTTAATCTTCTCCCTCCACAGTGTCACTCTAAAAAGTTAATTTTTAACCAAACGGTGGTGTTGACGATTTTTTTTTATGTAACTCCTGAATTATGTAAATCACTGTACAGGGTATATAAAACATGTTAAAATAAGGAATGCTATATGAAAATAATTGTCAATGACTGATGCAAGAAAATATTTAATGCTGTATGTTACCCAAGAACTCTATTTAGCATTTTTAAATCTTCCCCTCATATAGAGAACGTTTTTTAATTTTGTTTCTTTGCATGAGAGTTTGTCTTACAATCAGGATCGGATCCAGCTTGTTTTGTTTTAGAATGAAAAGGGCTGCAGGATTATTAAGTGAAAAAATACAGGTAGAGTATGAATGTATATATGGAATTCATTATAATTAAAGTCTTCAGCTACTAGTTCATACTTTATGAAGTCTTTAATTATTATTATTATAATCATAACTAAGCATTAAACTCATAAGTAGGGCTACTGTGGTAGCCCTACATTCCTTAGCTTTATCTAGGGTCTTTGTTTACAAGTCACAGGTGAACTAGATAGCATGCCTTAGCTATTTTTATGTTTATCCTGCTGTAATTATGCAGTAATAAATGACTGGAAATGTTTTTCTACATCTCTTCTGTCTGTTTGTGATTGTGATTAGGAAGATGGCAGTGTAAAAAGGGTTACACAAGTGTTAACTGCAGAAAGCAATGCATGTACCAGTGAACCCTCAATTTAATGGATTAATAGTGGAGAAGGGGGTGTCTACTGAAGCCAATTGTTCATTGAATCAAAATTGTAAGAATAATTTTTTCATGACTGCAACAGTAATGGACAATTCTAAATTTAACCTACTTAGTCTGCTAAATCCAAAAATAAATTTACCAAGCACACAACAACTGTAACACATGATTTTGATTTAAAAAAGGGTCTGTTAATTTCTAATGTTATCTGGCCACAGATTTTGTCTGTTATATCTGAAATCCATTAAATCTGGTTTCACAGTACAGTGGTACCTTGACCTACGAGTTTAATTTATTCCGTGATCGAGCTCGTAACTCAATTTGCTCATATATCAAATCAATTTTCCTCACTGAAATTAATTGAAATGCCATTAATCTGTTCCAGCACCCAAAAAACCACCCCAATTTTATTGTAGTATATACAATGTATCTAGGTAGTAGGTTGGTAGACAGTAACTGCCCAGGGAGGTACTACCGTCCTGCCAAGTGAGTGTAAAACGAAAGCCTGTAATTGTTTTACATGATGGCAGGATTGCTGGTGTCCTTTTTTTCTGTCTCATAAACATGCAAGATTTCAGGTATGTCTTGCTATTTCTACTTACACTTAGGTCACACTACACATACATGTACAAGCATATATACACACACCCCTCTGGGTTTTCTTCTATTTTCTTTCTAGTTCCTGTTCTTGTTTATTTCCTCTTACCTCCATGGGGAAGTGGAACAGAATTCTTCCTCTGTAAGCCATGCGTGTTGCAAGAGGTGACTAACATGCCAGGAGCAAGGGGTTAGTAACCCCTTCTCCTGTATAAATTACTGAATTTAAAAAGAGAAACTTTCGTTTTTCTGTTTGGGCCACCCTGCCTTGGTGGGATATGGCCGGTTTGTTAAAAAAAAAAAAAAAAAAAAAATGTATATACAGCACACTTATTACTTACCTTAAAATATTTGTAGTTTTAATGTAGGGTGAGAGCTGAATACTGTATTTATTGTACAAAGAGAAAGAAGAACAAAGAATGAAAGAAGTACAAAAGAAGTTCACAGTAGAGGGGTTAGCTGGGGTGTACATCTGTGTGTTTACATTCTCGGTGTCTCTTGTGGCAGCTTAATTAAGCAATGATTAAACTCGGTGAACAATGTATGTCAATGGTGATAATAATAATAATAATAATAATAATAATTTATATAATAATAATTAATAATAATAATAATAATAATCGCTCTGGAATGCTTTAAATATCATAAAACCATAAGAAAGAAGGAACACTGCAACAGGCCTACTGACCCATGCGGAGCAGGTCCATGCACCCCCCCCCCCCCGGATTAGCCCAATGACCCACCTAGTCTGGTCACCTCCACTCAAGGATGGAGCACTGCACCAGACCCAGCAGCACAAGCTAGTCAGGTTCAAATCATACCCACTCATGTATTTATCTAACCTATTTTTAAAACTACACAACGTTTTAGCCTGAATAACTGTACTCGGGAGTTTGTTCCACTCATCCACAACTCTATTACCAAACCAGTGCTTTCCTATATCCTCCCTGAATCTGAATTTTTCCAACTTGAAACCATTGCTGAGAGTCCTGTCTTGGCTGCCAAAACCTACCAAACCTATACGAAATACGTATGACATTAAAAGCACTAAAGAGCAATTATTATATTTTATTATTATATCTGAAGCGTATCTGAAGCTCGCTCATAACTCGGATTTTGGCTCACAACTCAAAGCAAAAAATCAGCCGAGCGATGGCTCGTAACTCAGAAAACTCATAAGTTGGGGCACTCATAAGTCAAGGTACCACTGTACTGGAAAACAAAATAATTCAACAAAGACGAAGTAAAACAATGAAGAAGCTGTGAAAAAATATATCAAAGAGTTTGCATTACTAACCTCCAGGAAGAGTATGGGGTTGAGCAAACAATAGACTATTATATGAAATGATCTGATCTCAAGATAGAGCAACAAAATTTTTAGGTTACTATACTGTATACCCTCTGCATGTGAGCAAAGCATTCTGCAAGGTTGTGGATAGTGAATCTGCATATACATAATTAATATACTGTAACCTAAAAAAAAAAAAAGGTGTCAGGACTCCCAAGACCCCTCTATCCACAAAAAAATGCGTATCAAAATTTCTGCTTAATTTTCAGTCATTTGTATTACAAATGGGTTATTTAAGAGGGGTATAACAGTTACATCTGGAGTGAGGTTCTCAGATAATGGCATAATACCATGAAAGAATTGAATTTCCAGCTGCAGAAGATGGAACAGTACCATACACAAGTTATAATAAGGCTCTAGAATAACTTAGAATACTTATTATATATTAAAGTTTTCTTGCCAATGATGAGTAGGCATTAACATCAGGCATTTTTACAACTCAATCCAGTACCAACAGCCTGAGTAAAAACACTTATGTAAGCTCCTCTCATGACAGAGTACCTATATGAAAAGTGCCAGGAGGTAGAGGACTTCATATCCAAAAGAAGAGACAATGGTAAGAGCAAAGAGAGCCTGTGGATCAGCCAAAGACGCAGACAGAACCCGATACTGCAATGCACATCTCGGATCCACCAATGATTGCCAACAAAACACCTGGATCAATACATTCATCAATGCAAAATTCAGACAATGGGAAAGGAGAATGGTACTGTACTCCAGATATACCCAGAAACAAACCCAGAGAAGCATTTTAATATTAAGTTAAATTCCACAGTCATATAAATTAACAGACAACACTACAAGTGGCAACATTTAGTAGCATACTGCAATAGTTGTGGTAAAATACACTGACAAATACTTTGTTTTGATCATCAATACCTTATTATTGATCAAGAAGGATGACAATGTTATGAGTCTCTAAACTCACATAAACACTTCACAAAACACACTTTCTATAATGTAGTTTTAATGCAAAATAATAACAATTTCTAGATAATAACACTCTACTTCTCCCCAAACACATTCTACACTTTTTAATGCACATTCACAGAAACAGCTTAAAAAAAAAAAAAAGACATTTAATCTAGAAAAATTGTATTTTAGTTTTTTATTTACATGCTGGATCTTGTCACTTGTAACTGTTGTTTAACTATACTCTATTACTGATGTGTAAGATGCAACAATGTACAGTAAATTCTTTACAAGAAAAATATCTGTAATGATAAGTGTAACCAAAATAAATATCTAGCAACAGTATTTACCTATATTAATCTGTATTCATTTCAGTGGGTATTTACCAACCCCGGATATTGCCATCATTTTATAAAGTCTAAGGTTTTTAGATACAGTATGTTAATCATTAAGAAATAAAAAGAGATAAGTAACCTAATATATTTTGATAAACCTTTTAACTAAAAACAAGAGAATACATATTATAATTTCATAAATTTTGTATCTTGGTGTGCTTGTTTACATGCAACAAGCCAGCCAGATGGTGTCTTTGCTATTTTACTATAAGCAACACATTAAATATGCAGTAATGGCTGATAAGACGTCTTATTCTATACCTGGTGTAAATAATGATAATTGTGATAGGGAAGAGAGTAGTAGAAGTGTCAAGACCAAGGGGTGAGGCTTAGTAAGGCTACCATAGCAACTCTTGATCAGGCAAAAATATTAGTTTATCAAATGCTCTTTGTCCTGACCATTTGGGACAGGTTCAATTATTATATACAAGAGAAAAACAATGTAACCATATGTAATATATTAAATAATAGTCTAGGTAGGAATGAAGAACATACTTACTTTATAATAGGCATTTCATCATAAATAACATGAGGTTAGTAAACCCAAACTCAAAAAAGCTATGAAAAATATAGACTAACAGAATCCCACAGCTTCTGGCATTTGTTTTTATTGCTTTACATCACTCGGCACTGCTTCTTGTATTCAGCCTCACTTTCCTCATCTAATTCCTTTGGAAAAGGTACTTTACCCTCTACATTGGGCATGTATTTGTCCATGCTAAGGCCATCACGCTGGTAAAACAACATGTAGGCAGAATTGAGATCGATTTGTGATTCATTTACCTCCTGTAGATGATGAAAAAAAAATAATTACACTATCACAGTAATAAAAAGATATATGATCATACAAAAATCTAACTTTTACAAGTCAAAAATTATTATGCATCTTACAATATTCATTAACTTTTACTTTAATTATATTATTTAATTTTTTAAATGCTACACTAAATATATTTTGTTAAAACAGCAGGACTTTTAAATAATAAAATGCTGTTCTTTATCATTAACAAGGTACAGTAAGTGATTTTGTTGCTCTCCAAGGGAACTTTCATAGTAAAACAGATGGGAGAAAGCAAGATAAAATCTACATCGAAATATTAATTCTTAGCACTTAACTTAAAAATAAGGGTGAAAAACATTACCTTACAGCTGCTGTCATTAAAGCAAATCCACTTTCCTTGTGGGTTCCTAGCATAGCAGACATAATGGCCTCCTTCCATAATTCCAGTATGACACTGTAATAAAGGTATACAAAAGTATTAAGTAAATTTTTTATTATTATTATCACACTGGCCGATTCCCACCAAGGCAGGGTGGCCCGAAAAAGAAAAACTTTCACCATCATTCACTCCATCACTGTCTTGCCAGAAGGGTGCTTTACACTACAGTTTTTAAACTGCAACATTAACACCCCTCCTTCAGAGTGCAGGCACTGTACTTCCCATCTCCAGGACTCAAGTCCAGCCTGCCGGTTTCCCTGAACCCCTTCATAAATGTTACTTTGCTCACACTCCAACAGCACGTCAAGTATTAAAAATCATTTGTCTCCATTCACTCCTATCAAACACGCTCACGCATGCCTGCTGGAAGTCCAAGCCCCTCGCACACAAAACCTCCTTTACCCCCTCCCTCCAACCTTTCCTAGGCCGACCCCTACCCCGCCTTCCTTCCACTACAGACTGATACACTCTTGAAGTTATTCTGTTTCGCTCCATTCTCTCCACATGTCCGAACCACCTCAACAACCCTTCCTCAGCCCTCTGGACAACAGTTTTGGTAATCCCGCACCTCCTCCTAACTTCAAAACTACGAATTCTCTGCATTATATTCACACCACACATTGCTCTCAGACATGACATCTCCACTGCCTCCAGCCTTCTCCTCGCTGCAACATTCATCACCCATGCTTCACACCCATATAAGAGCGTTGGTAAAACTATACTCTCATACATTCCCCTCTTTGCCTCCAAGGACAAAGTTCTTTGTCTCCACAGACTCCTAAGTGCACCACTCACCCTTTTCCCCTCATCAATTCTATGATTCACCTCATCTTTCATAGAGCTATCCGCTGACACGTCCACTCCCAAATATCTGAATACATTCACCTCCTCCATACTCTCTCCCTCCAATCTGATATCCAATCTTTCATCACCTAATCTTTTTATCCTCATAACCTTACTCTTTCCTGTATTCACTTTCAATTTTCTTCTTTGCACACCCTACCAAATTCATCCACCAATCTCTGCAACTTCTCTTCAGAATCTCCCAAGAGCACAGTGTCATCAGCAAAGAGCAACTGTGACAACTCCCACTTTATGTGTGATTCTTTATCTTTTAACTCCACGCCTCTTGCCAAGACCCTCGCATTTACTTCTCTTACAACCCCATCTATAAATATATTAAACAACCACGGTGACATCACACATCCTTGTCTAAGGCCTACTTTTACTTGGAAATAATTTCCCTCTTTCCTACATACTCTAACTTGAGCCTCACTATCCTCGTAAAAACTCTTCACTGCTTTCAGTAACCTACCTCCTACACCATACACCTGCAACATCTGCCACATTGCCCCCCTATCCACCCTGTCATACGCCTTTTCCAAATCCATAAATGCCACAAAGACCTCTTTAGCCTTATCTAAATACTGTTCACTTATATGTTTCATTGTAAACACCTGGTCCACACACCCCTACCTTTCCTAAAGCCTCCTTGTTCATCTGCTATCCTATTCTCCGTCTTGCTCTTAATTCTTTCAATAATAACTCTACCATACACTTTGCCAGATATACTCAACAGACTCATCCCCCTATAATTTTTGCACTCTCTTTTATCCCCTTTGCCTTTATACAAAGGAACTATGCATGCTCTCTGCCAATCCCTAGGTACCTTACCCTCTTCCAAACATTTATTAAATAATTGCACCAACCACTCCAAAACTATATCCCACCTGCTTTTAACATTACTATCTTTATCCCATCAATCCCGGCTGCTTTACCCCCTTTCATTTTACCTACTGCCTCATGAACTTCCCCCACACTCACAACTGGCTCTTCCTCACTCCTACAAGAGGTTGTTCCTCCATGCCCTATACACGAAATCACAGCTTCCCTATCTTCATCAACATTTAACAATTCCTCAAAATATTCCATCTTCCCAATACCTCTAACTCTCCATTTAATAACTCTCCTCTCCTATTTTTAACGGACAAATCCATTTGTTCTCTAGGCTTTCTTAACTTGTTAATCTCACTCCAAAACTTTTTCTTATTTTCAACAAAATTTGTTGATAACATCTCACCCACTCTCTCATTTGCTCTCTTTTTACATTGCTTCACCACTCTCTTAACCTCTCTCTTTTTCTCCATATACTCTTCCCTCCTTTCATCACTTCTACTTTGTAAAAACTTCTCATATGCTAACTTTTTCTCCCTTACTACTCTCTTCACATGATCATTCCACCAATTGCTCCTCTTCCCTCCCGCACCCACTTTCCTGTAACCACAAACTTCTGCTGAACACTCTAACACTACATTTTTAAACCTACCCCATACCTCTTCGACCCCATTGCCTATGCTCTCATTAGCCCATCTATCCTCCAATAGCTGTTTATATCTTACCCTAACTGCCTCCTCTTTTAGTTTATAAACCTTCACCTCTCTCTTCCCTGATGCTTCTATTCTCCTTGTATCCCATCTACCTTTTACTCTCAGTGTAGCTGCAACTAGAAAGTGATCTGATATATCTGTGGCCCCTCTATAAACATGTACATCCTGAAGTCTACTCAACAGTCTTTTATCTACCAATACATAATCCAACAAACTACTGTCATTTTGCCCTACATCATATCTTGTATACTTATTTATCCTATTTTTCTTAAAATATGTATTACCTATAACTAAACCCCTTTCTATACAAAGTTCAATCAAAGGGCTCCCATTATCATTTACACCTGGCACCCCAAACTTACCTACCACACCCTCTCTAAAAGTTTCTCCTACTTTAGCATTCAGATCCCCTACCACAATTACTCTCTCACTTGGTTCAAAGGCTCCTATACATTCACTTAACATCTCCCAAAATCTCTCTCTCTCCTCTGCATTCCTCTCTTCTCCAGGTGCATACACGCTTATTATGACCCACTTCTCGCATCCAACCTTTACTTTAATCCACATAATTTTTGAATTTACACATTCATATTCTCTTTTCTCCTTCCATAACTGATCATTCAACATTACTGCTACCCCTTCCTTTGCTCTAACTCTCTCAGATACTCCAGATTTAATCCCATTTATTTTCCCCAACCGAAAGTCCCCTACCCCCTTCAGCTTTGTTTCGCTTAGGGCCAGGACATCCAACTTCTTTTCATTCATAACATCAGCAATCATCTGTTTCTTGTCATCCGCACTACATCCATGCTCATTTAAGCATCCCAGTTTTAAAAAGTTTTTCTTCTTCTCTTTTTTAGTAAATGTCTACAGGAGAAGGGGTTACTAGCCCATTGCTCCCGGCATTTTAGTCGCCTCATACGACACGCATGGCTTACGGAGGAAAGATTCTTTTCCACTTCCCCATGGACAACAGAAGATATAAAGAAGAACAAGAGCTATTTAGAAAAAGGAGAAAAACCTAGATGTATGTATATATATATGCATGTGCGTGTCTGTGAAGTGTGACCAAAGTGTAAGTAGGAGTAGCAAGGTATCCCTGTTATCTAGCGTGTTTATGAGACAGAAAAAGAAACCAGCAATCCTGTACACAAAACTATTTATCATTATCTGTAATACTACTTTTTGATGAGAAAAAATTAATCCTTCCTTAAAGAGCTCCAGGGGTTCACCAGGAACACATGCTTCATTCATGCTGATACTGTACTTGCCTCTCTGGCCCCAGCAGAGGCACCTTACTGCAAGTGCATCTCATATTCAGTACTGGGTCCCATTTACCATTGCTTGTTTCAATACTGCAAGTTGCTTGTTAGGACCAGCAACAACTTGGAAGTCAGCAAACCTCTAAGCTCCAGTAGGCATCCGAGACATAACAGTTAGGGAGGCAGAAAAAATAATTGGCACATGGAGCTCCTTTCAAAGAACTGAAGTTATCTAATTAAAATGTAATATTATGCAGCTCTAGCCACAAGAGGCCCAGTACCATAGAGTCAAGAGGAAGCAGCACTGAATGGAGGTTTGAATCCCAGAGGGATGGTCATGCAGACCATAGCCCAGAGAGAAGGGGTGATTTAAAAACTATTGATGACAAGTGTGCCGGCCCAGTGAGTGAGAGATCTTCAAATATGGTCCTGAGCAAAGCCCACACCTGGAAGAGGCCAACCATGTATCGGACTAAAGAAGTGAACCACTGTATACACCATACATCAGAAAAAGCACCAGAAGGCAAGCCTCAAAACTAGTCACAAAGGTCTCTCCCTACCAAAAGCATGTGGATGAACATCAATGAAGGGGCAAAGAGGTTTGACCAAAGGGAGGCATCATACCACCCAGCAGTGTAGGAAAGGTAACTCTGAATTTTTGTGCTTGGAGAAGACACCTTTAACCCTTTGACTGTCACAACCCCCTTTCTGAAACCGTCATTCTGTCGCAAAATTTTTTGGGAAAAAAAAAATATCTTATGAAATGATAGAGAATCTTTTCCCAATGGTAATGACACCAAAAGTACAAAATTTGGTCGAAAACTCACGGAATTACGCTCCCACGAAGTTAGCGGTTTCGGCGACATACGCATCGGCGATTTCGCTGACTTTGAGCCGTGTTTTTGGCCAATTCTGTTGTTACAGTTGACCAAACTCATAGCTATTTCTTTAGTACTCCATTTTTTGTATCAGTTGAGTACAAGAAACCACCCATTTACCGATTTGAACTACCCAATAAAGTGGTCAGAAATTGGCAATTTGGCCAATTTCATGCAAATTTAAAAAGATGCCAATTTCAAAACAGGGTCCAGAATAAACTATGCAGACATTCTTGGCACTAAAATAACATATCCTCTGTTCATTAGTCATGTCTCTAGGCCCCTCTTATATTACTATTGCTTTCTATTTTGATTTTTTATTAACAAGTTAAGAAAGCCTAGAGAACAAATGGATTTGTCAGTTAAAAATAGGAGAGGAGAGTTATTAAATGGAGAATTAGAGGTATTGGGAAGATGGAGGGAATATTTTGAGGAATTGTTAAATATTGATGAAGATGGGGAAGCTGTGATTTCGTGTATAGGGCAAGGAGGAACAACATCTTGTAGGAGTGAGGAAGAGCCAGTTGTGAGTGTGGGGGAAGTTCGTGAGGCAGTAGGTAAAATGAAAGGGGGTAAGGCAGCCAGGATTGATGGGATAAAGACAGAAATGTTAAAAGCAGGTGGGGATATAGTTTTGGAGTGGTTGGTGCAATTATTTAATAAATGTATGGAAGAGGGTAAGGTACCTAGGGATTGGCAGAGAGCATGCATAGTTCCTTTGTATAAAGGCAAAGGGGATAAAAGAGAGTGCAAAAATTATAGGGGGATAAGTCTGTTGAGTATACCTGGCAAAGTGTATGGTAGAGTTATTATTGAAAGAATTAAGAGTAAGACGGAGAATAGGATAGCAGATGAACAAGGAGGCTTTAGGAAAGGTAGGGGGTGTGTGGACCAGGTGTTTACAGTGAAACATATAAGTGAACAGTATTTAGATAAGGCTAAAGAGGTCTTTGTGGCATTTATGGATTTGAAAAAGGCATATGACAGGGTGGATAGGGGGGCAATGTGGCAGATGTTGCAGGTGTATGGTGTAGGAGGTAGGTTACTGAAAGCAATGAAGAGTTTTTACGAGGATAGTGAGGCTCAAGTTAGAGTATGTAGGAAAGAGGGAAATTATTTCCCAGTAAAAGTAGGCCTTAGACAAGGATGTGTGATGTCACCGTGGTTGTTTAATATATTTATAGATGGGGTTGTAAAAGAAGTAAATGCGAGGGTCTTGGCAAGAGGCGTGGAGTTAAAAGATAAAGAATCACACATAAAGTGGGAGTTGTCACAGTTGCTTTTTGCTGATGACACCGTGCTCTTGGGAGATTCTGAAGAGAAGTTGCAGAGATTTGTGGATGAATTTGGTAGGGTGCGCAAAAGAAGAAAATTGAAAGTGAATACAGGAAAGAGTAAGGTTATGAGGATAACAAAAAGATTAGTTGATGAAAGATTGGATATCAGATTGGAGGGAGAGAGTATGGAGGAGGTGAATGTATTCAAATATTTGGGAGTGGACGTGTCAGCGGATGGGTCTATGAAAGATGAGGTGAATCATAGAACTGATCAGGGGAAAAGGGTGAGTGGTGCACTTAGGAGTCTGTGGAGACAAAGAACTTTGTCCTTGGAGGCAAAGAGGGGAATGTATGAGAGTATAGTTTTACCAACGCTCTTATATGGGTGTGAAGCATGGGTGATGAATGTTGCAGCGAGGAGAAGGCTGGAGGCAGTGGAGATGTCATGTCTGAGAGCAATGTGTGGTGTGAATATAATGCAGAGAATTCGTAGTTTTGAAGTTAGGAGGAGGTGCGGGATTACCAAAACTGTTGTCCAGAGGGCTGAGGAAGGGTTGTTGAGGTGGTTCGGACATGTGGAGAGAATGGAGCGAAACAGAATAACTTCAAGAGTGTATCAGTCTGTAGTGGAAGGAAGGCGGGGTAGGGGTCGGCCTAGGAAAGGTTGGAGGGAGGGGGTAAAGGAGGTTTTGTGTGCGAGGGGCTTGGACTTCCAGCAGGCATGCGTGAGCATGTTTGATAGGAGTGAATGGAGACAAATGGTTTTTAATACTTGACGTGCTGTTGGAGTGTGAGCAAAGTAACATTTATGAAGGGGTTCAGGGAAACCGGCAGGCCGGACTTGAGTCCTGGAGATGGGAAGTACAGTGCCTGCACTCTGAAGGAGGGGTGTTAATGTTGCAGTTTAAAAACTGTAGTGTAAAGCACCCTTCTGGCAAGACAGTGATGGAGTGAATGATGGTGAAAGTTTTTCTTTTTCAGGCCACCCTGCCTTGGTGGGAATCGGCCAGTGTGATAAAAAAAAAAAAAAAATACAAAATTTACTGTTATGCAGACTACTGCATTATTGTAAAAATGGTATAAATAATATCAGTGCACTAGTGAAAGAATATTAGACTCCCCAGTTGATGTGTATTGGACATGTGGTGTGATTTGCTTACTCCTGAACATTGGTAAAAATCGAACATTTCCACCACTTTGAGCTCAATTTCAAGGTCGTTTTCATAGTGAAACTAATCAAAATCATCTCTATTTCTGTAATATGTTTTCCATTTTATCACGTGAGACCATGAAAACGAGAATACAATGATAAATACTATATGAAAATACACCTCAAAATCGGCGTTTAACCCTTTCAGTGTCTGTCCCGTAGATCTACGGCTTTACGTTCAGGGTCCAAACCGTAGATCTACGTCATGAGCTCAGCTCACTCTGATAAACTGTGAGTGGTACATTTGGGCCTAGATATGAGAGAATACATCTATGTGGTATGTGTGCACCATATAAAACAGATCCTGCAGCACACTGTGTATAACGAGAGAAAAAAAACTGAAATCATGATTTTTCGATTAAAACAGCGACTTTGCAGTGTTTTTTCGTATGTTTTTTATAGTTGTGTTTGCGATTTCTTGGTCTCAATTGATAGAATGGAAGACATATTACAGAAATAGAGATGATTTTGATTGGTTTTAGCACTGGAAATAGCTTGAAACTGAGCTCAAAGTAGCAGAAATGTTAAATTTTTGTCGACATTCAAGAGTAAACAAACGACCTTACACTTCTAATACATGCTAGCTGGTGGGTCTAATATGCATTCACAAATATGGTGATGATATTTATACAATTATTACAGTATTGCATAACAGTAAATCTTCTATTTTTTGGTGTGAATAAAAATTCATTACGTGAATAAAAAATCAAAATGGAATTTATTTGTAAAGCCTCAAAATGTAACTAATGAACAGAGGAAATGTTAGTTTAGTTCCAGGAATACCTACCTTGTTTATTCTGGACCCTATTTTGAAATTGGAATATTTTGAACTTTGTGTTAAATTGGCCAAATTAACAATTTCCGATCACTTTAATTTGTAGTTGAAACAGTTGACTTGGCGATTTCTTGTGCTCAATCGATAGAATAGAAGTGATACTAGTGAAATAGCTAAGAATTTGGTTGACTGGAATAATGTAATTGGCCTAAAATGGGAGTCAAAGTCGGTAATATTGCCGATTCATAAATATCGCTGACACATCAAAATTCGCGAGAGCATAATTTCGTCAATTTTCCATCAAATTTCGTACTTTTTGTTTTATTACCTTCACAAAAAGATTCTCTACCATTTCAAAAGAAAAAATAACAAATTTTTTTTTTGGAAAATTCTTGGACACTGGGGCACCACTTCAGATTTGGGCCTTGGACCCTGAAGGGGTTAAATCCAAAAAAAAAAAAAAAAAAAAAAAATGGTCAGTTTTTTGTTCTCATTATGCACTGCGTGCTGCAGGATTATTTTTATGTGGTGCACACTGACCACACAGACCCATTCTCTCACATGTGGGCCTACCAGCTTTCTCCTGCTTGATTTGAAGCCGGCTAGAATTTACGTGTATAAATACGTCCGAAACAGTGGCGTGTAAGAAGTACTGTATATATACGACCAAAACAGTCAAAGGGTTAAGAACCAGGTCTTTCGGGTTCAGATACCCTGAGGAGGATACTATCTCCAAACTCTCTCTTGATGGGTGCCAGACCCATTGACAGAAATGATGATGGCACACACTGGGATAAACTGACCACAAAGGACATAAGGCAAGCAGGGAAGGTCATGTGACCATCATAAAGTTGGTGGGCCAGAGGGAATGAACACCCTAACAGGGACTCAAGAAGAGCTATAAGAACTACCATAAATCTCAAAGGCAGCCAGTGGGCCATCAGAGGCAAGGGAAAATGGAATGTTAAGGAAATAGTATCCACAGAGATATGACAGTATGCTACAACACAAGAATGTTACCTATAGGGGCATAAGCCTACTGAGTATATTGGGTAGAGTTTTGGCAAAATTATTATTGAAAGAGTTGAGAGTAAGTCAAAGAGTAGGACTGCAAAAAACAAAGATGATTTAAGATGGTTTGGGGATGGGTGGACAAAGTGTTTACATTGAAGCATACAAGTGAACAATAAAGATAAGGAACTCTTTGCTGCATTTATGGATATGGGAACAATGAAGCAAATGTTGGAAATGTATGGACTAGGTAATGGGTAACAAAAAACAATAAGGGTTTTTTTAAGTGGATAAAGGTAGGCCTTTGGGAAGGATGTGTGATGTCACCATGGTTGTTTAATATATTTATGTATGGAATTGTAAAAAAAAGTGAACACTAGGTTGTTGGGAAAGGTAAGGGATTAAAAGATAACAAATTTAATACAAAGTGGGAGCTGTCACAGTTGATCTTTACTGATGGCACAGTTCTTTTGGGAGATTTTGAAGAAAAGTTACTAGGGGTAGGAGGATGAATGTGAAAATGTATGTGAAAGGAAATTAAAAGTGAACATAGGAAGAAAGCAATGAAGGTAACAAAAAATATATGCAATGGAAGACTGGCTATCAGATTAGAAGGAAGGAGGTAGTATGGAAGAAGTAAGTTTATTCAGATATTGAAGAGTGAAAGTGTCAATAGATGAGTATTAAACCGTAAATGGTCCAAACGTACATATAAATTTTTTCAACATTTGACAGTATGTAAAAAAAGTAGATCATCTTTTTTTTTTTTTTTTACATTTGAAAACGTTTAAAAAAACTTTGATCTACTTTTGTTTTTTTGTTATATTTGAAAATGTGTAAAAAAAAACATAGATCTACTTTTGGAGCACTACGCATGTGAACACAGATCTGCTTGGACCATTTACGGGTTAAAGACGAGGTGAACCACAGAAGAGGCAAGGGAAATAAAGTGGGTGGTGTGCTGAGGCATCTGTTAAGACAAAAATTACCTATTAGAGGCAAAACAGGGAATGTACTAGAGTATAGTGGTACCAACACTGTTACATGGGTGTGAAGCATAGGGTTTAACATCTACTGTACAGGAAAATCTGTGACACTAAATTTACATGTTGATGAAGAAAGGGAAGCAGTAATTTCATGCACTGGCCAGGGAGGTACAGCCTCTTTTTGGAGTGAAGAAGAGCAAAATGTGAGTGTGGGGGAGGTGTGTGAGGCATTAAGCAGAGTGAAAGGGATTAAAGCAGCTGGAACTGACGAGATCATGACAGAAAAGGTAAAAGCAATTGGGGATACAGTGTTGGAGTGGCTGGTATTTTTGTTTAAATGTATGAAAGAGGGAAAGGTACCTAGAGATTGGCAGAGAGTATGTATAGTTCCTTTATATAAAAGGAAGGGGGACAAAAGAGACTGTAAAAATTTAAGTGTATGGTAGAGTTATTATCAAAAGAATTAGAGGCAAGACAGACAGCAAGACTACAGATGAACAAGGTAGTTTTAGAATGGGTATGGGATGTGTAGATCAAGTGTTTACATTGAAGCATATATGTTAACAGTACTGAGATAAAGGGAGGGAAGTTTTCATTACATTCATGGATTTAGAAAAGGCATAAAAAGGCATATGACAGAGTGGATAAGGGAGCAATGTGGCAGATGTTGCAAGTGGATGGAATAGGTAGTGACTAAATGCTGTAAAGAGTTTTTATGAGGATAGTGAGGCTCAGGATAGGGTGTGTAGGAGAGAGAGAGAGGGAGATTCATTCCCAGTAAAAGTAGGTCTTAGACAGAGATGTGTAATGTCATCATGGTTGTTTAGTATATTTATTGATGGGGTTGTAAAAGAAGTATATGCTAGGGTGTTGGGGAGAGAGGTGGGATTAAATTATGGAGAATCAAATACAAAATGGGAGTTGACACAGTTACTTTTTGCTGATGATACTGTACTTTTGGGAGATTCTAAAGAAAGGTTGCAAAGGTTAGTGGACGTGTTTGGGAGTATGTGTAAAGGTAGAAAGTTGAAAGTGAACATAGATAAGAATAAGGTGATGAGGGTATTTAATGATTTAGATAAAAAAAATTGGATATCACACTGGAGAGAGGGAGTATGGAAGAAGTGAATGTGTTCAGATATTTGGGAGTTAACTTGTCATTAGCTGGGTTTATGAATGATGAAGTTAACCACAGAACAGATGAAGGATAAAAGGCAAGTGGTGCAGTGAGGTATCTGTGGAGACAAAAAAAAAAAAAAAGCATTATCCATGGTGGCAAAGAAGGGAAAGCATGAGAGTATAGTGGTACCAACTCTCTTATAAGGGAATGAAGCATGGGTTGTAAATGCTGAAGCGAGGAAGAGGCTGGAGGCAGTGAAGATGTCGTGTTTAAGGGCAACGTGTGGTATAAATATTATGCAGAGAATTCGTAGTGTGGAAATTAGGAGGAGGTGTGGAGTTACCAAAAGTATTAGTCAGAGGGATGAAGAGGGGTTGTTGAGGTGGTTTGGCATTTAGAGAGAAAAGAACACAGTAGAATGACTTCGATAGCTTATAAATCTGTAGGGGAAGGAAGGACGGGTAGGGGTCGTCCTCAAAAAGGTTGGAGGGAGGGGATAAAGGTGGTTTTGTGGGTGAGGGGCTTGGACTTCCAGCAAGCATGCATGAGTGTGTTAGGAGTAAATGGAGACAAATGGTTTTTGAGACCTGACAAGCTGTTGGAGTGAGGGCAGGGTAATATTCTGTGAAGGGATTCAGGGAAACTGGTTAGCCAGACTTGAGTCCTGGAAATGAGAAGTACAATGCCTGCACTTTAAAGGAGGGGTTCTGGGATATTGGCAGTTTGGAGGGACATCTAAACTGCTGTATCTGAGCGCCTCTGCAAAGACAGTGATTATGTATGAGTGATGGTGAAAGTGTTAAATGATGATGAAAGCTTTTTCTTTCTTTTTGGGTCACCCTGCCTCAGTGGGAAACAGCCAACATGTTAAAAAAATAATCTTAATATCTGTATGTGACCCTCGGTATTTATAAGAATAGCTATTAAGCTTATATTTTTAAAAATATAGATACTTACAGCAATAGCATACAAGCTGTACTTGAGATCGAGTGGGTCATATCCTTCCTCTAAGCGGTGCTGGTGGAAGTCTTGAAGGGTATCACCGTATAAAACTGAACCATTTCTTATACGTCTTTTATTTCCTCCTTCGTTACCCCCAAGAGATACGTCTTGGTAAGTCCCTGGGCTCAGACTGTTGATGATGAAAATAAAACTACAAATAAAGATTGACTAAAAGACAAATCTAGTATATTAAAACTCAATATAATCCAAATCCAGTAAATTAAAAATTATAAAAGCCCAACACCAAAATCCTATCTTGTAGAAAAAACATGGGTAATGATGCTCTAACATCACCTAAAATGTACTATCAGTCACATATAAGAATCAACTCATTAAAAAAAAAAATCAAAAGGGAAGACTGCTTACCTGGTTGTGGTGCTTGTGATACTTCCATTTACTGTTCCATTCATAGAAGATTTTCCATTTTTCATAATGAAGTCATCATCATAGTTTCCCTTAACATGTTCCATAATCTGTGATACAAGAAATTAGCAACAA
>NC_069416.1:41165077-41512577 GCF_026875155.1 Cherax quadricarinatus | reverse complement strand
ACATGCTCTCCGCCAATCCCTAGGTACCTTCCCCTCTTTCATACATTTATTAAACAAAAGTACCAACCACTCCAACACTATATCCCCCCCTGCTTTTAACATTTCTGTCATGATACCATCAGTTCCAGCTGCTTTACCCCCTTTCATTCTACGTAATGCCTCACGTACCTCCACCACACTTACATTCTGCTCTTCTTCACTCCTAAAAAAATGGTATACCTCCCTGGCCAGTGCATGAAATTACCGCCTCCCTTTCTTCCTTAACATTTAAAAGTTCCTCAAAATATTCTCGCCATCTACCTAATACCTCCCTCTCCCCATCTACTAACTCCCCTACTCTGTTTTTAACTGACAAATCCATACTTTCCCTAGGCTTTCTTAACTTGTTTAACTCCCTCCAAAATTTTTTCTTATTTTCATTAAAATTTCTTGACAGTGCCTCTCCCACTCTATCATCTGCTCTCCTTTTGCACTCTCTTCACCTTTCTTTTACTCTCCATATACTCTGCTCTTCTTATAACACTTCTGCTTTGTAAAAACCTCTCATAAGCTACCTTTTTCTCTTTTATCACACCCTTTACTTCATCATTCCACCAATCACTCCTCTTTCTTCCTGCCCCCACCCTCCTATAACCACAAACTTCTGCCCACATTCTAATACTGCATTTTTAAAACTATTCCAACCCTCTTCAACCCCCCCACTACTCATCTTTGCACTAGCCCACCTTTCTGCCAATAGTTGCTTATATCTCTCCCGAACTTCCTCCTCCCTTAGTTTATACACTTTCACCTCCCTCTTACTTGTTGTTGCCACCTTCCTCTTTTCCCATCTACCTCTTACTCTAACTGTAGCTACAACTAAATAATGATCCGATGTATCAGTTGCCCCTCTATAAACATGTACATCCTGGAGCCTACCCATCAACCTTTTATCCACCAATACATAATCTAACAAACTACTTTCATTACGTGCTACATCATACCCTGTATATTTATTTATCCTCTTTTTCATAAAATATGTATTACTTATTACCAAATTTCTTTCTACACATAGCTCAATTAAAGGCTCCCCATTTACATTTACCCCTGGCACCCCAAATTTACCTACTACTCCCTCCATAACATTTTTACCCACTTTAGCATTGAAATCCCCAACCACCATTACTCTCACACTTGATTCAAAACTCCCCACGCATTCACTCAACATTTCCCAGAATCTCTCCCTCTCCTCTACACTTCTCTCTTCTCCAGGTGCATACACACTTACTATAACCCACTTTTCACATCCAATCTTTATTTTACTCCACATAATCCTTGAATTTATACATTTGTATTCCCTCTTTTCCTGCCATAACTTATCCTTCAACATTATTGCTACTCCTTCTTTAGCTCTAACTCTATTTGAAACCCCTGACCTAATCCCATTTATTCCTCTCCATTGAAACTCTCCCACCCCCTTCAGCTTTGTTTCACTTAAAGCCAGGACATCCAGTTTCTTCTCATTCATAACATCCACAATCATCTCTTTCTTATCATTTGCACAACATCCACGCACATTCAGACTTCCCACTTTGACAATTTTCTTCTTCTTATTCTTTTTAGTAATCTTTACAGGAAAAGGGGTTACTAGCCCATTGTTCCCAGCATTTTAGTTGACTTTCACAAAACGCATGGCTTACGGAGGAAAGATTCTTATTCCACTTCTCCATGGATATACAGTGGACCCCCGCATAACGATCACCTCCGAATGCGACCAATTATGTAAGTGTATTTATGTAAGTGCGTTTGTACGTGTATGTTTGGGGCTCTGAAATGGACTAATCTACTTCACAATATTCCTTATGGGAACAAATTCGGTCAGTACTGGCACCTGAACATACTTCTGGAGTGAAAAAATATCGTTAACCGGGGGTCCACTGTAAAAGGAAAAGTAATAAGACCAAGAACTATTAAGATAAAATCAAAGAAAACTCAGATGAGTGTGTATAAATAAACATGTACATGTATGTTAAATATGTTGTTCAATATATTTATAAATGGGGTTGTAAGAGAAGTGAATGCTCGAGTGTTGGCAAAAGGTGAGGTGTGGGGTTAAAAGATAAAGAATCTAACACAAAGTGGGAGTTGTCACAGTTGCTCTGAGAATGACACTGTGCTTTTGGGAGATTCTGAAGAGAAGTTGCAAAGGTTGGTGGATGAGTTTGGTAGGGTATGTAAAAGAAGAAAATCAGAAGTGAATATAGGAAAGAGTAAGGTGATGAGGTTAACATAAAAATTAGGTGATGAAAGACTGGATATCAGATTGGAGGGAGAGAGTATGGAGGTGGTGAATGTATTCAGATAATTAGGAGTGGATGTGTCAGCAGATGGGTCTATGAAAGATGAGGCGAGTAGTGCAGTAAGGAGTCTGTGGAGATGACGAAATTTGTCCATGGAAGCAAAGAGGGGAATGTATGAGAGTATAATTATACCAACACTCTTATACGGATGTGAAGCAACAAGGAGAAGGCTGGAGGCTGTGGAGATGTCATGTCTGAGGTCAATGTGTGGTGTGAATATAATGCAGAGAATTCATAGTTTGGAAATTAGGAGGAGGTGTGGGATTACCTAAACTATTATCCAAAGGGGTGAGGAGGGATTGTTGAGGTGGTTCGTACATGCAGAGAGGTTGGAACAAAATAGAATGACTTCAAGAGTGTATAAATCTGTAGTGGAGGGAAGGCGGGGTAGGGGTCGGCCTAGGAAAGTTTGGAGGGGAGGGATAACGGAGGTTTTGTGTGTGAGGGGTCTAGGACTTCCAGCAAGCATGCATCAGCATATTATATAGGAGCGAATGGAGACAAATGGTTTTTAGGACTTGACATGCTGTTGGAGTGTGAGCAAGGTAACATTTATGAAGGGATTCAGGGAAACTGGCAAGGCAGACTTGAGTCCTGGAGATAGGAAGTACAGTGCTTGCACTCTGAGAGAGTGGTGTTAATGTTGCAGTTTTATAACTGGAGTGCAAGCGCATCTCTGGCAAGACAGTAATGGAGTGAATGATGATAAAAGTTTTTCTTTTTCGAGCCATCCTACCTTGGTGGGAAACGGCCGATATGTTAAAAAAAAAATTTGTTACAGTTTTTAAGTTCACGAGAAAGGCATTTTCAAACTGTAATCCAGAAGCAAAGCAATACAAAACACAACAAGGAAAACCTTAAAATATCCCTAATGGAGAAACAAAATAACTTTATTATTATAAATGCAAGAAATCTTTCATAACAAAAATATTTATGTCAAACTATAACAATGTTTCTTACCTTATTTTCAGGCACCATTTCTAAAAACAAACTATCTTTATCTTGCAAATTTGCCATATACACAACTGGATCAACTCCCTCCAGCTCTGCTCGATGAAGATATATTGTTTGTCGGGGAACAGAAGCCAAGTACTCCGTTGGATCGAAGTCTCTCAAGGGAAAGTTCACTATTTTCTGGCTCTTGATCCATTTATTTCCCACAAACTGGAATCTCTTCAGGTGAACAATCTAAATTTGGATAAAATTTATTACAAGAAAATATTTATAAATGAAGATTACAAGGAAATGTTATTTATATCACTTCAATGTACCTTTAAAACTTAATCCAGTCCCGAGTGCCACTTATACTGCATCTACAGTAACCTATAATTATAATGAATATACAGCAAACCCTTGGTAAAAGGGACCTCTATAGAGTGGGTATCAGATGAAAAAAAAAAAAAAAAAAAAAAAAAACTGTCTGAACAAGTCCACTACATAAGGTGTCCAGTAAAATTACACTATGTAACAAAATTTCACTTTAGTCATGTTCCTGGGAAATAAGCATCTTTTCCCAATTCTTTATAACTAAACAAAATTTAAAAAAGGCAATTTTGATCCCAGAACTTTGCTTTTGTGGTCATGATGCTTTTGGAACACTTTCAAGAAAGACTGATGTAAAAACTATTACATTCTAGGGTTTTGCTTGACAAATATAAAAACAAGGGCTGACAAACCAGCATTTAGCTCAGCTCTGGCTACCTGAAAAGACACATCAGAAGAAGTGAAATGGTATCAAGGGGCTGCAATCATTCTCCAGATGCATTCTGCTACATATGTGGTCAATTCATTAAGACAAGAGCAAAGAAGTTCTCTGTAACAGCATCTAAAAAAATGTGTGAAGCTTAACCCTTTCAGGGTCCAAGGCCCAAATCTGGAGTCACGCACCAGTGTCCAAGAATTTAAAAAAAAAAAATTTGTTATTTTTTCTTATGAAATCGTAGAGAACCTTTTTGTGAAGGTAATAAAACAAAAAGTACGAAATTTGATGGAAAATTGACGAAATTATGCTCTCGCAAATTTTGATGTGTCAGCGACATTTACGAATCGGCGATTTTGCCGACTTTGACTCCCATTTTAGGCCAATTACATTATTCCAATCAACCAAATTCTTAGCTATTTCACTAGTATTACTTCTATTCTATCGATTGAGCACAAGAAATCGCCAAGTCAACTGTTTCAACTACAAAATAAAGTGATCGGAAATTGTTAATTTGGCCAATTTAACACAAAGTTCAAAATATTCCAATTTCAAAATAGGGTCCAGAATAAACAATGTAGGCATTCCTGGCACTAAACTAACGTTTCCTCTGTTCATTAGTTATGTTTTGAGGCTTTACAAATAAATTCCATTTTGATTTTTTATTCACATAATGAATTTTTATTCACACCAAAAATAGAAGATTTACTGTTATGCAATACTGTAATAATTGTATAAATATCATCACCATATTTGTGAATGTATAGTAGACCCACCAGCTGACGTGTATTAGACGTGTGAGGTCGTTTGTTTACTCTTGAATATCGGCAAAAATTTAACATTTCCGCTACTTTGAGCTCAGTTTCAAGCCATTTCCAGTGCTAAAACCAATCAAAATCATCTCTATTTCTGTAATATGTCTTCCATTCTATCAAATGAGACCAAGAAATCGCAAATACAACTATAAAAAACATACGAAAAAACACTGCAAAGTTGCTGTTTTAATCGAAAAATCATGATTTAAGTTTTTTTCTCTCATTATACACAGTGTGCTGCAGGATCTGTTTTATGTGGTGCACACATACCACATAGATGTATTCTCTCATATCTAGGCCCAAATGTACCACTCACAGTTTATCAGAGTGAGCTGAGCTCATGGCGTAGATCTACGGTTTGGACCCTGAACGTAAAGCCGTAGATCTACGGGACGGACCCTGAAAGGGTTAAAAAGCATCTTCTGGCATGTCAATTGGGGACCAAGACAAGACATGGGCACCTCATGTTGCTTGTGACCATTGTAAGAAAACATTGGAAGGTAAGAAAGTCATTAGTTATATGAAGGGTAAAATTTTGAACAGGAACATTTTTTTAATGAAATGTAACAGAAACTAATTCTCTTGTTCTTTTACAGGATGGCACAGAGGAGAAAAAAAAAGAGCCATGAAGTTTGCTGTTCCTAGAATATGGTGTGAACCCACTGATCACTCAACCAACTGCTACTTCTGCCTGGTGGATCCTTCCAAACACCGAACTGGGAAAAATGCACTTATTTCTTATCCAGACCTTACCTCTTCTATTGCGCCAGTACCACACAGTGCTGATCTTCCTGTACCTACACCTCCAGAAAGAAGTCAACCATCAGAAGAAGAAAGTGAATCAGAAAATGAAGAGCACAGTGAACAAGACTGTGATCTCACAGATGCAGCTGTTGGGAGGAATCCTTACTACCCAAACCAAGCAGAAATCAATGACCTTATCAGAGATCTTGATTTGACAAAGTCAGATGGTGAGCTTTTGATTTCAAGGCTCAAGGATGAAAGCATGCAAGTGACAAGCCAAAGAAAACATCATCAACATTTCTCAAGCTTCTTCTCTAATGAAGACAGGTTGTGCTACTCTAATGATGTACCAGGCCGTTTGATGTAAATGGAATTGCTTGCAATCCAGACGAGTGGAGACTTCATGGACAGCTCCTTAAGAAGCCTAAAAGCTGTACTTCTGCACAATGGGAACAAGTATCCATTTCACCCCTTGGCTCATTCAGTGCATCTTAAGGAGGACTACAACAGTGTCAAACTTTGACTGGAAGCTTTGAACTATGATAGGTATGGTTGGGAAGATACTGAAGACTTCAAAATGGTGGTATTTTTGATGCGACTCCAAGGAGGTTTTACTAAGTTTCCCTGTTATCTCTGTCACTGGGATTGTAGAGACAGAGCAGCACATTACCAGAGGAAGCACTGGCCTCAAATGACTGAGTTCTCAGTAGGAAGATATAATATCAAACATAAACCATTGGTGGATCCTCAAAAGGTTCTGTTCCCTCCATTACACATCAAACTAGGGCTAATGAAACAGTTTGTTACAGCTCTTGACAGAGTCTGCAGCCTTCAAGTATCTTAAAGACTTCTTTCCCAAGCTATCAGAGGCAAAGGTGAAGGCTAGCATCTTCACTGGACCACAGGTCAGGAAAATCATGGAGTGCTCAGAATTTCCAAAGAAGCTCCCAGAGAAGGAAAGGAAGACTGGGAGATTTTGTTGCTGTAGCACAGGGCTTTCTGGGCAACAACAAGGCTGACAATTATGTGGAACTTGTTGAGACCTTGAAAAAAGCTAAGGTCAGATGAGCTGTAGGATGTCCCTTAAGGTCCATATCCTTGATGCTCATCTTGACAATTTCAAGGAGAATATGGGAGCATACTCAGAGGAGCAAGGGGGCTTAAATAGGAAAGTGATTTATTGCATGCTCGCAAATCTAGAAAAACTGCTCATTTTTAACTTTGTAAATATGTTTCAGAAATTTTAAAATAAAATTTTTGTAAATTATTTTATTATGTTTGTGTTTTACATCCAAAACTAGCAAAAAATATTGCTATTTAGCCATTTTTTGTGAAAAATTCATCCTGTAAGCCACAAAAGCAAAGTTTAAAAGGAATAATGGGCATTTTCTAATGTTCTGCAATAAAAGGAGTTGGAAAATAAAACTTACTTGCCAGGAACAAAAACTGTTACAAGATAATTATCAACGTAGTGGACCAAATCCGCTACACTTCATGTTGTCTAGTCTAGTCTTACTATTGATGAAGAGCACCTAGTCTACTTCACCACAGGATTGTCTGGTCTGAGCTTTGTCCATAACCTGTCTGCTTTCATTGTTACTGGGCGACTGACTCAACCCGTATCAATTTATTACTGTGTGTGTGTGCTCTTGCATACTATTGTCATTTACAGTGTTTATCGTTACGTTATTAACCCTTTCAGGGTTGACAGGCCCTCTCCCAGACTTGTTCTCTAGGTCAAAAAAATTTTCGAAAAAAAAAAAAAAATATTTTTTTCTTATGAAAAGATTTTTTTTTTCTAAACTTTATAGGTGTGAAGTTGACAGAAAGTGAACTGCATACGGCAACATCGCCGACTGCCAGTCACCCAGTAATCGTTTATTTTGTTTTTTTTCTACTTTTTTCTATTATTTAATATTTTTTCTTTTCAAGTAACTTTTATGGCCTGTGAGACCAATATGAGCACTATTTTATAAATTTTTACTGTTTCTATACTACACAATAACTGCACAAACACTGCTGTCATTATAGTTTACAAAACTTGTTTACACAAATGAACAATATAAAATGTTGTTTATTACTATTTTTCTATATTTTATATACACATATACAGTCACAGGACATGTTTCTAGAAGTTCTGTAGGCTGTGGAAGTCTTTGAAACATGGTGTCATGCACAGTGGTGTTTTACACTCCTCACGCATAAAATGAGTGTCTCTGCGTTCTTGTGGGCATTTTTTTGCATGTGCACAGACATAACACCTCTTCTGAGCCTTTTTCTTGAAAGCAGTAGCAGGCAGTTTTATTAGGAAGTGATAACCCTGCTTCAGATGAGAAGGTAGTCGTTGATAATTTGGTGGGCGGTTTTCTATTGCAGGTGTTGTTCCTTGGTACTTGAATATTATTTGTCTGATGACAGACAAACAAAATTTGCCATATGGGAAATTGTTTCTGGTCCTCTTCTCATACATATTATAAGCACTGAGCATAAAAATGTCCAGAATATGGAAGAAGAGTTTAATGTACCACTTATAACTCTTGCAAACCCAATCAGCAAACCCAATCTGCATGTCACATTTGTCCACTGAGCACATACTGAGGGTGTAGTCCATCACAGCTGCAGGTTTTAGAATGGGTTCATTGGTCTCCCTATTCTGCCTGCCAGTGTTTGTCATTTCGTTAGGGTAAACTGATGACAACAGTGTGACATCTTGTTTGTTGTACCACCGAAATGCCATGATGTCATTGGCAATAAACGCCTGTACCTCACCTCTACTAGTGCAAGCGTCAAACCTGGGCATATGCTTACGGTTTCCACGCACTGTGCCACACACATCTGTCATGGTCACTCGCAAAAAATCACTGAGTGAGGGGTTTGTGTACCAGTTATCAGTATATAATATATGCCCCTTACCAAGATATGGTTCCATCATTGTTCTAACCACATCACCAGAGATGCCCAATAACTTCCTGGTATTTTGCAATGTATAACTTCCAGTGTACACAATAATATCCAATACAAGACCACTGTAGCAGTCACAAAGCACAAATAACTTTATATCAAAGCATTTCCTCTTGCTTGGTATGTACTGCTTGAATGAGAGTCTTCCTTTGAACGGAATCAAAGACTCATCAATAACAACCTTCCTGAAGGATAAAAATACATATTGAATTTCTGTTTCAGATACACAAACACATTCCTAATCTTATATAACCTGTCATTTCTGTCTGGGCTGGTTTTGTCTGAGAAGTGAAGCATATGTAATAGTAGCATAAATCGATAGACTCGCATTATATCACTGAAACCTTGGGTTGCAATCAGGCAGTCTGTTGACCAGTATGATTTGACACTGTGCTTGTACACATGTGGCATAAGAATTATTATGGCAAAGAAAAGATACATCTCAGCCACAGTTGTTTCCTTCCACTGGTGTAGGCATGATTTTGGTGAAAGTATTGTGTTTGCCAAGGTGTACTTGAAGTATCTGTTGCTTTCCCTGACAATAATTTCGATCAGGGGTTTGTCAAAGCATAACTCGAAACATTCTAGTTCAGTGGTATTGTTCCCAAGTGTACAAGATGGCTGTATTTCACTTTGACTTTCATCAAAGTGATGGGGACTGGGAACAAAATTGTCAGCTTCCTGCCAATCCCAGGTGCGGTCTGCTGGTGGGTACTGGATATTGAAAGGTGGTTGTGGTTGTGGAGGTTGGTGTGGTGGGTGGGTGGGGGATGGTGGCCTTTGTTGTAGTTCTGGTGAGTCAGCGGCGTGGGTGGCAGCATGGTCCACTGCTGGTGCCTCACTGCTGGCACCACCACTACCACCAACAGATGCATGCACATTTTCCATCCCAATTGCAACACTATCATCTTCATTTTCACTATCTATTCCTGTTGTACAGCCTTGGGATGTACTCCTTCCCCTTGGAATAGCATATGGCACACTGCCAGAGTGCATATACCATCGTATATACTGATGCTTCACTGGAGAATATTCTACTTCACTATCGCTACTGGAACTGTTTTCAAGAACTTGTAGTTCATATTCACTATCACTAACATCACCATTGCTCACATCCGAGTCCTGGATATGGGAAAATACGAGTTTCCTGTTTCGTTCTGGTACAACTGAACGTGAACAAGACAGCCCAGCACCAGACGTGGAAGGTTGAGGGTCGTCTGGATTTTCCTCACTATTACCGGTGTTATGGTCATTAGTTTCGGTCACAACCTCGTCAAAACCTTGAAACTCATCTTCACTGGCACTTCCATCTGTATTAGAACTGTCAGGAGAACAAGTGTCCCAATTTGCCGAGGAGTGAGGAGTTTCTTACCGCGAGGCATGGTGAAGAAGGTGTACTAAAATGGCGTTCCACAATGCACCACTGGGTCCCTGATTTTTTTCCTACCACACACTGTGACCATGCAGACCCATTCTCTCACATCTAGGCCTACCAGCCTTTTCATGCTTGATTTGAAGGCACTAGAATTTATGCATAATAGTATGTCAATAACCCTAGCGCGTAAGCTGTACTAGTACGTCAGAAACCCTGAAAGGGTTAAAGTACCCTGTACGGCATTATTTACTCTTACAGGGTTTCGGCCGTACTAGTACGGTTTATGCACCAGGGTTTTTGACGTACTATTATGCCTAAATTCTAGCGCCCTCAAATCTAGCGAGAGAAAGCTGGTAGGCCTACATATGAAAGAATGGGTCTATGTGGCCAGTGTGCGCAGTACAAAAAAATCCTGCAGCACACAGTGCGTAATAAGAATAAAAAAAACTCCAACCGTGTTTTTGGATTAAAACAGCGACTTTGCACTGTATTTTCGTATGGTATTTATTGTTGTATTTTAGTTTTCCTGGTCTCATTTTATAGAATGGAAGACATACTACAGAAATTGAGATGATTTTGACTGGTTTTACAAAGAAAACTACCTTGAAATTGCGCTCAAAGTAGCAGAAATGTTTGATTTTTACCAAAGTTCAAAAGTAAACAAATCATGCTATGGATCCAATACACGTCAACTGGTGAGTCTAATATTCTTTCACAAATGCGCTGATAATATTTATACCATTTCTACACCAATGCAGTAGTCTGCATAACAGTAAATCTTCTATTTTTTTTGTGAGAATAAAAATTCAAAGTGGAAAGAAAAGAAATGTAAGAGGGGCATGGGGACGTGACTAATGAGCAGAGGATATGTTATTTTAGTGCCAGAAATATCTTTCTTGTTTATTCTGGACCCTATTCGGAAATTGGCATCTTTTGAAATTTGAGTGAAATTGGCAAAATTGCTAAATTCTGACCACTGTATTGGATAGTTGAAATCGGTAAATGGGTGGTTTCTTGTACTCATTCGATAGAAAAAATGGAGTTCTAGCAAAATAGTTATTATTTTTGTAGACAAGTACACTGGAATTGGCTGAAAATAGGGCTCAAAGTGGGCAAAATCGAGAGCATAATTCCGTAAGTTTTCCAACAAATTTCATACTTTTGGTGTCATTACGATTGGGAAAAGATCCTCCATCTTTTCATAAAAAATAATTTTTTTTTTTTAAATTTGGCCGACCCTGAGAACGAGTCTCTGAGAGGGCCTGTCGACTCTGAAAGGGTTAACAATGGCCTCCAAGGCAAGTGGTGATGATGGCAAGATGAAGCAAGTGAACTTGAATATTAGCAGTAATGCCTTTACTTCACCTCACTCACATGTCTGTTGAACCATCTACATCTCTCACACCATTCTCGATGTTACTGTTGGAGCTTAACAGCTTTCCTGATTCAGAATAAGTTATTCTGAGTCACTAATAGACAACACAATAATCCACCTGCAAATTTATCTTTTTTTTTTTTTTTTTTTCAACAAGTCGGTCGTCTCCCACCGAGGCAGGGTGACCCAAAAAAAGAAAGAAAATCCCCAAAAAGAAAATACTTTCATCATCATTCAACACTTTCACCACACTCACACATTATCACTGCTTTTGCAGAGGTGCTCAGAATATAACAGTCTAGAAGCATATACGTATAAAGATACACAACATATCCCTCCAAACTGCCAATATCCCAAACCCCTCCTTTAAAGTGCAGGCATTGTACTTCCCATTTCCAGGACTCAAGTCCGACTATATGAAAATAACCGGTTTCCCTGAATCCCTTCACTAAATATTACCCTGCTCACACTTCAACAGATCGTCAGGTCCCAAGTATCATTCGTCTCCATTCACTCCTATCTAACACGCTCATGCACGCTTGCTGGAAGTCCAAGCCCCTCACCACAAAACTCCTCTTACCCCCTCTTTCCAACCCTTTCGAGGACGACCCCTTCCCCCTTTTCCTTCCCCTATAGATTTATATGCTTTCCATGTCATTCTACTTTGATCCATTCTCTCTAAATGACCAAACCACCTCAACAACCCCTCTTCTGCCCTCTGACTAATGCTTTTATTAACTCCACACCTTCTCCTAATTTCCACACTCCGAATTTTCTGCATAATATTTACACCACACATTGCCCTTAGACAGGACATCTCCACTGCCTCCAACCATCTCCTCGCTGCTGCATTTACCACCCAAGCTTCACATCCATATAAGAGTGTTGGTACTACTATACTTTCATACATTCCCTTCTTTGCCTCCATAGATAACGTTTTTTGACTCCACATATACCTCAACGCACCACTCACCTTTTTTCCCTCATCAATTCTATGATTAACCTCATCTTCATAAATCCATCCGCCGACACGTCAACTCCCAAGTATCTGAAAACATTCACTTCTTCCATTACTCCTCTCCCCGTAATTTGATATCCAATTTTTCTTTATCTAAATCATTTGATACCCTCATCACCTTACTCTTTTCTATGTTCACTTTCAACTTTCTACCTTTACACACATTCTCAAACTCATCCACTAACCTTTGCAATTTTTCTTTAGAATCTCCCATAAGCACAGTATCATCAGCAAAAAGTAACTGTCAATTCCCATTTTGAATTTGATTCCCCATAATTTAATCCCACCCCTCTCCCGAACACCCTAGCATTTACTTCTTTTACAACCCCATCTATAATATATTAAACAAACCATGGTGACATTGCACATCCCTGTCTAAGACCTACTTTTACCGGGAAGTATTCTCCCTCTCTTCTACACACCCTAACCTGAGCCTCACTATCCTCATAAAAGCTCTTTACAGCATTTAGTAACTTACCACCTATTCCATATACTTGCAACATCTGCCACATTGCTCCTCTATCCACTCTATCATATGCCTTTTCTAAATCCATAAATGCAATAAAAACTTCCCTACCTTTATCTAAATACTGTTCACATATATGCTTCAATGTAAACACTTGATCTACACATCCCCTACCCACTCTGAAACCTCCTTGCTCGTCCGCAATTCTACATTCTGTCTTACCTCTAATTCTTTCAATTATAACCCTACTGTATACTTTTCTGGTATACTCAGTAAACTTATTCCTCTATAATTTTTACAATCTCTTTTCCCCCCTTTCCCTTTATATAAAGGGACTAAAAATGCTCTCCGCCAATCCCTGGGTCCTTCCCCCTTTCGTCATTTATTAAACAAAAGTCCCAAACCACTCCAACACTAAAACCCCCCTGCTTTTAACTTTCTGTCATGACCCACAGTTCCAGCTGTTTTTCCCCCTTTCATTTACGAATCCCTCCGTACCCCCCCCACATTACATTCTGTCTTCTTCACCCCAAAAAGATGGTATACCTCCGGGTAGTGCATAAATTACCGCCTCCCTTTTTTCCTTAACTTTTTAAAAGTTCCTCAAAATTTCTCGCCATCTACCTAAACCCCCTCTCCCCATCTACTAACCCCCCTACTCGTTTTTAACGACAAATCCATACTTTCCCTAGGTTTCTTAATTGTTTAACTCACCCCAAAATTTTTTTCTTTTTTTTCTTTAAAATTTTATTTGACAGGCCTCCCCCACTTTTTTCATCTGCTCTCTTTTGCACTCTCTCACCACTCTCTTCACCTTTCTTTTATTTCCCCATATACTTGCTCTTCTTATAACACTTGCTTTGAAAAAAAAACCTCTCGTAAGCTACTTTTTCTCTTTTACACACCCTTTACTTCATCACCCACCAATACTCCTCTTTCCTCCTGCCCCCCCCCCCTATACCAAAAAATTCTGCCCCCATTCTAATACTGCATTTTTAAAACTATTCCAACCCTTTCAACCCCCCCACTTCATCTTTGCACTAGCCCCCCTTTCTCCCAATAGCGCTTTTATTCCCCAAATTTCCCCTTCCTCCTTATTGTTAGGAAAAAACTGAGTGTTTGTCGTGTTCAGTAGCCCATTGTAAGCAGACATAGTCCAATGATCAATATAGTGGGGCAATGCAAAGGGGCCTTATTATCCTTTGGGCATTATGGCCAACTTAACATTATTGGCTTACATTCTACTTAATATAAGAAATAGTATATCAAGTTGTACATGGGAAAAAGAAATTTTTAAAGTTGTCAGTAAAAATTTTAAATTAAAATAATCAAAATTTGTATAATAAAAAGATATCGTTTTTATATTCTAAAAGCTTTTGTAAAAAACAATGATTCAATTTATTCCTGTAAAACAATGGAAAAAAGGGTTTTCAATGTGATTTTTTAGTTATGATGGGGAAAGTAATAGGTAGTAAATGTAAACTGAGTATTTGCATTTATTAGGGTGTTTAAAAGTGGTTTTGAGAAGAGTCTTAAATTGATTTTCAGACTGGGTTACTTTAATATTTTGGTAATGAATTCCATTTTTTTGGGGCCCTTTATTTTACCTGGAGAGGTTCCCGGGGGTAACCCCCCCGCGGCCCGGTATATCACAGTGTGATATGGGCACGAGGTAATAAAAAGAGATCTTGTCATGTGTTGTGGTCATTGCCCCTGTTTAGTTGGTGGGGAAAAGCTTGGTGGGGGTTTTATTTGCTGAATTGTTCGTGTATGTGTAGGCACATGAAAAAGTATGGACGTTCTTAATGGTAAGCAGATTCGCCCCCCCCCCCCCCCTTTTGAAAATTGGGGAGTATGCGGCAGGAGGGGAATTTGTTATCATTCTTATTTTGCGCCTTTTGCGGGGTTTTATTGGGGTTTTAGGTCATTGGATGTTGTTGATCCCCCATGCCAAATTCCCTATGTAAATAAGGGTATATGAGTAAGATACAGTCCCAGGAGAGCTGATTGGGGAACGGTCCCTTTTATCTTTATAGTATGCCTACAGTTTGGAGATTTTCTTGGTGTTTGTTGTGTGGGGTCCAACTAAGGTTCTGTGTTTTGTATGATGATCCATTTGCGTATTTTAATTTGGGATCATTTGCGCATTTTTTTCCCAAAAATGAATGAAATAGGTTTTATCAGTGTTCAAGGAATTTTTGTTAGTCATCACCCAGGCAGATTTTTCTGTAATTCCTTTGGGACTGTGTTTGCTAGTTGACGGGTTTTGGGTGGGAAAAACTTTGTGTGTCATCTGCAAAAAAAATTGGGTTTGAGTAGCTGTGATGCTTCAGAGATATTGATGTAATGAGAAAGGGGAGTGGTCCAGGACGTTCCCTTGGGGGGACTCCTGCTGTGTTTGGGGGGTGGAGGCGTTTGCATCATATGATACACATTTTGATTTCGTTATAAGGTATGACTTTGGGTAGTTGGGGGAGGGGCCTTAAACCCATAGTGATTAAATTTGGGTACAGCAGTCATGGTCGACTGTTCGAAAGCTTTACGTAAATCAATGAAAAATGCCAACGGGACCCTTTCTTTTAAAGTGCGGTATTTTTGTTCTCATGAGTATGTAGTGTCATTTGTGCTTTTATTTTTTTCTGAACCCAAAAACTGACAAGGGTTTAATATGTTGTGTGAACAAGGAGGATAGTCCGTCTATGAAAAAATTTTTTAAAAGTTTTTTAGAACAGGGAAAGTTAGAAAATTTGGTCTATAGTTTTTTCAATCATTTTGGTCCCCTCCCTTTTGGATGGAGTGACCCTCGCTTTTTTTGGGGATTGTTGGGAAGGAAATGATTCAATGGATTTTTTAAACCTTTGGGGGGTCCGTCCCTGATTACGGCTTTTCGTTAAAGGGGCCCAAACCGTAGATCTACGTCATGAGCTCGTAAATCGATAAATGTGAGGGGTTACATTTGGGCCCAGATATGAGAGAATAAATTATGGGGATGGTGCACCACAAAAAAGAACCCCGCAGAAAGCTGTTTTTAAAAGAGAGAAAAAAACTAAAATCTGATTTTTCGTTAAAACAGCGTTTGCAGTGTTTTTTCGTATGTTTTTTATAGTTGTTTTGCGATTTTTTGGTTCTTTTGATGAATGGAAGACTATTACGAAATAAAGTGTTTTTTGTTTTGGGTTTTGACTGGAAATGGCTTGAAACTGGCTAAAGTGCAAAATGTTAAATTTTTGCCGATATTCAAGAGTAAAAAAAAGCTCACTGTCTAATACCGCCAGTGGTGGGTCAAATATGCATTCACAATTGGTGATGATATTTATACAATTTTACGTTGCATAACGTAATCTTCTTTTTTTTGGTGTGAAAAAAATTCATTATTTTGAAAAAAATTTAAAAATGGAATTTATTTGTAAAGCCTCAAAACTAAAATGAACAGGGGAAATTTTAGTTTAGTTCCGGGAATACCTACATTGTTTTTTTGGCCCCCTTTTTTAAAATTGGAATATTTAAACTTTGTGAAAAATTGGCCAAATTAACAATTTCTGATCGCTTTAATTTGTAGTTAAAACGTTGATTTGGCGATTTCTTGTGCTCAATCAAAGAATAAAGTAATCAGTGAAATAGCAAAGAATTTGGTTGCTGGAAAATGAAATTTGGGCCCTAAAATGGGAGTCAATCGGCAAAATCCCCGATTCATAAATATCGCTGAACATCAAAATTTGCGAGGCATAATTTGTAATTTTTTCCATCAAATTTTTGTATTTTTGTTTTATTATTTCCCAAAAAAAAAGATTCTTACATTTCCAAGAAAAAATAAAAAAATTTTTTTTTTTTTTTTCTTGGACATGGGGCACCACTTCGATTTGGGCCTTGGCCTGAAGGGGTTAAAGAGCATTGCAATAATGGTGACAAAACTTGGGAAGCTTTTTTGTACAAAAAAAGCAGACAGTTGTTTATGTCTCCTCCCTTTTTTTTTAAGGGGTGTTTTTGATGAGCATAATTCAGTGGGGTTGGTTGGACTAGGAATAGGTATTTGGTAGGTTTTCCTATGAGGTAGTCTGAGGGGGGCTTTTTGTGTTTGGGTGTTTTTTTTGCTAGTTTTTTCCCCTATGGGGAGAAGAAAACACAAAGTCTGTTTGTGTTTCAGTTGGGTATGGTTTTCATTGATTTTGTTAGTTTGTTGCTTTTTTTTTGGGATAATTTTTGTTTAAAGAATTTCAGAAGAGTTTTCCCGGGATTTTTCAAAACACCCTTTGATGTTATGCAATCTATTTTCATAATACAATTTTTTTCACCTTTTTATCAGGGGTAAATGTGAAAAGTAATTCTGACTTTCTTAGTTATTTGACCCCCTTCTATATGTTTTTTATTTTTTGTTTGTGTTTAAAGGATTTGGGATGCTTGGTGTTTGCCCGGGATTTCAGTCTCTTTGCTTGACTGTTTGCTTTTTGGGGCAATGTTGTTGTAGGGCATTGGGGTTTTTTTTTTGAAAATTATTTATTCATTCATTCATATCTGTAATGTTTCAAGCTCATTTTGCCAATCGGTTTTTCAACTGCTATAAGTTGTTAACTGCGTCTCGTTAGAGTTGAAGGTTACTTTACTAATTCTTGTGGTAGTTTGCCCGATTGTTAGAGAAAAGGGGGGTATGGTCTGTAGTGCTGTCCGTGATTATGCCCGATTTTTAAAAGGGGGTATGGTGTTTGTCTAGTGTGGTTATTAAGGGTGCTTTCTCGGGGATTTTTGTAGGGTTTTGATATTGCTGGTTGGGGAAAGGCAGTTACTCATTTGTTTGTGAATTTGGTTACTTGTGGGTCCGGCGTGTAGTATGTTTTTGTTGAAATTTTCTGTTAGTATAGGGGGTCTTTTTCATGTGTGCATCGTAATCATTTTCCCGTTTTTCACTAAAGGATAAATTTTGACGTGGTACCTGTAGTGTTTATAACTTTGGGGGGTTTTTTAGGGCTTTTGATTTAAATTTGGCTAGATATATTCTCCATGTTATCCCTTGTGCAAGATTTATTGATACTTTGAGTTGATTTGAAAAGTAATGCTGTTCCCCCCCTTGGGTCTGTTTAAGCTTTGTATGGGGGCCCTGTAGCCAGGAAAAGGTATAGAAAACTGTAATATAGGCTTAAGCCGGGTTTTTGTGGTGTGATGATGATATATTGGAATTAAAAGGGAAAGAGTAAAGCTGTGAGGTTTTAAAGTTTTCCAAGGACTGATTGTATTAAAGAGGTTTGTTATTGTTTTCACTGGTAAAGCTTTGCTTTGGGGCGCTGTGTAGTAAATTTTTCATTATGGTTTAAAAAAACATTTTTAAAAAGTTTACATCGGATCTATGTCTGTAATCATGGATGGGTAATTTTACAAACTAGATTTTCTGAGCAAAAAAAGTATAAGATTTATATAGAAAACTACAACTAGACTTAACTTCTACTTACACTTAGGTCACACTACAATACATTAACATTTTTTATACACATATCGAGTTTTCTTTTGATTTTATCTTAAAAGTTTTTGGTCTTATTAATTTTTCCCTTTTTATCCATGGGAAGTGGAAAAAAGAATCTTTCCTCCGTAAGCCATGCGTGTTGTAAAAGTCAACTAAAAAGCCGGGAACAATGGGCTAGTAAAACCCCTTTTCCGTAAGTACTAAAAAAATAAGAAGAAGTAATTTTTCAAAGTGGGAATCTGAATGTGCATGGGTGTTTGCTGTAAAAGAGATGATTGGGAGTTATAAATGAGAAAAAGTGGGTCCCGGGTTTTAAGTAAAAAAAAATGAAGGGGGGGGGAAGTTTCAGGGAGGGGAAAAAATGGGATTGGGCAGGGGTTTTTAAAAAGAGTAGAGTAAAAAAGGAGTAGCAATAATGTTGGGAAAGGGTAACTTGGCAGGAAAAAAAGGGGCTTAAATGTATTAAACAAGGATTATGGGAGTAAAATAAAAAATTTGGGTGTGAAAAGTGGGTTATAATAAGCGTTATGCACCCGGAAAAAGATGAAGTTAGAGGGAAAGAGAGATTTTGGGAAATGTTAGTGAATGGGGGGTTTTTTTAAACCCGTGTGAGGTAATTTTGGTTGGGGATTTTTAATGCTAAAATGGGTAAAAAGTTATGGAAGGGTAGTAGGTAAAAATTTGGGGTGCCCGGGGAAAAAATAAATGGGGAGCCTTTAATTTAGCTATGTGAGAAAAGAAATTTGGTAATAAGTAAACAAATTTTTGAAAAAGAGGATAAATAAAAATACAAGGTATTGTAGCACGAATGAAAGTAGTTTTTTTAGATTATATTGGGGATAAAAGGTTGAGGGTGGGTCCAGGATGTACATGTTTATGAGGGGCAATATATATGGTCATTATTTAGTTGTAGACGTTAGAGTAAGAGGTAGAGGGGAAAAAAGGAAGGTGGCAACAACAAGTAAGAGGGGGGGTGAACGTGATAAACTAAGGGAGGAGGGAAATTGGGGGAGATATAAGGATATTTTCAGAAAGGTGGGCTGTCAAAAGATGATAGTGGGGGGGGTTGAAGAGGGTTGGAAAAGTTTAAAAAAGCAGTTTTAAAAGTGGGGCAGAAGTTTGTGGTTATAGGGGGGTGGGGGGGGGGAGGAAAAGGAGTGATTGGTGGAAAATGAAGAAAAAGGGGGGTTTATAAAGAAAAAAGGGAGCTTTGGGGTTTTTTACAAAGCTTTAATAAAAAGAGCGATATTGGAGATAAAAAAAAAGGTAAAAAGGGTGGTGGAGAGGTGCAAAAGGAGAGAGATGTTTTGGTGGGGAGGGAAAACCCCCCCCTTTTTAAAATAAAAAAATTTTGGGTGGTTTTAAATTAAAAACAGGGAAAATATGGGATTTTTCCCCCCCCCCCAAAAACAGAGTAGGGGGGTTTTGAATGGGGGGAAGGGGGTATTGGGTAGATGGCGGAATATTTTGAGGAAATTTTAAAGTTAAGGAAGAAACAGAGGCAGTAATTTCATCACTGGTCAGGGAGGTTCCTCTTTTAGGAGTGAAGAAGAGCAGAATGTAAGTGTGGGGGAGGGTTTAGGCATTAAAGTAAAATTAAAGGGGGTTTAAAAAAACTGGAATGATGGGATCATGACAGAAATGTTAAAAAACAGGGGGGGATATAGTGTTGGAGGGTTGGGACTTTTGTTTTTAAAAAATGTATAAAAGGGGGGAAGGTACCCAGGGGGTTGGCAGAGAGATGTATGCCCTTTATAAAAGGGAAAGGGGGCAAAAGAGACTGTAAAAATTATAGAGGAATAAGCTTTCTGAGTATACCGGAAAAAATGTACGGTAGGGTTATAATTGAAAGAAAATTTGAGGTAAGACAGAATGTGGATTTTCGGATGAGCAGGAGGTTTTAGAGTGGGTAGGGGGGGTGTAACAGGTTTTAATTTAAGCATATATTTGGGGAAAATATTTAGATAAAGATAGGGAAGTTTTTTTTGCATTTTTGGATTTGAAAAGGCATTGATGAGTGGATAGAGGAGCAAAGTGGGAGATGTTGAAGTAATGGAATAGGTGGTAAGTTATTTAAATGCTGTAAAAAGTTTTTAGAGGATGTGAGGCTGGTTGGGTGTGTAGAAGGAAAAGGGTACTTTCCCGGAAAAAATAGGTCTTAGACGGGATGTGTAATGTCACCCTGGTTTTTTAATATATTTATAGATGGGGGTTTTAAAGGAAATAAAAGCTAGGGGGGTTTGGAGAGGGGGGGGATTAAATTATGGGAATCAAAAATTTAAAAAGGGAAGAACATTATTTTTGTGATGTACTGTGCTTATGGAGTTCTAAAAAAAATGCAAAGGTTGTGGGTGAGTTTGGGGAAAGTGTGTAAAGGGAGAAAGTGAAAAATGAATATAGAAAAGAGTAAGGGGATAGGGTGTCAAATGATTTAGATAAAGAAAAATTGGATATCAAATTGGGGAGGAGGAGTATGGAAGAAGTGAATGTTTTCAGATACTTGGGAGTTGACGTGTCGGTGGATGGATTTATGAAGGATGAGGTTAATCATAGAATTGATGAGGGAAAAAGGTAAGTGGTGCGTTGAGGTATATGTGGAGTCAAAAAACGTTATCTATGGAGGCAAAGAAGGGAATGTATGAAAGTATAGTAGTACCAACACTCTTATATGGGTGTGAAGCTTGGGTGGTAAATGCAGCAGCGAGGAGACGGTTGGAGGCAGTGGAGATGTCCTGTTTAAGGGCAATGTGTGGTGTAAATTATTATGCCAGAAAATTCGGAGTGTGGAAATTAGGAGAAGGTGTGGAGTTAATAAAAGTATTAGTCAGAGGGCAGAAGAGGGGTTGTTGAGGTGGTTTGGTCATTTAGAGAGAATGGATCAAAGTAGAATGAAATGGAAAGCATATAAATCTATAGGGGAAGGAAGGCGGGGTAGGGGTCGTCCTCGATAGGGTTGGAGAGAGGGGGTAAAGGAGGTTTTGTGGGTAAGGGGCTTGGACTTCCAGCAAGCGTGCGTGAGCGTGTTAGATAGGAGTGAATGGAGACGAATGGTACTTGGGACCTGACGATCTGTTGGAGTGTGAGCAGGGTAATATTTAGTGAAGGGATTCAGGGAAACCGGTTATTTTCATATAGTCGGACTTGAGTCCTGGAAATGGGAAGTACAATGCCTGCACTTTAAAGGAGGGGTTTGGGATATTGGCAGTTTGGAGGGATATGTTGTATCTTTATATGTGTATGCTTCTAGACTGTTGTATTCTGAGCACCTCTGCAAAAACAGTGATAATGTGCGAGTGTGGTGAAAGTGTTGAATGATGATGAAAGTATTTTCTTTTTGGGGATTTTCTTTCTTTTTTGGGTCACCCTGCCTCGGTGGGAGACGGCCGACTTGTTGAACAAAAAAAAAAAAAAAAAAAAAAAAAAACTAGACTTATGACTAAGACACTGTGATTAATCTAAAACTTGTAAAAAATTTTAAGAAAAAGGGATTATTACAGAATTGATAATTTAGTTATACACTTAAGTATCTAATAGCACCTTAATTATTTTAACAAGTGAGTTTATGAACTACAGTAGATTTTTACAGTTAAAATAAAGGAGCTAATGGGTATAATAGTAAAAGAATGTATTAAAAGTAAAATCAGTAGCACCTGAGGTAGTCTATATCACCTAGAGTATTTTAATGGCAAAATAGTGAACTTATAACACTTTAGCCCCTGAGAATAGCACTTTGATTATTTTAACAATTGTGAATATATGAAATGAGGCAGTTATTTTTTTTTTTTTTTTCAACAAGTCGGCCGTCTCCCACCGAGGCAGGGTGACCCAAAAAAGAAAGAAAATCCCCAAAAAGAAAATACTTTCATCATCATTCAACACTTTCACCACACTCGCACATTATCACTGTTTTTGCAGAGGTGCTCAGAATACAACAGTCTAGAAGCATACACATATAAAGATACACAACATATCCCTCCAAACTGCCAATATCCCAAACCCCTCCTTTAAAGTGCAGCCATTGTACTTCCCATTTCCAGGACTCAAGTCCGACTATATGAAAATAACCGGTTCCCTGAATCCCTTTCCCAAATATTACCCTGCTCACACTCCAACAGATCGTCAGGTCCCAAGTACTATTCGTCTCCATTCATCCTATCTAACACGCTCACGCCGCTTGTGGAAGTCCAAGCCCCTTACCCACAAACCCCCTTTACCCCCCCTCTCCAACCCTTTCGAGGACGACCCTACCCCGCCTTCCTTTCCCTATAGGGTTTATATGCTTTCCATGGGCATTCTACTTTGTCCATTCTCTCTAAATGACCAAACCACCTCAACAACCCCCCCTCTGCCCTCTGACTAATACTTTTATTTAACTCCACACCTTCTCCTAATTTCCACACTCCGAATTTTCTGCATAATATTTACACCACACATTGCCCTTAAACAGGACATCTCCACTGCCTCCAACGTCTCCTCGCTGCTGCATTTACCACCAAGCTTCACCCATATAAGAGTGTTGGTACTACTATACTTTCATACATACCCTTCTTTGCCTCCATAGATAACGTTTTTTGACTCCACATATACCTCAACGCACCACTCACCTTTTTTCCTCATCAATTCTATGATTAACCTCATCCTTCATTAAATCCATCCGCCGACACGTCAACTCCCAAGTATCTGAAAACATTCACTTCTTCCATACTCCTCCTCCCCAATTTGATATCAATTTTTCTTTATCCAAATCATTTTGACACCCTCATCACCTTACTCTTTTCTATGTTCACTTTCAACTTTCTACCTTTACACACATTCCCAAACTCATCCACTAACCTTTGCAATTTTTCTTTAGAATCTCCCATAAGCACAGTATCATCAGCAAAAAGTAACTGTGTCAATTCCCATTTTGAATTTGATTCCCATAATTTAATCCACCCTCTCCCAAACACCTAGCATTTACTTCCTTTACAACCCCATCTATAAATATATTAAACAACCATGGTGACATTACACATCCCTGTCTAAGACCTACTTTTACCGGGAAGTAGTCTCCCTCTCTTCTACACACCCTAACCTGAGCCTCACTATCCTCATAAAAACTCTTTACAGCATTTAATAACTTACCACCTATTCCATATACTTGCAACATCTGCCACATTGCTCCTCTATCCACTCTATCATATGCCTTTTCTAAATCCATAAATGCAATAAAAACTTCCCTATCTTTATCTAAATACTGAGGCAGTTATATAAAGCTAAAATAAAGGAGAAAATATATAAGGGACTAAATTAAGTAATGGTGAACAAAGTTCAATGGACAGATAATCACTATGATATAATATAATGGCAAAATAGTGAACTTATTACACTTTAGCACCTGAGAATAGCACCTTGATTATTTTAACAAATGTGAATATATGAACTAAGGTAGTTATATAAAGCTAAAATAAAGGAGAAAATATACAAGGGACTAAATTAAGTAATGGTGAACAAAGTTCAATGGACAGATAGTCACTATGATATAATATTGATTTGGGAGTAAGATCTGATTTATAATGTATAATAAGTTGAGCAATTAATTGCACTATAAAAAGTAGAGAAATATGAGGTAGCTGGTACTAGCTAGCAAAAGATAGTTTTGGGACACTCACAATAATGTAACTGGAATATACACTAATTGCTCACACAATATAAAGGGGATTAAAATAGTAGTGGTAAGCTGAATTAAATGGACAGGTAGCAACCATGAATAACATTAAACTGGAGTAAGATTTGTCTTGCAACACAAAATTATGAGCAATAAAAGCAATTAAAAAGTAAAAAGTATTTGAGGTAGCTGGTATTAGCTAGTAAAAGAAATAATAATAATGCACAATAGTGTAATAGTAAATAGTAATAATGCACAATAATATAATAGTAATGTACACTATATGCACCACACGTATGTATGTGTTAAGGACACTTATGTAATCTGTTACAGAAATGTTAGCTTTTCTAAGGAAGGTAGAGAAATCATGTTCATTTGAGATGGTGTATTGTTGTCCTGCTGAAGTTTTTCTAATTAGTATTTTCCCATTTCGAGTGAAACACTGATGTATTTTGTTTTCCTGTTTAAGTTTTCTCAACCTGAACAGAAGGTTTTGACGTTTTCTCGTTAGACACTCGTTGATAAACACTCCATTTTTCATTGTAATTGCTGATTTAATTAAGTCCTTTCTTTTATCATACGAATGAAGTCTGATCATGATACTGTGTTTACTACCTTGTTTTCCTAACAAACGTGTTTCTTTGATTTCATTGTTTTGCACGATAACTTGTACATGGCCCTGTATTATCCTGATGGACTGTTTATTATAATTGCATCAGACAACTTATCTTGTTCTGTTTTGTCGTCTTGGAAATCAAGGTATTCATTCAGTCAGTCTTCCATATAACTGATTTTCATTAAGGCAGCCCACCCCAGTTTGTCCAATTTAAGGAGGTTTCACTGTGCATACTTCTAATTCTATTAAAATTGTCCCTAATTCTTAAAAATAACTATAAATAAGTCTTTACACTATCAACTAAAATTTTTCATGTTTTTCGGCATCATTTTTTTTGTAAACTTTTATCTCACAAATCCTCTTGAAATTTAAAATTTTTACTCAAACCATAATATACTGAAGTATTACTTACCCCCTACTTACACCATATACATTTTATGCCAGTTTCTTTCAGTGGCCTGGATTTTTGTTTGAGTGGTCTCAGTCCTTTTCAATATTTTACTGCTATAGTTCATAAGTCTTCCAAGGTATCCAATAACCTTTCTCCCTTGTAATAATATTACTCATTGTATTATTTTTTCCATTCTTTATTTTATGATTTAACTATTTAAATGTTTACTTCTAGTGTGCAACCTATGGAAAATTTTTGGCTGAAATGTGCTTCCAGATGGGGTCTTGTCACTGGGTATCAGAGCAGCAAATTTCGAAAGAAAGTGCAGTGTATTTATGAATTAGTATTCTTAAATTATATTAAAATAATACCAACTAGTAGGTTCAGCCCATAGATGGATAAAGCCTGAATGTAACTGCAGACATGGTTAAATAACAACATACCAATCTACATAATTAACCCGTTAACTGTCCAAACGTAGATCTACGTTCTCTCGCCCAGCGCTCCGAATATTTTTTTTTTATAGAAATAAAGAGCGCATTTTTCTACGTGTCATAGGGTAAAAAAAAAATTTTAGGTTCAGTACTCACTGAGATATGAGCCTGCGAAGTTGGCCCTTGATGCTCATCTGACAGCAACACGGAGTCCTGCCACTTGCAGAAGTGTTGCCGATACACCTTTTCTTCTCGTTTTCTTATTATTTTACATAATTTTTGTTCTGATAATTACTGTTTATAGTAGTTCTTATGATCTGACACCCAATCTTTGTTCTGACACTAATATTAGGTACTGAAATAGTACTCAAATATGTAGTCACAAACACAGTGACAGGTGAACATTTTCATCTACCTTAGTCACATACTATTGTCTAGAAATATATACATAGTATTTATAGGTCTCAGCAATGTTCTGGAGACAGGAGTGTATAATAATAATCATAATAATAATAATACTATCTAGGTAGTAGGTTGGTAGACAGCAACCGCCCAGGGAGGTACCACCGTCCTGCCAAGTGAGTGTAAATAACAAAAAAAGGCACAATACCATGACTGGAACGATACACAAATAACTTGCACATAGAAGAGAGGAGCTTACGATGACGTTTCGGTCCGACTTGGACCATTTACAAAGTCACACTAAGAGAAGTGGAGCAGGACAAGTATATAGTATATACAGCAGGGCCCCACTTATACGGCAGGTTAGGTTCCAGGCTACCGCCGTAAAGCGGAAACTGCCGTCAAGTGGAACACCCTTTTTTTCCACTTATAAATTCATACAAACACTAGATAACAAGTTTACACTAACATATATTAAGTTAGCAATAGAACCAGGCATCAAAAAACAATAAAAAAGTACAATACACACAGTGCACTCATTACTTACCTTAAAATATTTATAGTCTTAATCTAGGGCGAGACAAGTAGTATTTATTGTAAGAAATCAAGTGTGGTATGTATGGTAGTCAGCCGGGCTACCATACCAGGCCAACCCACCCACACATATATTCTATGATATTTAAGCATCCCAGAGCGATAAAATGTATATACAGTTCACTCATTACTTACCTTAAAATATTTGTAGTCTTAATGTAGGGTCAGGAGTAAGTAAATGAGATAAACCAAGAATGAGAGAGAGAAAGAATGAGTACATGAGAGGGGACAGGCGCAGAGTTATGTAAACAAACCAGGCGAACGCAAGTTTTGTAAACAAACGAAGTGTACACGTCTGGTTTGTGTACAAGTTACATTGTGTACAGGTTGTCTCTACATTGATACGGTAGAATTAATAAAGAAGAACACTCCCATTCTCATGTAACATCATTTTGAGAAGAAATGAAGCTCTGAGTGAAGGCAATGGAAATAAGTCACACTGACTTTTTTGGGTTATCCTAGGTTCTCTACACATATGTTATGTATGATAATCTATGTAACTGTATTTGTGTATACCTGAATAAACTTACTTACATACATACGAAAGGAACAATTTTCTACAGTTACCCCCAGTAACACATTTTCTCTTATGTTAGATTAGAGAAAATGTTATTCTTGCCGTCACTTGTACAAGTTATCTGCCTCCCACATCTTATATTTATGTTTATTTATTCTATTGTGGGGTGTATTTATCATCTTTTTATGTTATGTATCGTGTTTATTATATAATTTTGAAAAAAATATCATGGATGGATTAATGAAAATGTGTATATTAACGTAATATACGACATTTAATGAGACTCGGAGAGTATTGTTATTATTATTATTATCATTTCTAATATGGCGTCACTTGTGCAAGTCGTCTGCTACCACATCTCATATTTGTTTATTTATTCTATTGTGGGGTGTATTTATCATCTTTTTATGTTATGTATCGTGTTTATTATATAATTTTGAAAAAAATATCATGGATGGATTAATGAAAATGTGTATATTAACGTAATATACGACATTTAAATGACTCGATGATTATTATCATTACTAATATGATGTCTGGAGACATAAGACACTTACCGATTTTAATGTGTACCTGCATGCCAGCACAGTATGTAAGTTTATTTAGGTACAGGTATACATAAGTATAATTATCAGAGTATATATAAAATATGAAATAACTTTTAAAAACATTTGAAATTTTGGAGTTTCCAGACAAAATGGAGACTTAGTGCTTACTGAGCTCACGGAGAATGTAAACAAACAGGGTGGGGCACGGTGACCGTATTAGAAAGTCAGGTGGGGGGAGCCGTATAGCGAGTTTTGGTCATAATTTGAAATGACCGTATTAGCGGAATGCCATAAAGTGAAACGCCGTAAAGCGGGGCCCTCCTGTATAGGCAGGAAGAGGTAGAGGTGGTGGCGGCGGCGGCAGCAGCAGTAGTGACGACTTTGTAAATGGTCCAAGTCGGACAGAAACGTAGTCATAAGCTCCTCTCTTCTATGTGCGGGTTATTTGTGTATAAGTGAGTGTAAAATGAAAGCCTGTAATTGTTTTACATGATGGTAGGATTACTGGTGTCCATTTTTCTGTCTCATGAACATGCAAGGTTTCAGGTACATCGTGCTACTTCTACTTACACTTAGGTCACACTACACATACATGTACAAGCATACAGTATATACACACCCTTCTGGGTTTTTCTTCTATTTTCTTACCAGTTCTTGTTCTTGTTTATTTCCTCTTACCTCCATGGGGAAGTGGAACAGAATTCTTCCTCCGTAAGCCATGCGTGTTGTAAGAGGCGACTAAAATGCCAGGAGCAAGGGGCTAGTAACGCTTTCTCCTGTATAAATTACTAAATGTAAAAAAAGAAACTTTCGTTTTTCCTTTTGGGCCACCCCGCCTCGGTGGGATACGGCCGGTGTGTTGAAAGAATGAATAATAATAATAACAATAATAATACAGTGGACCCTCAATCAACGATGGCATTGTCTAACGTTAAATCCAACTAGCGATACATTTTAACGCAAAAATTTTGCCTCGACTAGCGCTAAAAAACTCGACCAACACGATTTGTTCCGTCTGAGACGTGTCCACTTGTGGCCAGTGTTTACAAGCCAGCCAGCCACTGTGGTCCCATCCAAACATACAATTGGAACATTTCATATTATCACAGCGTTTTTAGTGATTGCACCTGCAAAATAAGTCACCATGGGCCCCAAGAAAGCTTCTAGTGCCAACCCTACAGCAAAAAGGGTGAGAATTACTATGGATATTTAGAAAGAGATCATTGCTAAGTATGAAAGTGGAGTGTGTGTCTCCGAGCTGGCCAGGTTGTGCACAAAACCCCAATCAACCATCGTTACTATTGTGGCTAAGAAAACGGCAATCAAGGAAGGTGTTCTTGCCAAAGGTGCAACTATGTTTTCGAAACTGAGATCGCAAGTGATAGAAGATGTTGAGAGACTCTTATTGGCGTGGATAAACAAAAAACAGATAGCAGGAGATAGCATCTCTCAAGCGATCATATGTGAAAAGGCTAGGAAGTTGCATGACGATTTAATTAGAAAAATGCCTGCAACTAGTGGTGATGTGAGTGAATTTAAGGCCAGCAAAGGTTGGTTTGAGAGATTTAAGAATCGTAGTGGCATACATAGTGTGATAAGGCATAGTGAGGCTGCCAGTTTGGACCAAAAAGCAGCTGAAAAATATGTGCAGGAATTCAAGGAGTACATAGACAGTGAAGAACTGAAACCTGAACAAGTGTTTAAATGTGACACTGACAATGTTGTGAAACACTTTAGGAATGTCATAAAGGAACGGGAGGTACAGGCCTCTATGGACAGATATGTTGTGCGACAGAGGTCCAGTGACTCTCAAGCTGGTCCTAGTGGCATTAAAAGAAGAAGGGAAGTAACCCCGGAAAAGGACTTGACACCTCAAGTCCTAATGGAAGGGGATTCCCCTTCTAAACACTAACACCATCCACAGTCTCCCCTCCTCCCATCCCATCAATCATCACCAGATATTCAATAAAGGTAAGTGTCATGTAATTATACATGTCTTCTTCAGTTTGTGTGTATTAAAATTAATATTTCATTTGGTAACATTTTTTTTTTCATTACTTTTGGGTGTCTTGCACGGATTAATTTGATTTCCATTATTTCTTATGGGGAAAATTAACTCGACTAATGATAATTTCGATGAACGATGAGCTCTTAGGAACGGATTAATATCGTTGGTCGAGGGTCCACTGTAATAATAATAATAATAATAATAATAATAATAATAATAATAATTTCCCTTGAAGCATCATGTAAGAGTGTGTCACTGGTCTTATCTTATCACTCCACTGCTGATAATGGTGACATTTGATGAGTGTGGTTTTATCTTATCACCCAGCTAATGACAGTGGTGACATTTAATGAGTCTTCCCTTTATTTATTTTCACTATTTCACATAAACATGTCTGTCTGTCTATCTATCTATCTGTCTGTCTATCTGTCTGTCTGTCTAGCTCTCTGTCTATCTGTCTAGCTTTCTGTCTATCTAGCTCTCTGTCCATCTATCTTTTTAGCTCTCTATCTGTCCAGCTCTGTCTAGCACTATGTATCTGTCTAGCTCACTATCTGTGTCTTTCTGTCTGTCTGCTTGTCTCTCGTGTCTCAGAGTTGCTCATGAACCAACTGGTATTACAAATGATCACTATCTACAAGCACAGTATAGCAATTTGTCTGGATTTTTTGGGTTATCCTAGGTAATTTACACTATGTATAATTGTATTTACATATGTGTTCCTGTGAGATAGAGACAGAGATAGACCGAGATACAGACAGACAAACGGAGACAGAGCCAATCAGCCAGCCAGCCAGCCAGCTGCCGTCCATCCAGGTGGCCAGCGAACCACCGGCCAGCTGCCGGCCATCCATGAGGCTAGCCAGCCACCGGCCATCCAGGTGGCCAGCCAGGAGGCCAGCCAGCCAGCCAGATGGCCAGCCAGCTGCCAGCTAGCCAGCCAGTTTGTTGAAATTACAGTTCCAGAACTGTTTCTTTTTACTTAGGGCATAGGTTGTAAGACATTCTGGGAGGATGACACTTTACTCTTCAAAAGGGAGTGTTAATATGACATGACTTCAGAGAATCCTTGGTGTTTGCCATGCCATGCTGTTTGCTCTAGCTGGCACTCAACTGAGCTGGTGCTCCCACAAGTTACTAAGTGGTCCCAGATTTTTTTAATAGTGCACACACCGAGGGTTAAGATCCATTCTATGCTGACCAGGCATCTTAGGCCAATCGTGCCAAATTTGGAGGAAGGAAAAATAAAACATAGATCTACGTTTGGAGCGCTAGCGGTAAGAACGTAGATCTATGTTTGGACAGTTAACGGGTTAAGTATCAGCAGAGAATCAGCAGAGAGCATCAAAGCATTCATCTATTGTTAATTCATCTGTTGTTAATAAAGTCAATTTTGCAAAGGTGAATGAACAGACACACTATATGCCTTCCTCTACAGATTTTTTTAACACGTCGGCCGTTTCCCACCGAGGCAGGGTGACCCAAGAAAAAAAAAGAAAAACCCAAAAAGAAAGAAAAAACTTGCATCATCATTCAACACTTTCACCCTCACTCATACATAATCACTATCTCTGCAGAGGTGCTCAGATACGACAGTTTAGGAGTCCCCCAAACTGCCAATATTTATAGATACGTATGTGCATAACAAAATTAATAATCATTACAAAATCATAAGTGCTCTTGTGAGGTGATGTTTCATTAAACAGTGTCACCTAGCTCATGGGATAATGTACTTACCAAAATAGGGGGTAATCTCCATATTTGTAATTTTTTTGACGCTTGTTGAATTTTTTTACATTTGTCACAGGAATACTCGAGTGTTTCCTCGGAGCAGAAGGCCTCTAGGCAGTCTGTTAGTGCTATAGGTTCTACATGCTTGCGGCGCATCTCTTCAACACTACTGTGTACCATGAACACCTGTTATAAAACTTTTTATTATTTTGTTTATATTTCATTAAGAAAAATACATCTGATCAAAACTATATTATAATATTTATGTATGTGTTGTATATACCAAGTAAAAAAAAAATTTCAGCAAATACCAACCCTTTCTAAAGCTGTTTGATACCGCAGATGAAGAGCTGTAGGATCCCAATCAATGGCAAGGAAAGCTGCATTCTGTGAGAAATTATTGTCATCACACGGCAACTGACATCCTCTGCAAAATCTATACCAAGGACACCATGCACACTGCAGTCCTTCCCGCTCAACAACACGCAACACAAATGGGAATTCATAACCTAAGCTGTCATCACTGAAAATATAAAAATAAAAGCTATGAAATATTCAAAGAATGTGAAGATAAAGAGTGCAAAACCATTTAATATGAATTAAGAAGGCAGGCAAATACACCTAATACTATATGCAGTCTTGATGGCAGTCATATATACCCAGTAATATAGTCTCTTACTCTGGCAATTAATACCGTATTGGATACACCCAAAGAGTATCTCACGTGATGTACAGTATGTGCAGAGAACAGAAGAATATATATATACCAAGAGGTGTACAACTCAGTATACATTAGGGCCCCACTTATACAGCAGGTTAGGTTTCAGGCTACTGCATATAAATGCCAGATAACAAATTTACACTAACACACATTAAGTTAGCAATAGAACTAGGCATTAAAAACAATAAAATGTAAAATACACAAATAGTACACTCATTATTTACCTCAAAATATTTGTAGTCTTAAAGTAGGGCGAGAAGTAAGTAGCATTTACTGTAGGAAGTCAGGTGCAGGAGGTATGGTAGCCCTCCAGGCCACCCCACCCACATGTAATATACTACGACATTAAAGTGCTCTAGAGCAATAAAATGCATATACAGTCAGTTCTTGGTTTCAGATTACTGCTAACCACAACTCCTAAATCCTTTTCGCAATCCGTAATTTTAAGATCTGCATTATTTAGTTTGTATGTGGCATTGTTATTTTCCTGCCCAACATTTAGAACTTTGCATTTGTCTATATTAAACTGCATCTGCCACTTCTCCGACTACTGCACCAGTCTATTCAAATCATCCTGAAGTGCTCTAATGTCCTCATTAGAATGAATTGCACAGCCTATTTTGGTGTCATCAGCAAATTTGCTTATGTTGCTATTTATTCCTCTCATCCATGTCATTTATGTAGATTGTGAGCAAGGGGCCCAACACTGACCCCTGTGGAACACCGCTTATGATGTGCCCCCATTCTGATTTCTTTCCATTAATGCAAACTCTCTACTGTCTATTTGCTAACCATGCCTCTACCCAGGAAAAAATTTCTCTTCCTATTCCGTGTGCCTTAAGTTTTCTCAACAGCTTCTGATGTAGAACTCTATCGAAAGCCTTACTGAAGTCTATGTACAAAATTACATATTCAATACCATGATCTACCTCCTCAAATACCTTAGTGAAGAAAGTCAGTAAATTTTTAAGACAGGAACGCCCCTTTGAAAAACTGTGCTGAGATTCATTAAGCAATTTATGCCTTTCAAGATGGCTACGAATTGCTTCAGCAATTATTGATTCCATAAATTTACCAACTATGGAGGTAAGGCTTATTGGTCTATAGTTCAAAGCTAAGGACCTGTCACCTGCCTTGTAAATAGGTACTACATTTGCCATTTTCCACTTGTCTGGCACTATGCCAGTGTGTAGTGATATATTGAAAATATTAGAGAGAATGGATCACAGTAGAATGACATGGAAAGCATATAAATCTATAGGGGAAGGAAGGCGGGGTAGGGGTCGTCCTCGAAAGGGTTGGAGAGAGGGGGTAAAGGAGGTTTTGTGTGTAAGGGATGCTTGCCACTTCCATGCAAGCGTTCAATCACTGAAGTGCTTATGTCTCATTAGAACGAATTGCACAGGCTATTTTGGTGACCTACAATTTGCTTATGTTGCTATTATTCTCTCATCTGCATTTAGAGATTGTGAGCAAGGGGCCCAAACCTGCCCTGTGGAACCGCTTGTGATTGCCCCCATTCGATTTCTTATCCATGAATGAAACTGCACGTCTATTGCTACCATGCTTACCAAGGAAAAAATTTCTCTTCCTATTCGTGTGCCTTAGTTTTGCTAGACATCTGATGTAGAACTCTATCGAAGCTTATGAAGTCTATGTACAAATTCATATGTCAATACATGACACCTCTCAAATACTAGTGATAAGTCAGTAATTTTAGACAGAAGCCCTTTGAAACTGTGCTGAATTATTAGCAATTTAGCTTCAATGATGGCTAGAATGCTTCAGCAATATTGATTCATAATTTACCAACTTGGAGGTAAGGCTTATTGTCTTTAGTTCAAGCTAGGACTTCACCTGCCTTGTAAAAGGTATACATTGCCATTTTCCACTTGTCTGCATGCCAGTGTGTAGTGATATATTGAAAATATTAGCCAAAGGTATGCTAAATTCCTCCTTACATTCCTTTAAAACCTTTGCAAACAGTTCATCAGTTCAGAGAGGACAGAACCACAGAGTATGTAAACAAACAGATGAATACATCTGCTTTTGGTTGGTACACATTCATTCCAATGTCTGTGAATTTTATACCATAATACAAACACCTTACATCATGTGCAAGTTGTCTCCATGTTGGTAAAGTAGAATAAATAAGGAGAAACATTCCCATTCTCATGTAACACACCATTTTTAGAAGGAATAATGCTTTGAGTGAAGGCATGCAAAAAGCATAATTTTCTACAGTTACATCCAGTAATACTATTGTGTACACATTTCTTTGGTGTTGAACTAGAGAAAACGTTATTCTTTCCAACACTCTGACAAGACTGGAGAAAACCTCATATTTATGTTAATTTATTCTACTGTGGGTTGTATTTATCATGCTTATATGCTACATAGCATGTTTACTATATAATATGGAAAAAATTTATCATAGATGGATTAATCAAAATGTCTATATTAACGTAATACAGTGGAACCTCAGCTTATGAACGCCCCACCATACGAACTTTTCAGGATACGAACCGTTGTTCGGTTGACTTTTTGCTTCTGGATACGAATGAAATTTCAGGATACGTCCTTCCCCCTAAATTAATAATAATAATAATTATTATAATTATAATATGTGTGTACTACTACTATTACTAATCTTTCTTTCTTCTTTCAACACACCAGCCGTATCCCACCGAGGCGGGGTGGCCCAAAAGGAAAAACGAAAGTTTCTCCTTTTACATTTAGTAATATATACAGGAGAAGAGGTTACTAGCCCCTTGCTCCCGGCATTTTAGTTGCCTCCTACAACACGCATGGCTTACGGAGGAAGAATTCTGTTCCACTTCCCCATGGAGGTAAGAGAAAATAAAGAACAAGAATTAGTAAGAAAATATTAGAAAACCCAGAGGGGTGTGTATATATATGCTTGTACATGTATGTGTAGTGTGACCTAAATGCAAGTAGAAGTAGCAAGACATACCTGAAATCTTGCATGTTTATGAGACAGACAAAAGACACCAGCAATCCTACCATCATGTAAAACAATTACAGGCTTTCGTTGTACACTCACTTGGCAGGACGGTAGTACCTCCCTGGGCGGTTGCTGTTTACCAACCTACTACCTATAACTATTACTACTAATAATATTAATAATAATATACAGTAGGGCCCCACTTACACGGCGGGTTAGGTTCCAGGCTATCGCCGGAGAGCAGAAAGCCATTTTTTTCCATTTATAAATGTATATAAATGCCAAACAAGTTTACACTAAATTATATTAAGCAAGTAATAGAACTAGGCATTAAAAACACAATAAAAAGTAAAATACATACACAGTACATTCATTACTTACCCTAAAGTATTTGTAATCTTAATGTAGGGTGAGAGGTGAGTAGTACTTATTCGTAGGAAGTCAGGTGTAGGTAGCCCTGGCTCCCTGTCTCATACTTAATATACGATATTTAAAACAGCCCAGAGAGTTAAAATACACATACAGTACACTCATTATTTACCTTAAAATATGTGTAGTCCTAATGTAGGAAGAGAGGCGAGTAGTATTTATTTGTAGAAAGTCAGTGTAGGTAGCCGGTAGGTGTAGCCCGCCTGGGCTACACCTACTGGCCACCTACACTGTCACCCAGAGCTATATTATTAGCATCGACATACCTTGTTCACTGAATTTAATCATTTTTAACAACTACCTTTAGATGCCATCATAAACGAAGGGAGAAATAATGAATAATTCATGCCGAAAATTGTAAACAAAAGCGGAATGGGGAAGTGACTGGGCCAAACACAGATTCATACACGTTTTCTCTGGTGCCTGACCAGAGAAAACATAATGTTGTCCCTCCACCCGGCTACCACACAGGTCCACAAGTATTATTATCAGAGCACATATAAAATATGCAATAAATGCCAGACAACAAGTTTACACTAACATATACGTATTAAGTTAGCAATAGAAATAGGCATTAAAAACACAATAAAAAGTAAGATACACACAGAGTACACTTATTACTTACCTTAACCCTTAAACGGTCCAAACGTATATATACGTTCGCCTGCGCAGTGCCCCAAATATTTTGAGAAAAAAAAAAAATAGTTTTTTATAGGAAAAAAGAGCAAGTGGTACCCAGGCATCCCCAATTTTTTTTCACATGACGAACACTGAGTGTGCACACCCATTCTCTCATGTCTAGGTGACTCAGGCATATCGTGGGAATGTTGAAAGAATGACAAATGAAACGTATATATACGTTTGGGGCCCTACGTGAGAATGCATATATACGTCTGGACCGTTTAAGGGTTAAAATATTAGTATTAATGTGTGAGAGGTGAATAACAGGGTGTTTATTGAATAAAATCAGATGGAACACCATCATCCTCTGATTCTTCAACTTTTATTCGTTTTGGAGACTTGTGTGAAGCTCTGGAAGGAGTGTGTGTTGCTGTTGATGTTGAAGACTGTTCAAAGCTAGCTGTTGATGTTGAAGGCTGTTGAATGCTATCTGTTGATGTTGAAGGCTGTTCAAGACTAGATGTTGGTGCTGAAGGTTGTTCAAGACTAGCTGTTGATGTTGAAGGTTGTTCAAGGCTAATTGATGATGTTGAAGGTTTGCATGATACTTTCGTAAAGTAGGAAAGCATTGAACTTTGCTTCAGGGATTTTTTTTCCTTTCCCTTAAAATTTCTTTATACCATGTAACATCATGGGAAAGGGATGCATTCACTTTTGAACTTCTTTCAAAATTTGGATAAATTTTCTCAAAAATTGTCATTGCTATTTTTATATAGTTAATAGCTTCTTCCAAATCCTGGGTTTTCATTTTTTTAATGGCAATAGGACTATCATAAGGATGGATCTCCTTTCATGAAACTTCTTTCTTTGCTCTCCAATCAGATCTTCATCTGTTAGAGGCTCATCATGAGAAAGAAGAAATTCTTTCACATCCTCAGGCTCCACTTCCAATTCTAAGTCCCTTGTCATATCCACAACATTTACAGTCACTTCATCTACTGGATTCTCAAAGCCTTCAAAATCATCCATAAGTTCAGGATAAGGTTATCACGTTTTCTTATAACTTTAGTGTTCACTGGTGTAGCACTTTTAATTTCCTGCAACACTTTCTCCTTATTGTTCACAACTGTACTAACCGTTTGACGAGCCAAATCAAGCTTACATGCTATCTCGGTCATAGACATACCATGTTCACTCAGTTTAATAATTTCTGACTTGGCACTTGAAGCAAGAGGCTTACGACTCTCCTTTTTATCACACCTAAGCTTAGACACCACCGTCAATGAGAGCCAACTAGTTAATGAAAAAGTAAACGAGAGAAGAGAACGAGATACAGAGTTCAGACAATGTAAAAACACAAACTGAACAGGTAGTGGGCGATCACTTGGTCAGGTGAAATAAATGCGTATTAATATGTGTATATTTTTAGTTCATTCACATAAGTTTGTAAGAGTTTGTAAAACTTTTACCTCACAATATTTTTTTTATTATAATAATAATTACCTCACAATACAAATACTCTTATATTGTGTACAAGTTGTACAAGTTAGTACAAAATAAACAAACAGCTACACTCCCATTCTCATGCAACACACCATTTTTAGAGTGAATGATATGTATTATTATTGTCATAATAAAAAAGAAGCGCTAAACCCACAAGGGTCATGAATTGCTACATACAGAGTGAAGGCATACAAAAGGAATATTTTTCTACAGCTATCCCCCAGTGTTTGACTAGAGAAAACGTAATTCTTCCGACACTACTTACACAGCCGATTTGTAAACAAATCCCACATTTACATCAATTTTTATTCTGTCAGTGTATGTATCATGTTTATATGCTATGTAACGTGTTTCTTATATAATTTTGAAGAAAATATCATAGACAGATTACTGAAAACCTCTATATTAATGTAAAATAAGACATTTAATGTGCCCAAGAGTGATTATTATTACGTAGTACAGTGGACCCCCGCATTACAATATTAATCTGTTCCTGAGGGTACATCGTAAGCCAAAATTATCGTAAGGCGAATTAATTTTCCCCGTAAGAAATAATGGAAATCAAATTAATCCGTTCCTGACACCCCAAAGTATGAAAAAAAAAAATTTACCATATGAAATATTAATTTTAACCCTTTGAGGGTCGACAGGCCCTCTCAGAAACTCGTTCTCAGGGTTGGCCAAATTTAAAAAAAAAAAAAAAAAAAAAATTCTTATGAAAAGATAGAGAATCTTTTCCCGGTCATAATGACACCAGAATTATGAGATTTGATGGAAAACTTACGGAATTATGCTCTCGCGAAGTTAGCGGTCTCGGCGATGTTTACGCATTGGCGATTTTGCCCACTTTGAGCCCCATTTTCGGCCAATTCCACTGTACTAGCCGACAAAAAACGTGAATATTTCGCTAGAACTACATATTTTCTATTGAATAAGTGCAAGAAACCACCCATTTACCATTTTCAACTATCCAATACAGTGGTCAGAATTTAGCAATTTTGCCAATTTCACACAAATTTCAAAAAATGCCAATTTCCGAATAGGATCCAGAACAAACAAAAAATACATTCCTGGCACTAAAATAACATTTCCTCTTTTCATTAGTCACGTCTCAAGGCCCCTCTTACATTCTTTTGCTTTCCGCTTTGAATTTTTATTCTCACAAAAAATATAAGATTTACTGTTATGCAGACTACTGCATTAGTGTAAAAAATGGTATAAATCATATTGGCGCACTTGCAAAAGAATATTAGACTCACCAGTTGACGTGTATTGGACGCTTAGCATGATTTGTTTACTTTTGAACTTTGGTAAAAATCGAACATTTCTGCTACTTTGAGCTCAATTTCAAGGTACTTTTCATTGTAAAACCAGTCAAAATCATCTCAATTTCTGTGATATGCCTTCCATTCTATAAAATGAGACCAAGAAAACTAGAGTACAACAATAAATACCATACAAAAAAACAGTGCAAAGTGGCTATTTTATTCCAAAAAAACGGTCAAAGTTTTTTTTTTTCTCATTATGCACTGCGTGCTGCAGGATTTTTTTTATACCATGCACACTGACCACACAGACCCATTCTTTCATATGGAGGCCTACCAGCCTTTTCCCGCGAGATTTGACGGCGCTAGAATTTATGCGTACTAGTACGTCAAAAACCCCTGCGCGTAAGACGTACTAGTACGTCCGAAACCCTCAAAGGATTAATAACCCAAACTGAAGAAGACATGCACAATTACTACTCTACTAAGAATAGAATACATGACACTTAACTTTATTGAAGATCTGGTGATGATTGATGGGATGGGAGGAGAGGAGAGTGTGAAAGTTGCTATTAAACCATACCCCCGGCCGGGATTGAACCCGAGGTCATAGAGTCTCAAAACTCCAGCCCGTCGCGTTAGCCACTAGACCAGCTAGGCACAATAAGATTCAGCCAACTAGGTATATTTCTACACCATAGGAAGGTTAGCACAGGCACCACTGTGATCACAAATGCAAGTTTTTACAGACGAATCTCCAGCTAGCATGGCCGTGCTAACCTTCCTATGGTGTAGAAATATACCTAGTTGGCTGAATCTTATTGTGGCTAGCTGGTCTAGTGGCTAACGCGACGGGCTGGAGTTTTGAGACTCTATGACCGCGGGTTCAATCCCGGCCGGGGGTATGGTTTGTTTGCAATCGTGTCATTACGATTTCTTGAGTCAAGTTAAAGTTGCTATTGTTTAGAAGGGGAATCCCCTTCCATTACGTCTTGAGGCAGGGGCCCGAGACTGTTCAACTGCCTCCCAGCATACATAAGGGGGATTACCAACAGACCCCTGGCAGTCTTCAAGCTGGCACTGGACAAGCACCTAAAGTCGGTTCCTGACCAGCCGGGCTGTGGCTCGTACGTTGGTTTGCGTGCAGCCAGCAGCAACAGCCTGGTTGATCAGGCTCTGATCCACCAGGAGGCCTGGTCACAGACCGGGCCGCGGGGGCGTTGACCCCCGGAACTCTCTCCAGGTAAACTACGGGTAAACTACGAATTTGAACGTCGATCTGTTTGGACCGTTTAAGGGTTAAGGCCAGGTAAGTGTCATTTATTCTTCATTACACAATATACATATGTATACACGTAGTGTGCATCTATCCTTCTGTTTGTGCGTAGGAAAATGAATATTTCATGTGGTAAAAATTTATTTTTTATAGTTTTGGGTGTCTTGAACGGATTAATTTGATTTCCATTATTTCTTATGGGGAAAATTAATTCAACTAACGATAATTTCGTCTAACGATGAGCTCTCTGGATCGGATTAATATCGTTGGTCGAGGGTCCACCGTATATCCAAAATATGGCTTATATTGCTCTCATAGGCAATAAAGGTTACTTGAAAAAATGAAATGTTAAAAAATAAAAGAAAAACATAGGAAAAAATAAATAAACTATTACCACGTGACCGGCAGTTGGCGATGTTGCCATAAGCGGCTCACTTTATCAACTTCATGCCTCCGTATCTCGGTAAGTATTGATCGCAAAATTTTGGGGGGGGGCCTAAAATGCTCACAAAAATATGCTCTATCATTTCATAAGAAAAAATTATTTATTTTTTTTAAATTTTCGACCCTGAGAACAAGTTTGAGAGAGGGCCTGTCGACCCTGAAAGGGTTAATGACCTTGATGAAGAAATTACAAGTGACATGAGCAAATTTGCTGATGATACGAAGATAGGCCATATGATTCATTCTGAGGAGGATTCCAACGAACTCCAGGAGGATTTGGACAAATGGTCCTGAAAAATAGTAGACAAAGTTCAATGTGGATAAGTGTAAGGTACTAGTCCTTGGGAATGAAAATAACCCTTGAAGCTATAAACTAGGTGAAGTAGAATTTGATCATACAGAATGTGAAAAAGACTTGGGAGTCATGGTGAGCAGAAATCTAAAGCCAAGACAGCAGTGCCTAAGTGTGAAGAATAAGGCTAACAGATTACTAGGATTTATTTCAAGAAGTATAAGTAACAGAAGTTCAAAAGTTATTTTACAGCTCTGTACATCACTAGTGAGGCCTCATTTAGATTATGCCACTTAGTTTTGGTCTCCTTACTACAGGATGGATACAGACTCATTACAGAATACACAAAGAAGAATGACTAAAATGATTTACTGTGTAAGGAATCTCCCATATGAAGACAGACTTAGAGCCTTGAATCTCCACTCTCTGGTGAGACGTAGAATGAGGGGAGATATCATTTAAGTGTATAAGTAGATGATGGGTATAAACAAAGGTGATATTAATAAAGTACCGAGGGTGTCGAACCAGGTAAGAACCAGAAATAATAGATTAAAGTTGGATAAATTTAGATTTAGATTTAGAGAATGGATCAAAGTAGAATGACATGGAGAGTGTATAAATCAGTAGGGGAAGGAAGGCGGGGTAGGGGTCGTCCTCGAAAAGGTTGGAAGGAAGGGGTAAGGGAGGTTTTGTGGGTGAGGGGCTTGGACTTCAAGCAGGCATGCATGAGCGTGTTCGATAGGAGTGAATGGAGATGAATGGTATTTGGGACCTGACGATCTGTTGGAGTGTGAGCAGGGTAATATTTAGTGAAGGGATTCAGGGAAACCGGTTATTTTTATATAGCCGGACTTGAGTCCTGGAAATGGGAAGTACAATGCCTGCACTCTAAAGGAGGGGTTTGGGATATTTGCAGTTTGGAGGGATATGTTGTGTATCTTTATACGTATATGCTTCTAAACTGTTGTATTCTGGGCACCTCTGCAAAAACAGTGATTGTGTGTGAGTGAGGTGAAAGTGTTGAATGATGATGAAAGTATTTTCTTTTTGGAGATTTTCTTTCTTTTTGGGTCACCCTGCCTCGGTGGGAGACGGCCGATTGTTGAAAAAAAAAAAAATGAGTGGGAGGGGCTGGGTTTGATTGGCGTCATTGGGTACGGGTGGATATTCTTGGGTAGCTTTGGGTAGGGGTCGTTTTGACTAGGACCTGCCTTGTATGGATCAGTAGACCTTCTGCAGTGTTCCTCCATTCTTATGTTCTTATGTCAACCGAGTAAGGAATGGAAAGTGTGCATACAGTGAACTGGAAGTGTGGGAAGTTGTTTACATCAAGTGATATTAGGCCTATCCCATAAACACAATGGTCACATTGTAGGCTAATTGCCTGGAGGAGGGAGATAATCCAGCATCAACGAATATTTTTCCTTAAATTTATGGCCTGCTATATGGTCGTCTTCCTGTCCTACTTGAAACTGTCATAAAATTTACTTTATATTTTGATGAAATTGTGTTGCTTGATTGTACATCACTCAAGAGAGTACTGTTATAACAGGTGTACAGATACACAGATTCTAAATAATAGAAAAATACTTACCAATCATGAGCATGGTTGGGTACAGCAGCTTCAGTTGGAGGTAGTGGTGAGACTAATCTGGACACTTGCGTCCACACACCTTGATACAAATCCTGAAGTATGATTTTCTTTTACTAACATCTTTATTATAATATATCTTAACATGAAAACTATCATACATTCAAGAAACATGCTGCATAAAGTCTAGAAAAATTATATAACAATCTGGCAACAAGGAATACTTAATTATAAGAATCCACAAGAAATTATTCTAAAAAATTTACAAAATATTGATTTATTTCTCTCAATAGTTTTCTCTATTATTCTATAATAATGATGATGATGATAATTTAAGAATGTGTTACACATCTTAAATTATCATCATCATCATTGGTATTATAATTATTGTTACTGTCATCCCTCAGTTAAAAATTTTCGTTTAGTGGAATTTTAGTCTGGGGGGAAAAAAAAACAACAACTAGGATATTCCTCTTCTTCAAAACCAGTTTAGTCTTTTTTACCAACCAAATCTGCTGGATCCAAACTTTCCACCTCAATTAGTGACCTTTTCCTGAACAAAGAACTGGAGATATTATCACAAGGGTGCTTCATTATTTTTTCACAATATCTTGTTAAATATCATTCTAATCTAACTTCTGATGACTTCCATAAAAAAAAGCTAACCAAAAGAAAAGAGGGTGGGTTTGGGGAATTGAACAAGACTATTTTGAACAAAATCTTATGGCCCATTTCCATTTCTAGAGTCAGGTGCCAAGTCACAAGAAAACGGAGACTGTGATTCCTTTAATAATCAGGCAAATGAAACCAACAAACGAACACGTATGACACATGGTTATGTTGCTTTTACTTGGAGTGGAGGTGGTGGTGCTGTGGCACTGGCTCTGGTTAGTGGTGACAATGGTGGGGTAGTGGTTATTGTTAAATATAGGAGAAGTGTTTAAAGGGTCATCACAACACTTTCCCCAACAACAGCCAGCCTAGGAACTGTCATAACCCTTCAACCCAACAGTAACAAAAATAAATGTGATAATTTTTCAGTGTTTTGTGTTAAGCATTCATAAAACTGAGGTATAACACCACTATGCCTCTAAGCAATGGACCTATCTCTAGTGCACATATTATTTTAATTTCATAAAAAATGGGAACTCCATGGGGGAAATGGAAAAGAATTCTTCTCCTGTAAGCCATGTGTGTCATAAGAGGAGACTAAAATGCCAGGAGCAAGGGGCTAGTAACCCCTTCTCCTGTATAAATTACTGAATTTAAAAAAAAAAAACTTTCGTTTTTCTTTTTAGGTCACCCTGCCTTGGTGGGACGCAGCCGGTTCATTGAAGGAAAAAAAAAGTGAAATAAATACGGATTATTATTGTACCAGTGACCAACTTATTTTATAACACTGGATCTTATTGAAAAATTAGATTCACTTATTTGTAATTTTGGCTTAACAAATTAATCATATGGTCTCTACCTCAGGCCAGGACATGGGGTGGGGGGTCTGACCAATTACAGTGGAACCTTGGTTTTCGTGATTAATTCATTCCACAAAGTCTGATGAAAACCGAACTGTATGAAAACTGAAGCAATCTTTCCTATAAGAAATAATGTAAATCCAATAAATCCATTCCACACACCAAAAAATATTACTAAAAATACATTTTATAGAGAATAACTATAGTTTTACATACAGAAAAAATGAGAAATAAATACATATAAATGACTTATGAAATTGATAAATGAACATTTAACATCACTTTCACCTTTATTGAAGACTCTTGTTGGCGTATGGAAGACAGCGAGGAAGGGAGAGGAAGGAGAGGTTATTGTTTGGAAGTGGAATCCCCTTCCATAAGGACTTCAGGTATCAAGGCCCTATCTGGGGTTACTTCCCTTTTTTGTCGTTTACTGGTACTAGGACCAGCTTGAGTGTCACTGTACCCCTGTTGCACAAAAAATCTGTCCAGAGGGGTTTGTTTCTGGCGTCTCTTTAAGATTTGCCTAAAATGGGACAAGGTACTGTCATTGAACGTGTTGTAGATATAGCTTGCAGCAGCTTTGTTAGGGCGATCTTTCTCCACAAAACTTTGCAACTCACTCCACTTTGCACACATGACCTTAATCACTGAAGAAGGCACATTCTCCCCTCTCTCTTCCTCCTCCTCTGAAGCAATTTCCTCAGCTGCGATCTGTTGCTGTTCCAGTTGAAGGCGTTGCAGCTCTTCAGTGGTTAGCTCTTCCCTGTGGTTGTCCACCAACTCTTCCACATTCTGGCCACTTACGTCCAACCCCATGGACTTCCCCAAAGACACAATAGATTCCGCAACAGGCGTAGAGTCTGGCATTCGGAACTTTCTTTGGCCCTATGGTGGCTTATTTAGTAGTCGCACTCAATAAACAAGCACAAAAAACAATGGATTATTATGAAATGTTTCAGCTGAACGCGCAGGGTGATGCTCACTAAACGATAAACAAAGGCAGACTGAGTCACTCGGCACTTGAGTGGCCGAGTGACACGGGTAGGCAGGCGGACACGTTCGGTACAGACCACTGTCAACTCTATGAAAACCTAGGTGATGTACAAAAACTGGGACAAAATTTTGACAGAAAAAGTCGTAGAAAACCGAATCCTATGAAAACTGGGGCATACGAAAACCGAGGTTGCACTGACTTAATATCATCATCATCATTATTATTATATTATTTTGGGAGAAACAGTAAACCTGTAGAGATTACAATTTTTTTTTTCCATCAAATCAACCATCTCTCACCGAGGCAGGGTGACCCAAAAAGAAAATACCTTCATCATCATTCAACACTTTCACCTCACTCATACATAATCACTGTCTTTGCAGAGGCACCCAGATACAACAGTTTAGAAGCATATACAAAGATATATAACATATCCCTCCAAACTGCCAATATCCTCTTCTATAGTGCAGGCACTGTACTTCCCCTTTCCAGTACTTAAGTCCGGCTATATAAAAATAACCGGTTTCCCTGAATCCCTTCACTAAATATTACCCTGCGCACACTCCAACAGTTTGTCAGGTCCCAAAAACCATTTGTCTCCATTTACTTCTAAAACGTTCACACATGCTTGCTGGAAGTCCAAGCCCATCGCCCACAAAACCTCCTTTACCCCCCTTCCTCCAACCTTTTCGAGGACGACCCCTACCCTGCCTTCCTTCCCTTACAGATTTATATGCTCTCCATGTCATTCTACTTTGATCCATTCTCTCTAAATGACCAAACCACCTCAACAACCCCTCTTCAGCCCTCTGATTAATACTTTTAGTAACCCCACACATTCTCCTAATTTCCACACTTCGAATTCTCTGCAAAATATTTACACCACACATTGCCCTTAGACAGGACATCTCCACTGCCTCCAACCACCTCCTCGCTGCAGCCTTTACAACCCAAGCTTCACACCCATACAAGAGTGTTGGTACCACTGTACTTTCATACATTCCCTTCTTTGCCTCCATAGATAACGTTCTTCGTCTCCACATATACCTCGACGCATCACTCACCTTTTTTTCCTTCATCAATTCTATGGTTAACCTCATCCTTCATAAACCTATCCACTGACACGTCAACTCCCAAATATCTGAAAACATTCACTTCTTCCATTCTCATGCTCTCCAATGTGATATTCAATTTTTCTTTATCTAAATCATTTGAGACCCTCATCACTTTACTCTTATCTATGTTCACTTTCAACTTTCTACCTTTACAAACCCTTCCAAACTCGTCCACTAACCTTTGCAACTTTTCTTTAGAATCTCCCATAAGCACAGTATCATCAGCAAAAAGTAACTGTCAACTCCCATCTTGTATTTGAGTCCCCATAATTTAATCTCACCCCTCTCCCGAACACCCTAGCATTTACTTCTTTTACAACCCCATCTATAAATATATTAAACAACCGTGGTGACATTACACATCCCTAAGACCTACTTTTACTGGGAAGTAATCTCCCTCCCTTCTACACACCCTAACCTGAGCCTCACTATCCTCATAAAAACTCTTTACAGCATTTAGTAACTTACTACCTATTGAATATGCTTGCAACATCTGCCACATTCCTCCCATATCCACTCTATCATATGCCTTCCTTACCTTTATCTAAATACTGTTCACATATATGCTTCAATTATAAATACTTGATCTACACATCCCCTACCCACTCTAAAGCCTCCTTGCTCATCCACAACCCTACTCTCTGTCTTACCTCTAATTCTTTCAATAATAACCCTACCGTACACTTTTCCTAGGGAATAGAAGGCAATTAGGTTCAACACAGGAGAGGGAAGGACAAGGCCAATTCCTTTGATCAAGAGCCAGCCAGCATCATATATCCTCCCTTGAGGAGTTATGTAAATAAATCCTTTATTGTAATTAAATTAAAAGATTATTAAATTATTTTTTACCATACTGGCCATCTCCCATATACAGTGCCCCTGTCATAGAGCCCATCAGTATCAATAATTAAAACTTTCCTCAAATATAAGGAGAGAAAGGTAAAATGTGTTTGGACCTCTATGGAGGAGGATGATAAATAAGAAGCAGTTAAAGAAATGAATTAAAACATGTGCAACACTTGGTTATCTTTACTGACAAAGTGTTTCTCCTAAACAACAGGCACATTCAGTCAAACACTGAAGACAGCAGTAGCAGTTTTCAGGTGATCAGTCCATCAGCACTGATAGGAAGGGGTCAGTCCTTTAGGGATTAACTGCCACCTGCCAAGGTTGATGGACTGATCACCTCAAAAGCATTTCTTCTTAGATTTCCAGTGTTATGTTTGCCTGTATTCAACTGAACTAGGTGACACATTTTGACCAAAATACCGAAGTATTGCACATGCATCTTATTCGCCAGCATGTTGATAATGTATACCATGGATTGCATATATTATGGTAATTCTTTTATATTAATGGTATAAAATACATAGATTCAGATCCTATGACATATAAAGTATAATAAAGACAAATTAAGATCCTTTTATATTACAATTATCATTAATAATTGACAAGAGATGGCAAGTTGCTACTTACCTGATGTGTAGCTGAGGTACTGCATGGAACAACAAGAGGCAACCCAAATAAACTGGGTCTGGTCTTTTGTGATGATAAGAAATACACTTCTTGCCGCATCTGATGAACAAAATTAAAATTTAAGTCATTTGTACAACACTTGATACAATTTTTAAATAATTTATTTTCAATGTTTATTGCAGTGTATCTGTAAATTGTTGTAGGTAGTAGGTTGGTAGACAGCAACCGTCCAGGGAGGTACTACCGTCTTGCCAAGTGAGTGTAAAACGAAAGCCTGTAATTGTTTTACATGATGGTAGGATTGCTGGTGTCCTTTTTTCTGTCTCATGAACATGCAAGATTTCAGGTATGTCTTGCTACTTCTACTTACACTTAGGTCACACTACACATACATGTTCAAGCACATATATACACACCCTTCTGGGTTTTCTTCTATTTTCTTTCTAGTTCTTATTCTTGTTTATTTCCTTATATCTCCATGGGGAAGTGGAACAGAATTCTTCTTCCGTAAGCAATGCGTGTTGTAAGAGGCGACTAAAATGCCGGGAGCAAGGGGCTAGTAACCTCTTCTCCTGTATATATTACTAAATGTAAAAGGAGAAAATTTCGTTTTTCCTTTTGGGCCACCCCGCCTCGGTGGGATACGGCCGGTGTGTTGAAAGAAAGAAAGATCTGTAAATTGTCCTAAGAAGTAGGTTGATAGACAGCAACCGCCCAGGGACGTACTACCATCCTGCGAAGTGAGTGCAAAATGGAAGCCTGTAATTTACATGATGGTAGGATTGCTGGTGTCTCTTTTCTGTCTCATAAACACACGGGATAACAGGTATATCTTGCTACTTCTACTTACACTTAGGTCATACTACACATGCATGTACAAGCATATATATACACAAGCCCCTCTGGGTTTTCTTCATTCTTCTTACTAGTTCTTGTTCTTCTTTATTTCCACTTATCTCCATGGGAAAATGGAACAGAATTCTTCCTCTGTAAGCCATGTGTGCTGTAAGAGGAGACTAAAATGCCAGGAGCCAGAGGCTAGTAACCCCTTCTCCTGTATATATTACTCAATTTGAAAGGAGAAACTTTCATTTTACCTTTTGGGCCACCCTGCCTTGGTGGGATACAGCCGGTGTGTTGAATGAAAAATCTGTAAATTGTACATTTATTGCTACTTTTTAACATCAATCTAATTTAAATGACACTTGGACTACACCCCCATTAGCCTATTATATCAAAAGTTTACTGTACTATGATAAACAAGTGCTGAAAACTGCAGGTTTTTTATCCAATCCCATCCCTGGTCTTGCTTCAACCTCTCCTTAACACACCTATATATTGTAAGATAAGCACATACTATATCGCTATATTTTGTATTGTTACTGAAGTAACTAGTACCTCTTGTCCTGCTAAACTAGACAATTATATCTCTTACTATCAGTTTTTATGAATTAACCTTTAACTTGCATCTATTTTTTAGTTACTACAATTTTTTTTTCCAACAAGTTGGCCATCTCCCACTGAGGCAGGGTGACCCAAAAAAATACTTTCATCATCATTCAACACTTTCACCTCACTCATACATAATCACTGTCTTTGCAGAAGCACTCAGATAGTACAGTTTACAAGTCCCTCCAAACTGTCAATATCCCAGACCCCTCCTTTAACCCTTTCAGGGTTTCCGACGTACTAGTACGTCTTACGCACCAGTATGTCTTACGCACCAGAGTTATTGAAGTACTAGAACACGTATTATTATTATTATTATAATTATAATCAAAAAGAAGTGCTAAACCACAAGGGCTATACAGCACTAGTACACGTAAATTCTAGCGCCTTCAAATCTAGCGAGGGAAAGCTGGTAGGCCTACATATGAAAGAATGGGTCTATGTGGTCGGTGTGGACAGCATAAAAAAATTCCTGCAGCACACATTGCGTAGAGAAAAAAAAAACTTTGACCATGTTTTTAGTTTAAAACAGTGACTTTGCACTGTATTTTTGTATGGTATTTATGGTTGTATTCTAGTTTTCCAGGTCTCATTTTATAGAATGGATGACATATTACAGAAACTGAGATGATTTTGAATGGTTTCACAATGAAAGGCACCTTGAAATTGAGCTCCAAGTAGCAGAAATGTTCGATTTTTGCCAAAGTTCAAAAGTAAACAAATCATGCCGTGAGTCTACTATTCTTTCACAAGTGTGATGATATTATTTATACCATTTCTACACTAATGCAGTAGTCTGCATAACAGTAAATCTCCTATTTTTTGTGAGAATAAAAATTCAAAGTGGAAAGCAAAAGAAATGTAAGAGGGGCCTGGGGACGTGAGAAATGAACAGAGGAAATGTTATTTTAGTGCCAGGAATGTCTGTCTTGTTTATTCTGGACCCTATTTGGAAATTGGCATCTTTTGAAATTTGTGTGAAATTGGCAAAATTGCCAATTTCTGACCACTTTATTGGATAGTTGAAATTGGTAAATGTGTGGTTTCTTGTACTCATTCAACAGAAAAAATGGAGTTCTAGAGAAACAGTTATGATTTTTGTCGACTTGTACACTGGAATTGGCCGAAAATAGGGATCAAAGTGGGCGAAATCACCAATGCGTAAACATCATCGAGACTGCTAACTTCGCGAGAGCATAGTTCTATAAGTTTTCCATCAAATTTCATACTTTTGGTGTCATTGTGATCAGGAAAAAGATTCTTTATCATTTCATAAGAAAAAATAATTTTTTTTTCTGAAAAATTTTCAACCCTGAGAACAAGTTTAGGAGAGGGCCTCTCAACCCTGAAAGGGTTAAGTGCAGGCTTTGTACTTCCACTTCCAGGAGTCAAGTCCAGCTAAGTCCATAATAACCAGTTTCCCTGAATCCATTAACTAAATATTACCCTGCTCACACTCCAACAGCTCGTCAAGTCCCAAAAACCGTTTGCCTCCTTTACTCCTACCTAACACGCTTGCTGGAAGTCCAAGCCCCTCGCCTACAAAACCTCCTTTACCCCCTCCCTCCAACCTTTACAAGGATGACCTCTATCTCGCCTTCCTTCCCCTACAGAAAATATAGATTATCATTATCAATTCTTAAACTTGAACCACAAAACCTGCAAAAAAAGAAAAGTTTTCCTAAAATGATTGAATGATTGGCTTTCATTTTAGGTACTGTGTCCTGAAGTTTACATAAATATGACATGAATTATTCTATTCAGTCCTCTCAAGTTTATTCATGTACATTGGTTTCTGAACAAAGATTAGCAATTTATCATCAATCTGGTCCTGTAATTGCCAGGCAGAGATGTCCAACTATACTGAATATACAACAGCAGACTTGGATCTTACCATTTTTCTATGGAAGGCAATAATGAATCCTTTGTGAGTATTATGAAGATCATTGTCATGCTGAATTGATGAGCATGTTGATGAAGCTGATGGTCCAGAAGAACCTGTTGATGATGTTAAACTGCTGCTGCTTTCCTTGTGCTCAATTACTCTACTACTCCCTGTTTCCTGCACAATACAAAATGCCATTTAAAAAATTACGCATTTTTTTACTAAACATTATTTTAACAGACAAGTTAACTTATTAAATTTAACATAGAAGAAAATCATTTCTCTTTATTTTTTAACACACCAGCCATCTCCCACCAAGGTAGGGTGACCCATAACAGAAGAAACACTTTTACCATCAATTGTTCAACCACTGCCTTGCTAGAAGCATGCTGACATCAACAGCTCAGATGACCCTCTGAACTAAAACATCCTCACCTCTCCTTCAGAGTGTAAGTAGGGCACAAGTACCATCTGACTTACGACCTGCTCGACATACGACCACTTGTACTTATGACCGTATGTCTGGCAGCATAAACAATAGTAAAATATTTAGTAAAAAGTAACATACGTTACTATGTGGGTACTTTATATAGCAAAAGTTTATTATGCCCTACCCAGTATGTTGGCAATTTTCGAAGGTTTGACTTGGGTCCATTTTGACTTATGACCGGTTGGTAGGAACCAAACTTGGTCATAAGTCGGATGGTACTTGTATTTCCTATCTTCAGGAATCAAGTCCAGTTAAACGGCTTCCCTTAATCCCTTCCTAAGTGTTACTTTGTTTACACTCCTAGAAAATCTGATCCTCCTGTAAAACATTGCAAAATTATTAACCCTTTGAATGGCCATCACAGAACTACATTATTGATGCCAGGGTTCCTCACTTAAATCTACATTTTTGAGCATAGCTCCTTTAGATAAGCTGTGAGTAGTAAAATTTTGGCCTAGATATGAGAGAATAGGTCTATACTGTGAGTGGGCACAGTATATAAGAAAATCCTGCACCACATGGTGCATGACAGGAAAGGCAAAAGTCTTAACTTTGTGTTTGGTTTAAAATAGTAAATTTGATGTGTGCATTCTAGGATGGTTTTATGAGTTTATTAGCTGTTTCTTGGTATCATTTGACAGAAGTAGCTTGAAACTGAGCTCTAAGTAGTGGAAATATTTGATTTTTGCCGGTTTTCCAGAGAACAGGTGAGGCCCCCTACACCCCCTGGTCCATTGTATGAGTTTTTAATAGGTCTGATTCAATTACTGGGACACCATAAATGATGATCAACCAATCCTGGTTATATTTTATTATCCGAAAAGTAGAGTAAATCTTCGATTGTTTGTGTAATTATGAATTTAAAATGGAAGACAAGTGTACTATAGAAGCTTGGAAATGTTTTAGTGCCAGGAATGTCTACACTGTTTACTTCAGACTCTTTTTAAATTGGAATTTTTTTAATTTTGTGTAAAATTATGCAAATTACCAACTTCTGTGCACTTTATAGGATAGTTTTAATAGTTGAATGGGTGGTTTTTTGTGCTTGACTGACAGAACACAGACATTCTAACAACACAGCTAAGAATTTGGTTGAATGGAGCAATGGTTGAATTATGCAGGTGCAAAGTTAGTGGATGAATGGAGCAATTCAATTGCTCCATTTTCGTTAGGTCAAGCAAAAGAAAAAAACATCCAATTACGTGACTGATCCTATTTTGATTGAGATCACAGTAAATGTGTTTCAGCAAGCAAAGACCAAAACAATCTTTTTTTGTTTTAAAAACTAAAATTTAGGCAATTACCCAATATACTTGAGAAAAGACCATCTTTGCATAAAAGTATGACTTTTCATGCCTGCCTTAATTTACAATGAATGGTAAAACAAACTATTACATACTAATGTTATATTCTTTACTACTGCCTCACTTAAATGTTATTTATTATAAGATTTTGTAAACAAGTACACAGTCACTAACAAGCCCAGTTGTCTCTACTTACCTGATGTGATGATAAATGACTAGACTGTAAACTTGTTCTGCTGGATGTGAGTTCAAGGCTACTGGGACTGGAGATTATGCTTTCTGTTGTACAACTGCTATGAAATGGGCTACTAACTGCCTCTGCAAAGATATCATAAACATTGTGAAAAAGTTTTTTTTTTTTCAACAAGTTGGCCATCTCCCACCTAGGCAGGGTGACCCAAAAAGAAAGAAAATCCCCAAAACAAAAATACTTTCATCATTATTCAACATTTTCACCTCACTCATACATAATCACTGTTTTTGCACAGGTGCCCAGATACAACAGTTTAGAAGCATATAAAAAAGATACAATATAAAAAGTGACCTGAAATAATATAATAAACTCCCTATAGAATATAATATCAGGGCCCCAATTATATATACATATACTGTCCTATTACACATCCCTCCAATCTGCCAATATCCCAAACCCCTCCATTAACCCTTAAACTGACCAAACGTAGAACTATGTTCGGAGCACTATGCACGTGAACATAGATCTATGTTTGGACAGTTTAAGGGTTATAGCGAAGGCATTGTACTTCCAATTTCCAGAACTCAAGTCAGGCTATATAAAAATAACCGGTTTCCCTGAATCCCTTCACTAAATATTACCCTGCTCACACTCCAACAGCTCGTCAGGTCCCAAATACCATTCGTCTCCATTCACTCCTATCTAACACGCACATGCATGCTTGCTGGAAGTCCTATCCCCTCGCCCACAAAACCTCCTTTACCCCCTCCCTCCAACCTTTTCGAGGACGACCCCTACCCAACCTTCCTTCCCCTACAGATTTATGTGCTCTCCATGTCATTCTACTCAGATCCATTCTCTCTAAATGACCAAACCACCTCAACAACTCCTCTTCAGCCCATTGACTAATACAGTGGTCCCTCAATTATCATCCACAATCCATTCCTGGAAGTGGGACTATTATCGAAATGGACGACTTTCGAATCAATTTTCCCCATAAGAAATAATGTAAATGCAATTAATCCGTTCCTGACACCCAGAAGTATTAGAACAAAAATTTTTTTTACATGAAATATAGATGTAGTACATAAACAATACAGTGGCACATGATGAATTAAACATTAACAGAATAACACTTACCTTTATTGGCAATTCTTCTTTGTGTATGGAAGACTGGAGGAGACAGATTGGATTATTTACTGTTTGGAAGGGGAATCCCCTTCCATCAACACCTCGGGTACCAATTGCTTTTCTGGGGTTACTTCTCTTCTCTGTTTCTTAATGCCACTAGGACCAGCTTGAGAGTGACTGGAGTCCTGTCTCGCAAAATAACTGTTCGGAGAGCTCTGTTTCTGGTACACTAGTAATGGCTTCACTTTGAAATCCCCACTAGCATTAGCACAGAACATGAGCGTCAGCCTGTCTTTCATAGGCTTGCGTCCTGGCTGTGCCTTTTCTTCCTGAGTAATGTAGGTCCTATTTGGCATTTTCTTCCAAAAGAGGCCTTTTTTGTCACAACTGAACACTTGTTCAGGTTTCAGTCCTTCAGTCTCTATGTACTCCTTGAATTCATGCACATATTTTTCAGCCGCTTTGTTGTCAGAACTGGCAGCCTCACCATGCCTTACCACGCTGTGTATGCCAGTACACTTCTTAAATCTCTCAAACCAGCCTTTGCTGGCCTTAACCCTTTGACTGTCGCGGCCATATATATACGTCTTACGAGGTACCGTGTTTGACGTATATATACTCATAAATTCTAGCGGCTTCAAATCAAGCAGGAGAAAGCTGGTAGGCCCACACGTGAGAGAATGGGTCTGTGTGGTCAGTGTGCACCATATAAAAAAATCCTGGAGCACGCAGTGCATAATGAGAAAAAAAAAACTCCGACCGTTTTTTTAATTAAAATGCCGACTTTGTGGTCTATTTTCGTATAGTATTTATGGTTGTATTCTCGTTTTCTTGGTCTCATTTGATAGAATGGGAAACATATTATAGAAATAGAGGTGATTTTGATTGATTTTACTATAAAAAGAACCTAGAAATGGAGCTCAAAGTAGGGGAAATGTTTGATTTTTGCCAATGTTCAAAAGTAAACAAATGATGCCATTGTCCAATAAATGTCCAACTAGCCATTCTAATATGCAGTCATGAATGGGTTGATGTTATTTATACAATTATTACAGTATTGCAGTAGTCTGCATAATAGTAAGTCTTCTATTTTTTGTTTGAATAAAAATTCAAAATAGAAAGCAAGAGTAATATCAGAGGGGCCTGGAGACGTGACTGATGAACAAAAAAAATGTTATTTTAGAGCCAGGAATGTCTGCATTTTTCATTCTGGACCTTATTTTGAAATTGTCATATTTTTTTAGTTTTCGTGAAATTGGCCAAATTGCAAATTTCTGACCACATTATTAGGTAGTTGAAATCGGTAAATGGGCAGTTTCTTGTACTCAATCGATAGAAAAAATGGAGTTCTAAAGAAATAGCTATGAGTTTGGGCGACTGGAACAAGGGAATTAGCCGAAAATAGGGCTCAAAGTGGGCGAAATCGCCGATTTGTAAACAGCGCCGAGGTCGCTAACTTCACGAGAGCATAATTCCGTCATTTTTCCATCAAATTTCGTTTTTTTGGTGTCATTACAATCGGGAAAAGATTCTCTATCATTTCATAAGAAAAAATAATTTTTTTTTTTTAAATTTTGCGACACCAGGAGACACCTCAGGATTGGGGGTTGTGACAGTCAAAGGGTTAAATTCACTCACATCACCACTAGTTGCAGGCAATTTCTTTACCAAATCCTCATGCAACCGCCTAGCCTTTTCACAAATAAGCGACATCGTAAGACTATCTCCTGCTAATTGTTTCTCGTTTATCCACACCAATAATAACTTCTCAACATCTTCGAGTACTGGTGATCTCATTTTTGTCAGTATATTTACCCCCTTTGCAACAACAGCATCCTTGATTTCCTTTTTCTTGGCTATGATGGAAGATATGGTTGTACAGGATTTGTTATACATCCTGGCCAGTTCGCCCACATGTATGCCACTATCATATTGTTCAATGATGTTTTTCTTAAATTCAATCGTATTTCTCACCTTCTTTACCAAAGGCTTAGCACTAGGAGCTTTCTTTGGAGCCATGGTAGCTTATTTAGCACTTGCAAGCACTAAAATCAATGGAATATTATGAAATATTTCGTTGGAGCAAGTGATGGAACTGTCGACTCACTGGTAAACAATGGCACACTGGCTGGGAAGGGAAGGCCCAGGCGGCTCAGAACGTGAGCACGCATCCCGGATGAAGGACTATTAGAGAGTTACTGGACCATTTGTGAGCCAATATTTAGACGAAATAACAGGACTATTTCCGAAATGGACGACTTTCAGGCCGGACGATTACTGAGGGACCACTGTACTTTTATTAACTCCACACCTTCTCCTAATTTCCACACTTCGAATTCTCTGCATAATATTTACACCACACATTGCCCTTTGACAAGACATCTCCACTGCCTCCAACTGCCTCCTCACTGCAGCATTTACAACCCAAGCTTCACACAATACCACAATACTTTCATACATTCCCTTCTTTGCCTACATTGATAACGTTTTTCATCTCCACATATACCTCAATGCACCACTCACCTTTTTTCCCTCAGCAATTCTATGGTTAACCTCATCCTTCATAAACCAATCCACTGACACGTCAACTCCCAAATATCTGAAAACATTCACTTCTTCCATACTCCTTCTCTCCAATGTAACATCCAATTTTTCTTTATCTAAATCATCTGATACCCTCATCACCTTACTACTCTTTTCTATGTTCACTATCGACATTCTACCTTTACACACCCTCCCAAACTCATCCACTAACCTTTGCAACTTTTCTTTAGAATCACCCATAAGCACAGTATCATCAGCCAAAAGTCACTGTGTTAACTCCCACTTTGTATTTGATTCCCCATAATTTAATCCCACCCCTCTCCCGAACACCCTACCATTTACTTTTTTTACAACCCCATCTATAAATACAGTGGACCCCCGCATAACGATCACCTCCGAATGCAACCAATTATGTAAGTGCGTTTGTATGTGTATGTTTGGGGGTCTGAAATGGACTAATCTACTTCACAATACATACATGTATTCCTTATTGGAACAAATTCGGTCAGTACTGGCACCTGAACATACTTCTGGAGTGAAAAAATATCGTTAACCGGGGGTCCACTGTATATTAAACAACCGTGGTGACATTACAGATCAATGTCTAAGACCTACTTTTACCGGGAAGTAATCTCCCTCTCTTCTACACACCCTAACCTGAGCCTCACTATCCTCATAAAAACTCTTTACAGCATTTAGTAACTTACTACCTAATCCATATACAGTGGGCCCCCGAGTTTCGTGATTAATCCGTTCCAGAGAGCCTGCCGAAAGACGAAATTCACGAAACTCGAAACCATTTTCCCCATAAGAAATAAAAGAAATGAAATTAATCCGTTCCAGACACCCAAAAATATTAAAATATTTTTTTTTTTCAAATTAAATAAAGATTTATATACTGAAATCAATGAGAAATCAAGTGCATGCATATAAAAAATAATAATAACATTACACTTACCTTTACTGAAGACTTCTGGGTGGATGGAAGATGGGAGAAGGGGATAGGAGGAAGGTGTACACTATTGTTTGGAAAGAGAATCTCCTTCCATTAGGACTTTAGGTAGCAAGTCCTTATCTGGGGTTACTTCCCTCCTTCTTTTAATGCCACTGGGAACAACTTGAGAGTCACTGGACCCCTGTCGCACAAAGTATCTGTCCAGAGAGGTCTTTTTCTGGCATTTCTTTAACCCTTTCAGGGTCCGTCCCGTAGATCTACGGCTTTATGGTGAGTGTCCAAACCGTAGATCTACGCCATGAGCTCAGCTCACTCTGATAAACTGTGAGTGGTACATTTGGGCCTAGATATGAGAGAATACATCTATGTGGTATGTGTGCACCACATAAAACAGATCCTGCAGCACACTGTGTATAATGAGAGAAAAAAACTGAAATCATGATTTTTTGATTAAAACAGCAACTTTGCAGTGTTTTTTCGTATGTTTTTTATAGTTGTATTTGCGATTTCTTGGTCTCATTTGATAGAATGGAAGACATATTACAGAAATAGAGATGATTTTGATTGGTTTTAGCACTGGAAATGGCTTGAAACTGAGCTCAAAGTAGCGGAAATGTTAAATTTTTGCCGATATTCAAGAGTAAACAAACGACCTCACACGTCTAATACACGTCAGCTGGTGGGTCTAATATACATTCACAAATATGGTGATGATATTTATACAATTATTACAGTATTGCATAGCAGTAAATCTTCTATTTTTTGGTGTGAATAAAAATTCATTATGTGAATAAAAAATCAAAATGGAATTTATTTGTAAAGCCTCAAAACATGACTAATGAACAGAGGAAATGTTAGTTTAGTGCCAGGAATGCCTACATTGTTTATTCTGGACCCTATTTTGAAATTGGAATATTTTGAACTTTGTGTTAAATTGGCCAAATTAACAATTTCCGATCACTTTATTTTGTAGTTGAAACAGTTGACTTGGCGATTTCTTGTGCTCAATCGATAGAATAGAAGTAATACTAGTGAAATAGCTAAGAATTTGGTTGATTGGAATAATGTAATTGGCCTAAAATGGGAGTCAAAGTCGGCAAAATCGCCGATTCGTAAATATCGCTGACACATCAAAATTCGCGAGAGCATAATTTCATCAATTTTCCACCAAATTTCGTACTTTTTGTTTTATTACCTTCACAAAAAGATTCTCTACGATTTCATAAGAAAAAATAACAAATTTTTTTTTTGAAAATTCTTGGACACTGGTGCGTGACTCCAGATTTGGGCCTTGGACCCTGAAAGGGTTAAGATTTTCCTGAAGTGGGACACAACACTGTCATCGGACATGTTGCAGATACGGCTTGTTTCAGCTTGGTCAGGGTGATACTTTTCAACAAAACTTTGCAACTCATTCCACTTGGCACAAATCTCCTTAATCATTGAAGGCACCTCATCCACTCCCTCTTCCTCCTCCTGTGAAGCAAGTTCCTCGGCTGTGGTCTGATGCTGTTCCAGTTGAAGCTCTTGCAGTTCGTCAGTGGTTAGCTCTTCCCTGTGGTCCTCCACCAACTCTTCCACATCCCCGTCACTCACCTCCAACCCCATGGGCTTGCCCAATGCCACAACACCTTCCACAACAGGCAGAGGGTCGGCAGGGTCAGGGTCTGCCTCAAACCCTTCAAAATCCCTCTGGATCGTGTTCCTCACTTTATTTACCAAAGGGCTTGCACTAGCTTTCCTTGGGTCCATGACTTATTTAGAAGTTGCAAGCACAAAAAACAATGGATTATTATGAAATGTATTGTATGAACCCGCCAAAAAAACTCGCCGAAGGTTGAATTTCACGAAAGTCGAGGCTGCCGAATCTCGAGGGTCCACTGTACTTGCAACATCTGCTACATTGCTCCCCTATCCACTATCATATGCCTTTTCTAAATCCATAAATGCAATGAAAACTTCCCTACCTTCATCTAAATACTGTTCACATATATGCTTCACTGTAAACACTTGATCTACACATCCCCTACCCATTCTAAAGCCTCCTTGCTCATCTGCAATCCTACTCTCTGTCATACCTCTAATTCCATCAATAATAACCCTACCGTATACTTTTCCTGGTATACGTAGTAAACTTATTCCCCTATAATTCTTAGAATCTCTTTTGTCTCCCTTCCCTTTATATAAAGGAACTGTACATGCTCTCTGCCAATCCCTAGGTACCTTCCCCTCTTCCATACATTTATTAAACAAAAATACCAACCACTCCAACACTATATCCCCCCCTTGCTTTTAACATATCTGTCATGATCCCATCAGTTTCTGTTGCTTTACCCCCTTTCATTCTACATAATGCCTCACACACCTCCCCCACACTCACATCCTGCTCTTGCTCACTCCTAAAAGATGCTATACCTCCCTGGCCAGTGCATGAAATGACTGGCTCCCTTTCTTCATTGACATTTAAAAGTTCCTCAAAATATTCCCGCCATCTACCCAATACCTCCTGCTCCCCATCTACTAACTCACCTACTCTGTTTTTACCTGACAAATTCGTTCGTTCCCTAGGCTTCCTTAACTTGTTTTTCTCACTCCAAAATTTTTTCTTTCCATTAAAATTTCTTGACAGTGCCTCTCCCACTCTATCATCTACTCTCCTTTTGCACTCTCTTCGCCTTTCATTTACTCTCCATATACTCTGCTCTTCTTGTAACACTTCAGCTTTGTAAAAACCTCTCATAAGCTTCCTTTTTCTCTTTTATCACACCCTTTACTTCATCATTCCACAAATCACTCCTCTTTCCTCCTGCACCCACCCTCTTCAATCCCCTCGCCCCCCCCCCCACTACTCATACTTGCACTAGCCCACCTTTCTGCCAATAGTTGCTTATGTCTCATGGTAACTTCCTCCTCCCTTAGTTTATATACACTTTCACCTCTCTCTTACTTGTTGTTTCCATTTTCCTCTCGTCCCGTCTACCTCTTACTTTAACTGTAACTACAAATAAATAATGATCTGATATATCAGTTGCCCCTCTTTAAACATGTACATCCTGAAGCCTACCCATCAACATTTTATCCACCAATACATAATCTAACAAACTACTTTCCTTACATGCTGTATCATAGCTTGTACAGTTATTTATCCTTTTTTTCATAAAATATGTATTACTTATTACCAAACCTCTTTCTACACATAGCTCAATTAAAGGCTCCCCATTTTCATTTACCCTTGGCACCCCAAATTTACCTACTACTCCTTCCCCAACATTTTTACCCACTTTAGCATTGAAATCCCCAACCACAAGTGCTCTCACACTTGGTTCAAAACTCCCCATGCACTCACTCAACATTTCCCAAAACCTCTCTTTATCTTCTACACTTCTCTCTCATCTTGGTGCATATATGCTTACTATAACCCACTTTTCACATCCAACCCTATTCTTACTCCACATATTCCTTGAATTAATACATTTATATTCTCTCTTTTCCTGCCATAACTTATCCTTCAACATTACTGCTACTCCTTTAGCTCTAACTATTTGAAACCCCTGACCTAATACCATTTATTTCCCCCTACTGAAACTCTCCCACCCCCTTTAGCTTTGTTTCACTTAAAGCCAGGACATCTAGCTTCTTGTCCTTCATAACATCCACAATCATCTCTTTCTTATCATTCGCACAACATCCACGCACATTCAAACATCCCACCTTTGATATACTTTTGAAGTCTCGAGAGTTTGTCTACTCTCTGAGCCCGGCCATGGGCCAGGCTCGACTGGTGCTTGCCTGGTCAACCAGGCTGTTGCTGCTGGAGGCCTGCTGGCCCACATGTCCATCACAGCCTGGTTGATCTGGCACCTGGTGAAGGCCTCTTGAAGGCTTCTACACTTGTTCCAGCAGTGTTTCTGATATCTTCTGATAAGATGTTGAAAAGTCTGGGACCCCGGATGTTGATACAGTGTTTCCTTATTGTCCCCACCTCACCCCTGCTCCTTACTGGGTTTATTTTACACTTCCTCCCATATCTCTCACTCCACTAAGTTGTCATGGCAGTGTGTAGATCTGGGACCAAGCCCTCGAGTACCTTCCAGGTATACATTATCATGTACCTCTCTCTCCTCCGCTCCAATGAGTACATATTCAAGACTTGCAGGCATTCCCAGTAGTTAAGGTGCTTTACTGGCTCAATGTGAGCCATAAACGATCTCTGTATTTGTTCCAGCTCCGATATTTCTCCTGCCTTGAACGGGGCCATCAGCACTGAGCAATATTCTAAATGAGGGAGCACTAGCGATTTGAATAGTGTCACCATCGGCATTATTTCCCTTGTTTTGAAAATTCTCAATACCCACCCCATCATATTCCTGGCTGTCGTGATCTTTGTCTTGTTATGGTTTAAAAAAGAAAGGTCCGCTGACATAATTATTCCCAGGTCTTTTACATGTTCCTTACGTTCTATTTGGTGACCCTCTTGAGTTCTGTATATAGTGCTCCTATGGAGTTCTTCATTCTTTCCATACCTAAGTATCTGAAACTTATCACCATTGAATGTCATGTTTTTCTCTACTGCCCACTGGAAAACCCTGTTTATGTCTTCCTGTACTTTTTCAGTGTCCTCTACCGTACTGACTTTCATGCTTATTTTAGTGTCATCTGCAAATGATGATACAAAAGTGTGCTGGGTGTTTTTGTCTGTCTGCTATGAGGATGAGGAACAGCAGAGGTGCCAGGACAGTGCCTTGGGGCACTGAGCTTTTAACCTCGCTGATGCTGGATCTTGCCCTGTTCACTACTACTTTTTGTGCTCTGTGTGTTAGGAAACCGAAAATCCACCTGCCTACCTTCCCCGTAATGCCCATGGCCTTCATTTTGTGTGCTATCACTCCATGATTGCATTTGTCAAACGCCTTTGCAAAATCTGTGTAAATCACATCTGCGTTTTGGTCGTCTTTCAGTGCCTACGTAATTCTGTCATAATGGTTCAGCAGCTGTGACAGACATGATTGTCCTGCTCTAAAACCATGCTGGTTCGGGTTATGTTGGTTGTGCTGGTCCACGAAATTTGTAACCTGCCGTCTCATCACTCTTTCGAAGATTTTTATGATGTGAGATTTTAGGGCTACTGGTCTGTAATTTTTAGCGAGTGCTCTACTACATCCCTTATGTATAGGAGCTATGTCTGCACTCTTTAACCCCTTGACTGTCACAATCCCCAATCCTGAGGTGTCTCCTGGTGTCGCAAAATTAAAAAAAAAAAAAAAAAAAAAAAAAAAAACTTATGAAATGATAGAGAATCTTTTCCCGATTGTAATGACACAAAAAAAATCGAAATTTGATGGAAAACTGGCGGAATTACGCTCTTGCAAAGTTAGCGACCTTGGCGATATTTACAAATTGGCAATTTCGCCCACTTTGAGCCCTATTTTCGGCTAATTCCATTGTTCCAGTCAACCAAACTCATAGCTATTTCTGTAGAACTCCATTTGTTCTATCGACTGAGTACAAGAAACTGCCCATTTACCGATTTCAACTACCCAATAACGTGGTCAGAAATTTGCAATTTGGCCAATTTCACGAAAATTAAAAAATATGACAATTTCAAAATAAGGTCCAGAATGAACAATGCAGACATTCCTGGCTCTAAAATAACATTTTCTTTGTTCATCAGTCATGTCTCCAGGCCCCTCTGATATTACTCTAGCTTTCTACTTTGAATTTTTATTCAAACAAAAAATAGAAGATTTACTGTTATGCAGACTACTGTAATATTATAATAATTGTACAAATAATGTCAACCCATTCATGATTGCGCATTACAATGGCTAGTTGGACATTTATTGGACAATGACATCATTTGTTTACTTTTGAACATTGGCAAAAATCAAACATTTTCCCTACTTTGAGGTCCATTTCCAGGTTCTTTTTTTAGTAAAACCAATCAAAATCATCTCTATTTCTATAATATGTTTTCCATTTTATCAAATGAGACCAAGAAAAAGAGCATAGAACCATAAATACTACACAAAAATAGACCACAAAGTCGGCATTTTAATTAAAAAAAAAAGTCAGTTTTTTTTCTCTCATTATGCACTGCATGCTCCAGGATTTTTTTTATATGGTGCACATTGACCACACAGACATATTCTCTCGCATGTGGGCCTACCAGCTTTCTCCTGCTTGATTTGAAGCCGCTAGAATTTATGAGTATACATATGTCAAACACGGTACCTCGTAAGACGTATATATACGACCAAAACAGTCAAAGGGTTAAGGCCCCCGTATTTCACCCAGATCTAAGCTCTTTCTCCAAAGAATACTGAGGGCTCGTGCTAGTGGTACTTTGCACTTCTTTATACACAGAGCATTCCATGAATCTGGTCCAGGTGCTGAGTGAGTGGGCATATTTTCCATTTCTGCTTCGAAACCTATGGGATTTGTACTAATGTCAGTTAGTTGGTCTACGCGGTCTTCTTCTGGAGTGAAAAATATTTCTGCATTTTCTACCTTGCTGTTATTTAGTGGGTTGCTGAACACCGACTCATACTGTTCTTTTAGGATTTCAATCATTTCCTGTTCGTCGTCAGTATACGAGTCTCCTCTCAGTAGTAGTCCAATTCTACAGGTAGTTCTTAGCTTGGATTTTGTGTAGGAATAGAAATATTTTGGGTTTCTTGCAATATCCTGTATGGCCTTGTTCCCTTTGTACCTCTTCTGAGAGGTATGACATCCTAAGTTTTTGCTCTAATTCAGTGATCTCTGCTAAGTCTATCTTTCCTCTGTTGTAGCATATTTAAGCAGTTCAGTAACCCGTTTTCTTCTTCTGTACCATCTCCTACACTCTCTCTCTCTCTCTCTCTCTATCTCATCTTCTTCTGGGTTTCCTCAATGTTTCATACATACTTTGTATGCTTCTGTATTCAGCTTCTCTAGGCACTGGTGGGGATTTAGGGTGCTCATGTCTGAGCAGGGGGTAAAGGAAGTTTTGTGTGCAAGGGGCTTGGACTTCCAGCAGGCATGCATGAGCGTGTTTGATAGGAGTGAATGGAGACAAATGGTTTTTAATACTTGATGTGCTGTTGGAGTGTGAGCAAAGTAGCATTTATGAAGGGATTCAGGGGAAACCGGCAGGCCGGACTTGAGTCCTGGAGATGGGAAGTACAGTGCCTGCACTCTGAAGGAGGAGTGTTAATGTTGCAGTTTAAAAACTGTAGTGTAAAGCACCCTTCTGGCAAGACAGTGATGGAGTGAATGATGGTGAAAGTTTTTCTTTTTCGGGCCACCCTGCCTTGGTGGGAATTGGCCAGTGTGTTAATAAAAATAATAAAATGTCTGATTCCCAGGGTATGTCTGATAACTCTTGGTTTATTTTTTCCCAGTCAATTCTATGGTTGTTAAAATTAAACTTACTGAACATCCCGCTTCTAACTTTAGTGATGCAGTTTCCTACCCCTGAGTTAATACTAGTTTGAACCTCTATGATGTTATGATCAGAGTAAATAGTTTTGGAAACTGTTATGTCTCTGATCAGTTCCTTGTTGTTTGTGAATATCAAATCCAGGGTATTTTCATTTCTGGTGGGATCAATTACCTGTTGGTTTAACGAGTACTTTTCACAAAGCCTCATTAGTTCCCTGGTATGTGCCTGTTGAGCCAGGGTGCTTCCCAGAGATATTTTTTGTATAACATTACTTTGCGCCATCTTCCATTTTACATGGGGAAGATTAAAATCTCCAAGGAGTAAAATATTTGGTGTAGGATTTTCTAGCCTATCCAGATAGCTATCTATCTTACTTAACTGATCTGTAAATTCCTCAGCAGTTGCTGATGGTGGTTTGTATACTAGGATAATTACAAAATTCCTATTTTCAACTTTAATGCCTAGAATTTCTATTATATCATTCGAAGAATTCAGCACTTCTGTGCAACAGAAAGTATCCTTTACATATATTCCTACTCCTCCCTGTGACCTATTGATTCTATCACATCTATACATGTTGTAGTTTTCTATCTTTCTCTCTCCGTCCAAAACATCCCTTGTATGTGTTTCTGTAAATGCTCCAAACATGGCATTCGCTTCTGTTAGGAGCCCACTGACATAACTAACTTTGTCATTTTTGTTTTATTTCAAACCCTGTATAGTTGCAAATATGAAGAAGGAATTACCAAGTGGGATGTTTTATCTCGCTTTGTGTTTCATTAGTACCACTGGTGGTGTACTACGTGGTATGTCCCTTGGTGTACATGTTCCTGGTTTCTCCAGTACTTTGATGGTTTTCTTCTTTTTCTTTTTAGTAGGCTATACAGGAAAAGGGGTTACTAGCCCATTGTTCCAGGAATTTTAGTTGACTTTTACAACACGCATGGCTTACGGAGGAAAGATTTTTATTCCACTTCCCCATGGGTATAAAAGGAAAAGCAATAAGAACAAGAACTATTAAGATAAAATCAAAGAAAACTGAGATGAGTGTGTATATATAAACATGTACAGTGTACATGCATGTGCAGTGTGACCTAAGTGTAAGTAGAAGTAACAAGATGTACTTGAAATCTTGCAAATTGATGAGACAGAAAAAAGACACCAGCAATCCTACCATCATGTAAAACAATTACAAGCTTTCATTTTACACTCACTTGGCAGGACGGTAGTACCTTCATGGGTGGTTGCTGTCTACCAACCTACTACCATATAACATATTTTAATTAAAAAAAAAAAAAATCTGCACAAGGAGCCCTTGTGCAGAATATGTTATGCCTCAATCCTGATAACAGCTGAGCCAGATGCAGAATTTTAGAAGCTGAAGTTATCCACTTCACCAAAACTACTGAGCCAAACAGTGGAATGCATATGTTGGTTGCACCTACTCTAGGCCCACACTGTTCAAGTTCCATTATTTTTTTTATTAATGTATTGACTGTTTCCCACCAAGCCATGGTGATCCAAAAAAGTAAAAACACTTTCATCTTCATTCACTTCATCACTGTCTTGCCAGAAGCGTGTCGACACTCCTCCTTCAGTGCGAAGGCACTGTACTTCCCACCTCCAGGAATCAAGTCTGTATAACCAGTTTCCCTGAATCCCTTTATAAATGTTACTTTGCTCATACTCCAACAGCATGTCAAGTCATAAAAAGCATTTACCTCACTTGCTCCTAACATGCTCATTCATGCTTGCTGGAAGTGTAAGCCCCTTGTATACAAAACCTCCTTAATATTAATTATAATGAACATGTCATCTTACCCCCCACCCACTGCTTCCACCAATACCTGACCTCACCAGGTTTAGGAAGGATACAGGAAAGCACTGGTTTGGTAATAGAGTTGTGGATGAGTGGAACAAACTCCCGAGTACAGTTATAGAAGCGAAAACGTTGTGTAGTTTTAAAACTAGGTTAGATAAATACATGAGTGGGTGTGAGTTGGGCCTGACTAGCTTGTGCTACTAGGTCTGATGCCATGACTAGGTGGGTTATTGGTCTAAGCCAGAGGGTGACATGGACCTGCTTTGCATGGGACAGTAGACCTGCTGCAGTGTTCTTTCTTTATGTTCTTATGTTCCTATTCCCACTGTCACATGAATGAGAAAGATCCCCAGCCTGTGGGCCATTATTCACATCTAGTGGTCAGATTGTTCAACTCAGGTTATTTGAAATGTTTGATCTGCAGTATTCAATTGTGCTTTACCTATTAAATAATAATTACCCTATTATTTTATTTGTTGTTTTCTTTTATCCCCATTAAAGCAAAGCCATAGTGATGAGGAAGTCTTCCTTTTGAATGGATGGTATTAGAAAAAATGAGTGACCCCAGCTGGACCAAATTTTGTCCACAACATTCAGGATGCTGGTCCAACGGGATAGATATGTGGGAGTTTAATGCATCTAAGACTAATTCATAGCTCCATCCACTCACTCTCCCAACATACAAACACTTCACTTTTGCTTGAATTTACATTTACTTTCTGCACTGTACCTACATTATCATCCTTCTTTCCAATTTCTGTTCTGAGTCACTTAATAAAACATCCTCATTCAAAGTACAAGACAACATATTTTAATATGTAAATGTAATCCAAGAATTGGATAGAGAGAAATTTTAACTTAATAGAGACAATACGATATATAAAAATGCAAAGCACGGGCAAGTAATAAAAAAAAAAAAAAAAAAAAAAAAAAAAAAGAGAGAAATTGGTAGTAACTGCTTAAAAGATGAGTTTTTAAGGTAGAGAATAAAGAAACAAACCTCTTAAGCATGGTGAACTATGATGAGTGGAACGCTGTATATGAGTGAATACATGTCGGTCTCGGGGACTTCGGCTAGCAGATCGCACTTCATTTGAATGGAATGATGTAGGTGAGGGCAACTCATAAGCAAAGAGAGCACTTCCAGACACTGTCCTCACACGCCCTTCATCCATAGGAATATACTGTAATGACAGAGATATAAGAAATTAGTACTTCTGAATATAAGCTATATCTGGAAATAATTTACACAACTTGCTGCAAGAATCATGCTTATGGAAGCAATAAAAACTTTCATGCTATAATTACATTACCGATGGAAGTCTGGTTTTCACACCTAAACAAGTGAAAATAAAATAACCCTAAAAATATGCTGAAAAATAGCTCAAAGAACTAGGAAACATGGTTGAGAGATTATATTAGTGATGGAATACCATACCAACGTCTTCCTTCTTTCTTTCAACGCACTGGCCAACATGTTGCTGAATAAAATGCAAGTGCAACACTTTGGTATCTTTAGTGATAAAACATTTCACCTGCACAACTGACATCTTGATTCAAATAAGAGGCGAATATAATACTGGAGGGTGTGTAAAGGAAGAACTAAGGAAGAGTAAGGTGATGAGGGTATCAAATGATTTAGATAAAGCAAAACTGGATATCACATTGGAGGGAGGGAGTATGGAAGAAGTGAATGTGTTCAGATATTTGGGAGTTGACTTGTCAGCAGATGGATTTATGAAGGATGAGGTTAACCATAGAATTGATGAAAAAAAAAAAAAAAAAAAAAAAGTGGTGCTTTGAGGTACAGTAGGGCCCCACTTACACGGCAGGTTAGGTTCCAGGCTACTGCCGGAAAGCAGACATCACCGGAAAGAAGAACGCCATTTTTTCCACTTATAAATGCATATAAATGCCAGATAACAAGTTTACACTAACATATACAGCGGAACCTCAGCATACGAATTTAATCCGTTCCGTGGACTTGTTCGTATCCTGATTTGTTCATATGCTGGGTCAATTTTCCTCCTTTAAATTAACTGAAATGAAATTAATTTGTTCCAGATGAATTCCTGCTCTTAGGAGGCATGACAAAATAACCCTAATATCAACTCTACAGCTTATTTATCTGTCACAATTCATTTAATATGACATAATAAACAATACAAATAACAAAGAAACCTGATATACACTCTATTTTTTTTTATTTTTATTATCACACTGGCCGATTCCCACCAAGGCAGGGTGGCCCGAAAAAGAAAAACTTTCACCATCATTCACTCCATCACTGTCTTGCCAGAAGGGTGCTTTACACTACAGTTTTTAAACTGCAACATTAACACCCCTCCTTCAGAGTGCAGGCACTGTACTTCCCATCTCCAGGACTCAAGTCCGGCCTGCCGGTTTCCCTGAATCCCTTCATAAATGTTACTTTGCTCACACTCCAACAGCACGTCAAGTATTAAAAACCATTTGTCTCCATTCACTCCTATCAAACACGCTCACGCATGCCTGCTGGAAGTCCAAGCCCCTCGCACACAAAACCTCCTTTACCCCCTCCCTCCAACCTTTCCTAGGCCGACCCCTACCCCGCCTTCCTTCCACTACAGACTGATACACTCTTGAAGTCATTCTGTTTCACTCCATTCTCTCTACATGTCCGAACCACCTCAACAACCCTTCCTCAGCCCTGTGGACAACAGTTTTGGTAATCCCGCACCTCCTCCTAACTTCCAAACTACGAACTCTCTGCATTATATTCACACAAAACATTGCCCTCAGACATGACATCTCCACTGCCTCCAGCCTTCTCCTCGCTGCAACATTCATTACCCATGCTTCACACCCATATAAGAGCGTTGGTAAAACTATACTCTCATACATTCCCCTCTTTGCCTCCAAGGACAAAGTTCTTTGTCTCCACAGACTCCTAAGTGCACCACTCACTCTTTTTCCCTCATCAATTCTATGATTCACCTCATCTTTCATAGACCCATCTGCTGACACGTCCACTCCCAAATATCTGAATACGTTCACCTCCTCCATACTCTCTCCCTCCAATCTGATATTCAATCTTTCATCACCTAATCTTTTTGTTATCCTCATAACCTTACTCTTTCCTGTATTCACCTTTAATTTTCTTCTTTTGCATACCCTACCAAATTTATCCACCAATCTCTGCAACTTCTCTTCAGAATCTCCCAAGAGCACAGTGTCATCAGCAAAGAGCAGCTGTGACAACTCCCACTTTGTGTGTGATTCTTTATCTTTTAACTCCACGCCTCTTGCCAAGACCCTCGCATTTACTTCTCTTACAACCCCATCTATAAATATATTAAACAACCATGGTGACATCACACATCCTTGTCTAAGGCCTACTTTTACTGGGAAAAAATTTCCCTCTTTCCTACATACTCTAACTTGAGCCTCACTATCCTCGTAAAAACTCTTCACTGCTTTCAGTAACCTACCTCCTACACCATACACTTGCAACATCTGCCACATTGCCCCCCTATCCACCCTGTCATACGCCTTTTCCAAATCCATAAATGCCACAAAGACCTCTTTAGCCTTATCTAAATACTGTTCACTTATATGTTTCACTGTAAACACCTGGTCCACACACCCCCTACCTTTCCTAAAGCCTCCTTGTTCATCTGCTATCCTATTACACTCTAGAATGAATAAAATAGTACAGTAGAACCTCAAATATTGAACTTTCTTCAGTCCAAAAGGCTGTTCGAGTGCCTTTACTGGATGAATTTATTCCCATCAGGAATAATGTAAATTAGATTAGTCCATTTCAGACCCTCAAAAATACACTTATAAAAGCACTTACAAAAATACACTTACATAATTGGTTGTGTTGGGAGCAGTTCGATTTTTGAGGTTCCACTGTATATCATTACGTGGATGGCAAGGGAGGAGGATTGTGGTCACGAGAGTGGTCGTTATGTACAATTTTTATGTTTATCTCACTACACTACGTACCTAGTCTGTGATTATCAATGATTTCTTGCTTTAATATCATGCAAATCATCCTCTTTTTCTTCTTGCACTGTCCTTTCCACTTGCTTTCTTAGGACCCATGGTTAGAAGAAAGAAATCTAATGAATTAACTGCACAAAACGTAAGGAAATCACAAGAATTCATTGCACCGTGAGGGTAGCTCCGTAAGCACATGTGCATTGGTGAGCACTGTTTTGACTGACACTGGTATCTGGTGGTGGTGGTGTTGTCAAACTAAATTATATGCAGTACATACACAGTACAGTGGTCCCTCAATAATCGTCCGGCCTGAAAGTCGTCCATTTCGGAAATAGTCCCGTTATTTCACCTAAACATTGGCTCGCAAATGGTCGGTTAACTAGCTAATCATCTTTCGTCCTGGACACGTACTCGCGGCTCTGAGCCATTCCTAGCCAGTGTGCCATTGTTTACCAGTGAGCGACGGTCCCCTCACATGTTCATATGAAATATTTCATAATATTCCATTCATTACAGTGCTTGCAAGTGCTAAATAAGCTACCATGGCTCCAAAGAAAGCTCTTAGTGCCAAACCTTTGGTAAAGGTGAGAAATACGATTGAATTTAAGAAAAACATCATTAAACAATATGAGAGGAGCAAGAGTTTCAGCAGGAAGAGCAATAGATCGCAGCTCAGAATCTTGCTGCAGAGGAGGAGGAAGAGAGATGGAAGAAGGTGCCTTCTTCAGAAATTAAGGAGATTTTTGAAATGTGAGGTAGGATGGAAAGATTTATGGAGAAACATCACCCTGAGAAGGATGTTGCAAGCCATATCGGCAACTTGTACAGTGACAGAGTCTTGGCCTATTTTAGGGAAGTTTTAAAGAGACTCCATAAACAGAGCTCTCTGGACAGTTTTTTTTTTTTTTTGCGAAACAGGACTCCAGTGACTCTCAAGCTGGTCCTAGTGGCATTAAGAAACAGGGAAGAGAAGTAACCCCAGAAAAGCACTTGGTACCTGAGGTGTTGATGGAAGGGGATTCCCCTTCCAAACAGTAATTCAATCTCTCTCCTCCTCAAGTCTTCCATACACTAAGAAGAATTGCCAATAAAGGTAAGTGTTATGCTGTTAATGTTTCATTCATCATGTCCCATTGTATTTTTTATGTACTACATCTATTATTCATGTAAAAATTTTTCTTTGTTTTAATACTTCTGGGTGCCAGGAACGGATTAATTGTATGTACATTATTTCTTACGGGTAAAATTGATTCGAAAATCGTCTATTTCAATAATAGTCCCACTTCCAGGAACAGATTATGGACGATAATTGAGGGACCACTGTATTATTATTATATTGTTATTATTTATTATACGTAATTATTGTGTATTATTATCATCATCATTAGTACATACGTATTATAATAATAATAATTATCATTATCATTAATTTAGGGACCTGGAGCACAGATCCAATTCCCTAGATCAAGAGCCTCTCACTATATACGTACTACTACTACTACAGGTCCGCCATCACAAATCCGGCAATCAGTTATTCGGTTCCTTCAGTTATTCGGCACTAATTTTGGCTAGCATAATTTCAAATTTCCAGGGTCGCCACACCAACCTGCTGGTACTGTTTGGTGGCATTACTTGCTGCATAAGTCATTCCAATTTCTTTTTCTCCATTTATTGTTTTAACCTGCTTACTTTTAGCCCTAGCCATGGTTCCAATGAATAAAAGAAATGCTTCTCATTATGTAAAGCACCTACACAGTACATTATCCATTAAAGATAAGGTGGCTTTGAAGCCACTGTCAGTTGTCATGAGCTCAGTCTCATGAAGCAGGAGAATATGCTTTATTATAATGCTAATATCAACACTACAGCTTATTTGCCTATCACAATTGATCTAATATGACATAAGAAACAATATTAATAACATAAAACATGTTAAATACTCCAGAACGAATAATATTTGGCATAACACCGAGCAGTTCGGCAGAGTTATGAAGAGGATATGGTAAACAAATACCATTCTCCTATCCTTGTCTTGGTGGCTTATATTAGAGAAAACGGAGTATAGCGCAGGGCTATGATATACACTCGTACTCCACCATAAACATGAAACAAAAAAGTTATTTTCTCTCTATAGATTATCACACATAGCAGCATATGTATAGAGAACCAGGATAACCCCAAAAAAGTCAACGTGGCTTATTTTTAGTACCTGGCTTGGATTAGCCATATATGATTTTTGGTAAATATTCAATTAAATAAATATTTGATTCCCAGCCAGGGTAGAAACATTAGGCGTGTTTCTTTACAACTGTTGTCTATGTTTAACCATCAGTAAATGGGTACCTGGGTCTTAGCTGACTGGTGTTGGTGTTATCCTGGGACACTGACCTAATTTTCTTGAAATACTCAGCATAATAAGTGCCTTTCTATACAGTAGTATGTCACTCGTATTGTACATAGTGACCCTCATACTGTAGATAGTCTTTTTAGTATGATAATAAGATGTTATCTTCATTATAGAATAATAAAAAAATATTATAACATTTATATTATAATAATAAGGTAAAAGGACCCCAATGGAAATAAGTCACTCTGTCTGACTTTTTTGGGTTATCCTAAGTTCTCTACACATATGCTGCTATGTATGATAATTCTATGTAACTGTATTTGTGTATACCTGAATAAACTTACTTACTTACTGATGCCAGCTAAGCCTGTATACCTTGTACATGTATGTGTAGTAAATAAAGATATTATTATTATTAATTATTATTATTATTATTATTATTATTATTACTATTCTCAGTTGTTTGTTGGGTTATCTTATTCAAACTTGGGCAATGTATGATGGAAAGATACTTCTTCACGTACACAAAAAATGAAAGAAATCAGACCATAAATAGCGGAGTTCACTTCTCAGCCACTAGAGGCCGCTTAGCGGTATTTTTTTTGTATGGTTGTTATGGTTATATTCTCATTTTTTCTGTCTCATTTGATAGAATGAAAGATATATTACAGAAATAGATATGATTTTGATTGCTTTCATGACGAAAAGTACCTTGAAATTGCGCTCACAGTAGCGAAAATGTTCTATTCTTTAGCGAAGCTCAAGAGTAAACAAATGACGTCACCGTCCAATACCTGTCCGCCTGCCAGTCCAAATTCCAATACGGAGTCAAGACTGGATTGACATTATTTATACAATTATTACAATAATTCAGTAGTCTGCATAACAGTAAATCTTTTAATTTTTTTTGTGAATAAAAATTCCAAATGGTAAGCAAGAGTAATATAAGAGGGGCCTGTCGCTGTGACTAATGAACAGAGAAAATGTTATTTTAGTGCCAGGAATGTCTACATTGTTTATTCTGGATCCTATTTTGAAATTGGCATCTGTTGAAATTTGTGCGAAATCGGCCAAATTGCCAATTTCTGACCACTTTATTGGGTAGTTGAAATAAGTGAATGGGCGGTTTCTTGTACTCAGTTGACAGACTAGAAGTAAATAAGTTTATTCAGGTATACACAAATACAGTTACAAAGATTATCATACATAGCAGTGTATGTATAGAGAACCTAGGATAACCCAAAAAAAGTTAGACAATGTGACTTATTTCGAGTACCTGGCTTGGGCTTGCCATATATGATTTTTGGTAAATATTTTTTTTCTCGGTTGTTTGTTGAGTTATCTCATTGAAACTTGGGCAATGTATGATGGAAAGATGCATCTTAACGTACAACAAAAATAAAAATGACGGACGATAAATAAGGGAGTTCACTTCTTAGCCATTAGCCGCCTCTTTGCAGTATATTTTCGTGTGGTTTTTATGGTTGTATTCTCATTTTTTGGACTCATTTGATATAATGGAAGATATATTACAGAAATAGACATGATTTTGATTGCTTTCATGATGAAAAGTACCTTGAAATTGAGCTCAAAGTAGCAGAAATGCTCTATTTTTGCTGATGTTCAACGAACTGTGTAAGTCAAGTTGGTTAATTTTATTAAGTGTATTCTAACTTAACCACTCTGTAATTCGGCAAACTCAGTAATCCGGCACACTACAGGTCCCAATGATGCCAGATTTGTGATGGAGGACCTGTACTACTACTACTACTACTAATAATTTTTTTTTTCAACAAACCGGTCATATCCCACCGAGGCAGGGTGGCCCAAAATGAAAAACAGAAGTTTCTCTTTTCAAATTTAGTAATTAATACAGGAGAAGGGATTACTAGCCCCCTTGTTACCGGCATTTTAGTCACCTCTTACAACACGCATGGCTTATGGAGGAAGAATTCTGTTCCACTTCCCCATGGAGAATAATAATAAATATTAATAATAATTATTATTACAACAATAACAATAATATTAATACAATAGTAATAATAATAACAGTAAGGATAAACTTCAAAAGGCTGCCAGTATTTGGTGCCACCATCAGCAAAACACTGGTAACCACTACTAGTACACTTTTCACCTGTCTAGACTTAAGTAGTCTATTAGTACAGTGGTACCCCGGTATACGATATTAATCCATTCCTGAGAGCTCATCGTATGCCAAAATTATCGAAAGGCGAATTAATTTTCCCCATAAGAAATAATGGAAATCAAATTAATCCGCGCAAGACACCCAAAAGTGTGAAAAAAAAAATTTTACCACGTGAAATATTAAGTTTAAGGCACACAAACTGAAGAAGACATGCACAGTTTGTAGTACTCTACTGCAATAGAATACATGACACTTACCTTTAATGAAGATCTGGTGATGATTGATAGGATGGGAGGAGGGTAGTGTGTCGAACTTATTGTTTAGAAGGGGAATCCCCTTCCATTAGGACTTGAGGTAGCAAGTCCTTTTCCGGGGTTGCTTCCCTTCTTCTTTTAACCCTTTCAGGGTCCGTCCCGTAGATCTACGGCTTTACGTTCAGGGTCCAAACCGTAGATCTACATCATGAGCTCAGCTCACTCTGATAAACTGTGAGTGGTACATTTGTGCCTAGATATGAAAGAATACATCTATGTGGTATGTGTGCACCACATAAAACAGATCCTGCAGCACACTGTGTATAATGAGAGAAAAAAACTGAAATCATGATTTTTCGATTAAAACAGCAACTTCGCAGTGTTTTTTTGTATGTTTTTTATAGTTGTATTTGCGATTTCTTGGTCTCATTTGATAGAATGGAAGACATATTACAGAAATAGAGATGATTTTGATTGGTTTTTGCACTGGAAATGGCTTGAAACTGAGCTCAAAGTAGCAGAAATGTTAAATTTTTGCCGATATTCAAGAGCAAACAAACGACCTCACACGTCTAATACACACCAGCTGGTGGGTCTAATATGCATTCACAAATATGGTGATGATATTTATACAATTATTACAGTATTGCATAACAGTAAATCTTCTATTTTTTGGTGTGAATAAAAATTCATTATGTGAATAAAAAATCAAAATGGAATTTATTTGTAAAGCCTCAAAACGTAACTAATGAACAGAGGAAATGTTAGTTTAGTTCCAGGAATACCTACATTGTTTATTCTGGACCCTATTTTGAAATTGGAATATTTTGAACTTTGTGTTAAATTGGCCAAATTAACAATTTCCGATCACTCAAATTTGTAGTTGAAACAGTTCTCTTGGCGATTTCTTGTGCTCAATCGATAGAATAGAAGTAATACTGAAGAAATAGCTAAGAATTTTGTTGAATGGAATAATGTAATTGGCCTACAATGGGAGTCAAAGTTGGCAAAATCGCCGATTCGTAAATATTGCTGACACATCAAAATTCGCGAGAGCATAATTTCGTCAATTTTCCATCAAATTTCGTACTTTTTGTTTTATTACCTTCACAAAAACATTCACTACCATTTCATAAGAAAAAATAACAAATTTTTTTTTTTTTGAAAATTCTTGGACACTGGGGCACCACTTCAGATTTGGGCCTTGGACCCTGAAGGGGTTAATGCCACTAGGACCAGCTTGAGAGTCACTGGACCTCTGTCGCACAACAAATTTGTCCATAGAGCTCTGTACCTCCCATTCCTTTACGATTTGTCTAAAATGGGCCACAACACTGTCATTGTAATAGTCACCAGCACGACTTGCAATAGCTGTGTTAGGGTGATTTTCATCCATAAAGGTTTGCAGTTCAACCCACTTTGCACACATTTCCTTAATTTTTGAAGTAGGCACAATGGATTCCACAACTGGCATAGGCTTCTCAGGGTTAGCCCCAAACCCTTAAAAATCTTTCTTAATTTCCATACTAATTCTCACCCTTTTCACCACAAGGCTGGCACTAGAAGTTTTCTTGGGGCCCATGGCGACTTATTTTGCAGAAACAAGTACACCTACCATCCGACTTACGACCGAGTTCGGTTCCGAGAAACCGGTCGTAAGTTGAAATGGTCGTAAGTCGAACTTTACTTCTGAATATCAACAAAACATTTTTGTAATGACTTTATTTTATTGTTTTATTTTGGTATTTCACATTTTACTTTACTTTTTATGCTGTTAGTACTGTATTTTATACTGTAAGGTTTAGGATAAACACTTTTTACAACACAAATAGATGTTTATTTCCCAGAAATTTGGCATAAAAAACACGGTCGTAAGTCGGGTGGTAGGTGTACAAAAACACTGTGATAATATGGAATGTACCGAATGTATGCTTAGATGCGAGCACACTGGCTGGCTTGTAAACACTGGCATGCACGGGGCAGTTCAGGCCACACGTGGACACGTCTCAGGCGAATCGCGTGTGGCAGGTTTTGTTAACTAGTGGCGAGGCAAAGTTTTTGCGTTAAAATGTCTCGAATACCGGATTTATCGGATACCGATGCCATTGAATACCGGGGGTCCACTGTATTAGGTTATGTCTGCCTGAAATGCCTCAGCATGATAGAGGCTTTCTTTGCTCCAATCATATTATGATATGTAAACACACATTGCAACCTTTGCAAGGAAATAAATATTTTATTTATTTATTTAAGAAACCTCCCTTGAGGGGGAAGTTCGCATCCTGAAAAATTCGCATGGTGGGGCGTTCGTAAGCTGAGGTTCCACTGTATTAAGTTAGCAATAGAACTAGGCATTAAAAACAATAAAAAGTAAAGTACACACACAGTACACCTATTACTTACTTTACAATATTTGTAGTCTTAATTATAGGGTGAGAGATGAGTTTTATTTGTATGAAGTCAGGTTTGGGAGGTATGGTAGCCAGCCAGGTCAGCCCACCCCACCCTGGATTTCATAGTCATCGGATTTCATAATATTCAGAAATAGTAACTTTTTTGTCAAAATATTGGCTCAGTGATCATCACTGAGCTCGGTAAGTCATTCATTCCTAACGCGTCCTCACGACAACAGCGGCCCGACACTTAAGTGTGCCATTGTTTATCAGCCAGTGAGCATGATCCCACGTGTTCATATGATACATTTCGTATTATTCCATTCTTTTTAGTGCTTGCAACTGCTAAATAAGCCACCATGGGCCCCAAGGAAGTTCCAAGTGTCAGCTAGCCCTTTGGTAACAGGCTGAGAGAGAGGGGAGAATGTGCCTTCTTCAGTCATTTTGCAATATGTACGATACTAAAGCAGCAGGAGTCGATAAAGGCTATAGTGCCAGCCAGTGATAAGTGTAGCAAGTAGGTTAAGTGATTAATTGATAGAAAAAGGACAGCAAGAAATTGACTCCTTCAATGTTGTTGGAGGTATACAGGGCTACTGAAAACACCGCCGCCTCTGCTGCCTTCACCACCATGTAAGGCTTGTCTTTCAGTGGCCCTTATACACCCAAGATCAACACACCATCACTTGCCACATATATAATGACATTTTATTCATTCTAGAGTGTATATCATGTTTCTATGTTATTAATATTGTTCAATATGCAACCACCCAGGGAGGTACTACCATCCTGCCAAGTGAGTGTAAAACCAAAGCCTGTACAGTGGAACCTCAAAAATCGAACGTATCACATATCGAACGTTTCGAAAATAGGACCATTTTTTCAGACAAACTGTGTCCCTATTATCGAACACGTCCCTATTTTCGGACCGCCGGGTATGGGACCTGTCTGCCTGCCCGCTCTGTCCGTGTCCCCGCGCAGGCGCCGTGAGCAGTCTAGCTTTGTTTATGCTTGAGTGAACACTAACCTGCACTCTCATTCACGCATTTAACGATTATTTCGTTGTGTTTAATGCCTGTGGGACTGTGAAAGAAGCTACCATGGGCCCAAAGAAACTTGCTAGTGGTACCCCTGTGGTAAAGAAAGTGAGAAACACCATAGATGTGAAGAAGGAAATAATACAGAAGTATGAGAGTGGTGTGAGACTTGTTGAGCTTGCCAGGATGTATGGGAAAAACAAGTCAACCATCGGTTCTATCCTGTCCAAGAAAGAACAAATCAAGGAAGCTGACATTGCGAAAGGAGTTAATATAGTGAGTGGATGAGGTGCCTTCTTCAAAGATTAAGGAGATCTGTGCCAAGTGGAATGATGTCCAAATGTTTGTGCAGAAGTACCATCCTGAGCAAGCTGAAACAAGCCATCTTTGCAACAAGTTCAGTGACAGAACCATGTCCCATTTTAGGGAAATGTTAAAGAGGCACCAGAAACAGAGGACTGTGGACAGTTATTTTGTGAGACAGGGGTCCAGTGACTCTCAAGCTGGTCCTAGTGGCATTAAAAGACAGAGAAGGGAAGTAACCCCAGAGAGGGCTTTACCTGAAGTCCTCATGGAGGGGGATTCTCCTTCCAAACACTAATCCCAAATCCCTCTCTCCTCCTCCCTATCTTCCAGATGCCATCACCAATCTTCAATAAAGGTAAGTAAAAATGTTATTTTATATTTTTTTTTTTTCAACAAGTTGGTCGTCTCCCACCATAATTAAAAACTATAGTATTTGTTGTATGTAAAACTGTAATTAATCTCTATAAAATGTATTTTTTGTGTGAATATTTTTGGGTTTCTGGAACGGATTAATTGTATTTCCATTATTTCTTATGGGAAATATTGCTTCGAATTTCAGACTTTTCGAATTTAGAACTAGCTCCTGGAACGGATTAAATTCGATTTTTGAGGTTCCACTGTAATTGTTTTACATGCTGGTAGAATTGCTGGTGTCTTTTGTCTGTTTCATAAATATGCAAGATTACAGTACCGTCTTGCTACTTCTACTTACATACATGTACACCTTTATTTATACACACTCATCTGAGTTTTCTTTTTCTTATTACTTTTCCTTTTATATCCATGGGGAAGTGGAATAAGAATCTTTCCTCCGTAAGCCATGCATGTTGTAAAAGTCAACTAAAATGCCGGGAACAATGGGCTAGTAACCCCTTTTCTTGTAATGATTACTAAAAAAAATAAGAAGAAAATTGTCAAAGTGGGATGTCATTGTGTGTGGATGTTGTGCGAATGATAAGAAAGAGATGATTGTGCATGTTATGAATGAGAAGAAGCTGGAAGTCCTGGCTTTAAGTGAAACAAAGCTGAAGGGGGTGGGAGAGTTTCAGTGGAGAGAAATACTGTAAATGGGATTAGGTCAGGGGTTTCAAATAGTTAGAGCTAAAGAAGGAGTAACAATAATGTTGAAGAATAAGCTATGGCAGGAAAAGAGGAAGTATAAATGTATTAATTCAAGGATTATGTGGAGTAAGATAAAGATTGGATGTGAAAAGTGGGTTATAGTAAACATATATGCACCAAGAGAAGAGAGAAATGTAGAGGAGAGAGAGAGACATTTTGGGAAATGTTGAGTGAATGCATGGGGAGTTTTGAACCAAGTGTGAGAGTACTTGAGGTTGGGGATTTCAATGCTAAAGTGGGTAAAAAAGTTGTGGAGGGAGTAGTAGGTAAATTTGGGGTGCCAGGGGTAAATGAAAATGGGGAGCCTTTAATAGAGCTATGTGTAGAAAGAGGTTTGGTAATAAGTAATACATATTTTATGAAAAAGAGGATAAATAAACAAGGTATGATACAGCACGTAATGAAAGTAGTTTGTTAGATAATGGATTGGTGGATAAAAGGTTGATGGGTAGGCTCCAGGATGTACATGTTTGAAGAGGGGCGACTGATATCTTTCAACACACCGGCCATATCCCACCGAGGCGGGGTGGCCCAAAAGGAAAAAAACGAAAGTTTCTCCTTTTACATTTAGTAATATATACATGTACAGGAGAAGAGGTTACTAGCCCCTTGCTCCCGGCATTTTAGTCACCTCTTACAACACGCATGGCTTACAGAGGAAGAATTCTGTTCCGCTTCCATATGGAGGTAAGAGGAAATAAACAAAAACAAGAACAAGAAAGAAAATAGAAGAAAACCCAGTGGGGGTGGGTATATATATGCTTATACATGTACGTGATGTGTGACCCAAGTGTAAGTGGAAGTAGCAAGACGTACCTGAAATCTTGCATGTGTATGAGACAGAATAAAAAGACACCATCGTGAAAAACAATTACAGGCTTCCGTTTTACACTCACTTGGCAGGATGGTAGTACCTCCCTGGGAGGTTGCTGTCTACCAACCTACTACCTAAAAGGGCAACTGATAAATAGGATCATTATTTAGTTGTAGATACAGTTAGAGTAAGAGGTAGATGGGACAAGAGGAAAATGGCAACAACAAATAAGAGAGAGGTGAAAGTGCATAAACTAAGGGAGGAGAAAGTTCGGGTGAGATATAAGCAACTATTGGCAGAAAGGTGGGCTAGTGCAAGTATGAGTAGTGTGGGGGGGGGGGAGGGGTTGAACAGGGTTGGAATAGTTTTTAAAAATGCAGTATTAGAATGTGGGACAGAAGTTTGTGGTTATAGGAGGGTGGGTACTGCAGGAAAGAGGAGTGATTGGTGGAATGATGAAGTAAAGCGTGTGATGAAAGAGAAAAAGGTAGCTTATGAGATGTTTTTACAGAGCAGAAGTGTTATAAGATGAGCAGAGTATATGGAGAGTAAAAGAAAGGTGACAAAAATAGTGAGAGTGCAAAAAGAGAGCAGATGATAGAGTGGGAGAGGCACTGTCAAGAAATTTTGCTGAGAATAACAAAAAAAATTTGGAGTGAGAAAAACAAGTTAAGAAAGCCTAGGGAATAAATGGATTTGTCAGTTAAAAACAGAGTAGGGGAGTTAGTAGATGGGGAGATGGAGGTACTGGGTAGATGGCAGGAATATTTTGAGGAACTTTTAATGCATTGACCAGGGAGGTATACCATCTTTTAGGAGTGAAGAAGAGCAGGATGTCAGTGTGGCAAGGAGGTGTGTGAGGCATTACATAGAATGAAAGGGGGTAAAGCAGCTGGAACTGATGGGATCATGTCAGAAATGTTACAAGCAGGGGGGGATATAGTGTTAGAGTGGTTGGTATTTTTGTTTAATAAATATATGAAAGAGGGGAAGGTACCTAGGAATTGGAAGAAGGGGGACAAAAGAGATTGCAAAAATTATTGAGGAATTAGTTTACTGAGTATACCAGGAAAAGTGAACGGGTTATTATTAGAGGTAAGACAATGTAGGATTGCAGATGAGCAAGGAGGTTTTAGAGTGGGTAGAGGATGTGTAGATCAAGTGTTTACATTGATGCATATATGTAAAAAATATTTAGATGAAGGTAGGGAAGTTTTCATTGCATTTATGGATTTAGATTATTATTATTATAATCAAAAAGAAGCGTTAAGCCACAAGGGCTATACAGCGCTAATATGGATTTAGAAAAGGCATATGATAGAGTGGATAGGGAAGCAATGTGGCAGTTGTTGCAAGTATATGGTATAGGTAGTATGTTACTAAATGCTGTAAAGAGTTTTTATGAGGTTAGTGAGGCTCAGGTTAGGGTGTGTAGAAGAGAGGGAGACTACTTCCTGGTAAAAGTAGGTCTTAGACAGGGGTTGTAAAAGAAGTAAATACTAGTGTGTTGGGGAGAGGGGCGGGATTAAATTACGGGGAATCAAATACAAAATGGAAATTCATAGTTACTTTTTGCTGATGATACTGTGCTTATGGGAGATTCTAAAGAAAAACTGTAATGGTTAGTGGACGAGTTTGGGAGTGTGTGTAAAGGTAGACAGTTGAAAGTGAACATAGAAAAGAGTAAGGTGATGAGGATATCAAACGATTTAGATAAAGAAAAATTGGATATCACATTGGAGAGGAGGAGTATGGAAGAAGTGAATGTTTTCAGATATTTGGGGATTGACGTGTCAGCAGATGGATTTATGAAGGATGAGGTTAATCATAGAATTGATGAAGGAAAACAAGGTGAGTGGTGCATTGAGGTATATGTGGAGACAAAAAAAGTTATTTATGGAGGCAAAGAGAATGTATGAAGGTATAGTGGTACCAACACTCTTATATGGGTGTGAAGCTTGGGTTGTAAATGCTGCAGTGAGAAGATGGTTGGAGGCAGTGGAGGTGTCCTGTCTAAGGGCAATGTGTGGTGTAAATATTATGCAGAAAATTCGGAGTGTGGAAATTAGGAGAAAGTGTTCAGTTAATAAAACTATTAGTCAGAGGGCTGGCTGAAGAGGGGTTGTTGAGGTGGTTTGGTCATTTAGAGAGAATGGATCAAAGTAGAATGACATGGAAAGCGTATAAATCTGTAGGGGAAGGAAGGCGGGGTAGGGGTCGTCCTCAAAAATGTTGGAGAGAGGGGGTAAAGGAGGTTTTGTGGGTGAGGGGCTTGGACTTCCAGCAAACGTGCATGAGTGTGTTAGATAGGAGTGAATGGAGACGAATGGTATTTGGGACCTGATGAGCTGTTGGTGTGAGAGCTGGGTAATATTTAGTGAAGGGATTCAAGGAAACCAGTTATTTTTATATAGCTGGACTTGAGTCCTGGAAATGGGAAGTACAGTGGACCCTCGACTAACGCTATTAATCCGTTCCTGAGAGCTCATCGTTAGTCAGAATAATCGTTAGTCAAGTTAATTTTCCCCATAAGAAATAATGGAAATCAAATTAATCCGTGCAAGACACCCAAAAGTATTGAAAAAAAAAAAATTTTAACACATGAAATATTAATTTTAATACACACAAACTGAAGAAGACATGCACAGTTACATGACACTTACCTTTATTAAGATCTGGTGATGATTGATGGGATGGGAAGAGGGGAGTGTGTTGATAGTCTTAGTGTTTAGAAGGGGAATCCCCTTCCATTAGGACTTGAGGTGGCAAGTCCTTTTTTGGGGTTACTTCCCTTCTTCTTTTAATGTCACTAGGACCAGCTTGAGAGTCACTGGACCTCTGTCGCACAACATATCTGCCCATAGAGGCCTGTACCTCCCGTTCCTTTATGACATTCCTAAAGTGTTTCACAACATTGTCAGTGTCACCATTAAACACTTGTTCAGGTTTCAGCCCTTCACTGTCTATGTACTCCTTGAATTCCTGCACATATTTTTCAGCTGCTTTTTGGTCCAAACTGGCAGCCTCACCATGCCTTATCACACTATGTATGCCACTACGATTCTTAAATCTCTCAAACCAACCTTTGCTGGCCTTAAATTCACTCACATCACCACTAGTTGCTGGCATTTTTCTAATTAAATTGTCATGCAACTTCCAAGCCTTTTCACATATAATCGCTTGAGAGATGCTATCTCCTGCTATCTGTTTTTCGTATATCCATACCAATAACAGTCTCTCAACATCTTCTATCACTTGCGATCTCAGTTTCGAAAACATAGTTGCACCTTTGGCAAGAACAGCTTCCTTGATTGCCGTTTTCTTGGCCACAATAGTAGCGATGGTTGATTGGGGTTTTGTGTACAGCCTGGCCAGCTCGGAGACATGCACTCCACTTTCATACTTAGCAATGATCTCTTTCTTCATATCCATAATAATTCTCACCCTTTTTGCTGTAGGGTTGGCACTAGAAGCTTTCTTGGGGCCCATGGTGACTTATTTTGCAGGTGCAATCACTAAAAAGGCTGTGATAATATGAAATGTTCCGATTGTATGCTTGGAAGCGACCGCGGTGGCTGGCTGGCTTGTAAACGCTGGCCAGAAGTGGACACGTCTCAGACGGAACGAATAGTGTTGGTCGAGTTTTTTAGCGCTAATCGAGGCAAAATTTTTGCGATAAAATGTATCGCTAGTCAGATTTATCATTAATCGATGCCATCGCTGGTCAAGGGTCCACTGTACTGTGCCTGAATAACAAAAAAGGCACAATACCGTGACTGGAACGATACACAAATAACCCGCACATAAAAGAGAGAAGCTTTATGACGACGTTTCGTTCCGACTTGGACCATTTACAAAGTCGCACTAACCAGAAGTAGAGCAGGACGGCTATATATATAGGCAGGAAGAGGTGGTGGTAGTAGTAGTAGTAGTAGTAGTACAAGAATGGTATATAATACCGACAAGATGAAATTAAGACACATGCGCAACACAAGGGCATCCCTATCGTAGACATTTCGCCATCCAGCCAGCCACTGGATGGCGAAACGTCCACAACAAAGACACCCAGACGCCGCACATGTGTCTTAATTTCATCAGTAGTAGTAGTAGTACTAGTAGTAGAAGAAGAGGTAGTAGTAGAAGAGGTAGTAGTAGTGGTAGAGGTAGAAGTGGGGAGTAAGGAGGACGAGCCAGTCAAATACAAACGAAGGGGAGCACTGCAAGAGAGCTAGGTGCCCACAGAGGGAGAGCAAGCGCACAGAGGTGCGTGAAAGGGGAAGTGGTGAAATAAATGAAGAAGGAACAGAGACACGAGACAGAAGAGAGAAAGACAACCCAGAGGAGAAAAAGGAAAGAGGAAAGGGGAAGAGGGAGAAGAAGAAAAAGAAAAGAAAAAATGAGGAGTCAGGTTAAGTCACGGGTGTTCTGAAGTTTGGAGCATTTTACAATGTAGTGGGAGAGGAAGGCATCTACAGAGACGAAGCCAGGGCTAAGATTCATACAAGGAAAGTTGTGTATTAGAGAGGATTCAACTAGACTGCAACTGTTCGAGTTGGAAGTAGGGAAGACAGTTTTAGCAGAAGACCAGTCAATAGAATGGCTATGATCTCTGACGTGACAGACTTCAGAACACCCGTGACTTAACCTCACTCCTCATTTTTTTTCTTTTCTTTTTCTTCTTCTCCCTCTTCCCCTTTCCTCTTTCCTTTTTCTCCTCTGGGTTGTCTTTCTCTCTTCTGTCTCGTGTCTCTGTTCCTTCTTCATTTATTTCACCACTTCCCCTTTAAGAACACAAGAATGTAGGAACACTGCAGAAGGCCTACTGGCCCATACGAGGCAGGTCCTTATCAAAACGATCTCTACCTAAAGCTACCCAAGAAATAACTCCCGTACCCCATGACACCAATCGAACCCAGCCCCTCCCACTCATATATTTGTCCAGTCTCTTCTTAAAGCTACCCAAGGTCCTAGCCTCTATCACCCCACTAGGAAGACTGTTCAACGCATCTACAACTCTGTTAGAAAACCAGTAGTACTTACCTATGTCCTTTCTAAATCTAAATTTATCCAACTTATATCCATTATTTCTGGTTCTTACCTGGTTCGACACCCTCAGTACTTTATTAATATCTCCCTTGTTTATGCCTGTCATCCACTTATACACTTCAATGATATCTCCTCTCATTCTACGCCTCTCCAGAGAGTGGAGATTTAAGGCTTTAAGTCTATCTTCATAGGGGAGGTTCCTTACACAGTAAATCATTTTAGTCATTCTTCTCCGTATGTTCTCTAATGAGTCTATGTCCATCCTGTACTAAGGAGACCAAAACTGAGCAGCATAATCTAAATGAGGCCTCACTAGTGATGTATAGAGCTGTAAAATAACTTTTGGACTTTTGTTACTTATACTTCTTGAGATAAATCCAAGTAATCTGTTGGCCTTGTTGTGCACACTAAGGCACTGCTGCCTTGGCTTTAGATTTCTGCTTACCATGACTCCCAAGTCTTTTTCACATTCTGTATGATCAAGCTCTACTTCACCTAGATTATAGCTTCGAGGGTTATTTTCATTACCAAGGGCAAGTACCTTACACTTATCCACATTGAACTTCATCTGCCATTTTTCAGACCAAGACATTAATTTGTCCAAATCGTCCTAGAGTTCATTGACGTCCTCCTCAGAGTGAATTACATGGCCTATCTTTGTATCATCAGCAAACTTACTCATGTCACTCATAATCCCTTCATCAAGGTCATTAATGTAAATTATGAACAAGAGAGGGCCTAAAACTGATCCTTGTGGAACGCCACTAGTGACTAATCCCCATTCAGATTTCACTCCATTAATGGTAACTCTCTGTTTTCTATTGGTAAGCCATGCCTCAATCCATGCTAGAACTTTACCTCCTATACCATGAGCTGCCACTTTTCTTAAGAGTCTCTTGTGAGGTACTCTATCGAAAGATTTACTAAAATCCAAATAAACAATATCATATTCCTTATCACTGTCAACTGCCTCAAATGTTCTATTGAAGAACGTCAGTAAGTTTGTCAGGCAGGAACGACCTCTCGTGAATCCATGCTGAGATTCATTTATCAAGTTATGCTCTTCAAGGTGACTTCTGATAATGTCAGCTATAATTGATTCTAATAACTTGCCCACTATAGATGTCAGGCTTATTGGACGGTAATTTGAAGGAGTGGACTTATCCCCTGATTTGAATATAGGAACCACATTAGCCATCTTCCACAACTCTGGCACAACACCGGTAAGGATGGACGCATTGAATACACTCGTTAATGGCTGACTAAGCTCTATCTTGCATTCCTTAAGTACCCTGAAAAAGAGCTCATCGGGTCCCGTTGACTTATTTTGCTTCAGTTTGTCTATCTGTTTAATAACCATGTCCCTCGTGACAGTAATATTAGTTAACTTAAATTCATCAGGAACTAAATAATTGTTAATTAATGGAATCTCATTTACATCTTCCTGTGTAAAAACTGACAAAAAATAGTCATTAAATAAGGAACACATTTCCAGTTCATTATCCGTCAGCTGTCCATTCCCAGTTTTCAGAGGTCCTACTTTTTCCTTCACCTTCGTCCTATACACTTGAAAGAACCCCTTTGGATTAGTCTTTGATTCATTAGCAACTCTAATTTGATAGTCACGTTTAGCCTTTCTAATCGCCTTTTTTACTTCTCTTTTAACCCTTTCAGGGTCCGTCCCGTAGATCTACGGCTTTACGGTGAGTGTCCAAACCGTAGATCTACGCCATGAGCTCAGCTCACTCTGATAAACTGTGAGTGGTACATTTGGGCCTAGATATGAGAGAATACATCTATGTGGTATGTGTGCACCACATAAAACAGATCCTGCAGCACACTGTGTATAATGAGAGAAAAAAACTGAAATCATGATTTTTCGATTAAAACAGCAACTTCGCAGTGTTTTTTCGTATGTTTTTTATAGTTGTATTTGCGATTTCTTGGTCTCATTTGATAGAATGGAAGACATATTACAGAAATAGAGATGATTTTCATTGGTTTTAGCACTGGAAATGGCTTGAAACTGAGCTCAAAGTAGCGGAAATGTTAAATTTTTGCCGATATTCAAGAGTAAACAAACGACCTCACACGTCTAATACACGTCAGCTGGTGGGTCTAATATACATTCACAAATATGGTGATGATATTTATACAATTATTACAGTATATTGCATAACAGAAAATCTTCTATTTTTTGGTGTGAATAAAAATTCATTATGTGAATAAAAAATCAAAATGGAATTTATTTGTAAAGCCTCAAAACATAACTAATGAACAGAGGAAATGTTAGTTTAGTGCCAGGAATGCCTACATTGTTTATTCTGGACCCTATTTTGAAATTGGAATATTTTGAACTTTGTGTTAAATTGGCCAAATTAACAATTTCCGATCACTTTATTTTGTAGTTGAAACAGTTGACTTGGCGATTTCTTGTGCTCAATCGATAGAATAGAAGTAATACTAGTGAAATAGCTAAGAATTTGGTTGATTGGAATAATGTAACTGGCCTAAAATGGGAGTCAAAGTCGGCAAAATCGCCGATTCGTAAACATCGCTGACACATCAAAATTCGCGAGCATAATTTCGTCAATTTTCCACCAAATTTCATACTTTTTGTTTTATTACCTTCACAAAAAGATTCTCTACGATTTCATAAGAAAAAATAACAAATTTTTTTTTTTGAAAATTCTTGGTCACTGGTGCGTGACTCCAGATTTGGGCCTTGGACTCTGAAAGGGTTAAGCTGAACATATTGGCCAGTAAGGTTAACCTCTCCTCTTCTGATGTGCCTATAAATTCCCCTTTTCTCCCCTAATAGATGCTTTAGCCTCTCCACAGAGGGAGAGCAAGCGCACCTCTGTGCGCTTGCTCTCCCTCTGTGGGCATCTAGCTCTCTTGCAGTGCTCCCCTTCCTTTGTATTTGACTGGCTCGTCCTCCTTACTCCCCACTTCTACCTCTACCACTACTACTACCTCTTCTACTTTTTTTTCTAAACATTATAGGATAAACAAAATTTTTTTACCATCAATACTTACCGAGATATGGAGGCGTGAAGTTGACAAAAAAGGGGCACAATGTGGCAACATCGCCGACTACCATCACCCGGTATTCTTTTATTTACTGTTTTATGTACTATTTTCTATTATTTTTAATTTTTCGTTTTCCAAGTAACTTTTATGGCCTGTGAGACCAATATGATCAGTATTTTGTAAGTTATTTCTTTTTCAATACTACACAATAAGGGCATAAACGCTGTTGTCATTGTTTTGTTTACAGTAAATATTTACACAAATGGTATGAAATGTTGTTTATTACTATTTTTCTATATTTTATATACACATATACAGTCACAGGGAATGTTTCTAGAAGTTCTGCAGCCTGTGGAAGTCTTTGAAACATAGTGTCATGAACAGTGGTGTTTTACATTCCTCACACATAAAACGAGTGTCTCTGCGTTGTTGTGGGCGTTTCCTTGTATGTGCACAGACGTAACACCTCTTCTGAGCCTTTTTCTTGAAAGCAGTAGCAGGCAGTTTTACCAGGAAGTGATCACCATGCTTCAAACGAGAAGGAAGTTGTTGAAAATTTAGTGGGCGGTCTATTGCAGGCGTTCTTCCTTGGTACTTGAATACTATTTGTCTGATGACAGACAAACAGAATTCGCCGTATTGTGGTTTGTTTCCAGTCCTCATCTTATACATATTATAAGCATTCAGCATGGAAATGTCCAGAAGATGGAAAAAGAGTTTTATGTACCACTTATAACTCTTGCAAACACAATCAGCAAACCCAATCTGCATGTCACATTTATCCACTGAATGCATATTGAAGGTGTAATCAATCACAGCTGCAAGTTTTAGAATGGGTTCATTGCTCTCTCTATGCTGCCTGCCAGTGTCTGCCATTTCATTAGGGTGAACTGATGACAACAGTGTGACATCTCGTTTGTCATGCCACCGAAATGCCATGATGTCACTGGCAGCAAATGCCTGCACCTCACCTCTATGAGTGCCTGCCTCAAACCTGGGCATGTGTTTACAATTTGCACACACTGTACCACACACATCTGTCATATTCACTCGCAAAAAATCACTGAGTGAGGGGCTTGTGTACCAGTTATCAGTATATAATATATGCCCCTTACCAAGATATGGTTCCACCATTGTTCTAACCACATCACCAGAGATACCCAATAACTTCCTGGTATCTTGCAATGTATTACTTCCAGTGTACACAATAATATCCAATACAAGACCACTGAAGCAATCACAAAGTACAAACAACTTTATACCAAAGCGTTTCCTCTTGCTTGGTATGTACTGCTTGGACGACAGTCTCCCTTTGAACAAAATCAAAGACTCATCAATAACAACCTTCCTGAAGGGATAAAAATACATACTGAATTTCTGTTTCAGATACATAAACACATTTCTAATCTTATATAACCTGTCTTTTCTGTCAGGCCTGGTTTTATCTGAGAAGTGCAGCATACGTAACAATAGCACAAATCGATTCACTGGTATAATATCACTGAAAGCTGGGGTTGCAATGAGGTGGTCTGTTGACCAGTATGATCTGACACTGTGCTTATACACATGTGGCATAAGCATTATTGTGGCGGTCTGTTGACCAGTATGATCTGACACTGTGCTTATACACATGTGGCATAAGCATTATTGTGGCAAACAAAAGACACATCTCAGCCACAGTTGTCTCCTTCCACTGGTGTAGCCATGATCTTGGTGAAAGAATTGTGTTTGCCATGGTGTACTCGTAGTATCTGTTGCTTTCCCTGACAATCATTTCCATCAGGGGTTCATCAAAGAATAACTCAAAACATTCTAGTTCAGTGGCACTGTTCCCAAGTGTACAAGATGGTCATAGTCCACTTTGACTTTCATCAAACTGACAGGGGATTGGGAAGAAAATTGGCAGCTTCCTGCTAATCCCAGGTGTGGTCTGCTGGTGGATACTGAATATTGACAGGTGGTTGTGGAGGTTGTAGTTGTGGAGGTTGTAGTTGCAGAGGTTGTGGTTGTGGAGGGTGGTGTGGTGGGTGGGTGGCTGAGGATGGTCTTTGTTGTAGCTGAGCTGACTCAGTGGCGTGGGTAACAGCATGGGCCGCTGCTGGTGCCTCATGACTGGCACCACCACCATCTTCTGATGCCTGCACATTTTTGAGCCCCATTGTAACAATATCATCTTCATTTTCACTATCTGTTGATGTTGTACGGCCACAAGATGTACTCCTTACCCTTGGAACAGCATGTGGCACACTACCAGAGCGCATGTAACGTCATATATACTGACACTTCACTGAAGAATACAGTGGGCCCTCGACCAACGATATTAATCCGTTCCTGAGAGCTCATCGTTAATCGAAATTATCGTTAGTCGAGTTAATTTTCCCCATAAGAAATAATGGAAATCAAATTAATCCGTGCAAGACACCCAAAAGTATTGAAAAAAAAAAATTTACCACATGCAATATTAATTTTAATACACACAAACTGAAGAAGACATGTACAATTACATGACACTTACCTTTATTGAAGATCTGGTGATGATTGATGGGATGGGAGGAGGGGAGACTGTGGATGGTGTTAGTGTTTAGAAGGGGAATCCCCTTCCATTAGGACTTAAGGTGTCAAGTCCTTATCTGGGGTTACTTCCCTTCTTCTTTTAATGCCACTAGGACCAGCTTGAGAGTCACTGGACCTCTGTCGCACAACATATCTGTCCATAGAGGCCTGTACCTCCCGTTCCTTTATGACATTCCTAAAGTGTTTCACAACACTGTCAGTGTCACAATTAAGCACTTGTTCAGGTTTCAATTCTTCACTGTCTATGTACTCCTTGAATTCCTGTGCATATTTTTCAGCTGCTTTTTGGTACAAACTGGCAGCCTCACCATGCCTTATCACACTACGATTCTTAAATCTCTCAAACCAACCTTTGCTGGCCTTAAATTCACTCACATCACCACTAGTTGCAGGTATTTTTCTAATTAAATCCTCATGCACCTTCCTAGCCTTTTCACATATGATCGCTTGAGAGATGCTATCTCCTGCTATCTGTTTTTCGCTTATCCACACCAATAACAGTCTCTCAACATCTTCTATCACTTGCGATCTCAGTTTCAAAAACATAGTTGCACCTTTGGCAAGAACAGCTTCCTTGATTGCCGTTTTCTTGGCCACAATAGTAGCGATGGTTGATTGGGGTTTTGTGTACAACCTGGCCAGCTCGGAGACACACACTCCACTTTCATACTTAGCAATGATCTCTTTCTTCATATCCATAGTAATTCTCACCCTTTTTGCTGTAGGGTTGGCACTAGAAGCTTTCTTGGGGCCCATGGTGACTTATTTTGTAGGTGCAATCACTAAAAACGCTGTGATAATATGAAATGCTCCGATTGTATGTTTGGATGGGACCGCGGTGGCTGGCTGGCTTGTAAACACTGGCCACAAGTGGATGCATCTCAGACAGAACGAATCGTGTTGGTCAAGTTTTTTAGCGCTAGTCGAGGCAAAATTTTTGCATTAAAATGTATCGCTAGTCGGATTTAACGTTAGACGATGCCATCGTTGGTTGAGGGTCCACTGTATTCCTCTTCACTCTCGCTACTTCAACTGTTTTCAAGAGTTTGGAGCTCATAGTCACTGTCACTATCATCACCACTGCTCACACCTGTGTCCTGAGCACGGGAAAATACAGTGGACCCCTGGTTTATGATCAGCTCCCAATGCGACCAATTATGTAAGTGTATTTATGTAAGTGCGTTTGTATGTGTATGTTTGGGGGTCTGAAATGGACTAATCTAATTCACAATATTACTTATGGGAACAAATTCGGTCAGTACTGGCACCTGAACATACAGTGGACCCCCCGCATAGCGACTTTAATCCGTGCAAGAGGGCTGATTGTTATGCGAAATGTTCGGTATGCGAATGAATTTTCCCCATAAGAAATAATGGAAATCAAATTAATCCGTGCAAGACACCCAAAAGTATGAAAAAAAAATTTTTACCACATGAAATATACATTTTCCTACACACAAAGAGAAGGATACATGCACAATAGTAGAGTAGTACATGCACAATATATATTGTGCATGTACTACTCTACTAAATGAAGAATAAATGACACTTACCTTTATTGAAGATGCAGCAATGACTGATGAGACACTGTGTCCTGGGAGTGCCTTTTCCTCCTGAGTACTGTAGGTCCTGGTTGGCATTTTCTTCCAGAACAGGCCTTATCACACTGTGTATGCCACTACGATTCTTAAATCTCTCAACCAACCTTTGCTGGCTTTAAATTCACCAATATGAGCACTAGTTCCAGGCATTTTTCCCTGTTCACCTGGGTGTTAGTCGACTGGTGTGGGTTGCATCCTGGGAGACAAGATTAAGGACCCCAATGGAAATAAGTTAGACAGTCTTTGATGACACTGACTTTTTTGGGTTATCCTGGGTGGCAAATCCTCTGGGGTTAATTGTTTCTTGGTATTCTCAATAAGCCACACCAACAACGGTGCTACAGCAGCAGCAGCAGCTGACGGTGGTACAACAGCAGCAGACGATGCTACAGCAGCAGCAGACGATGCTACAGCAGCAACAGACAATGCTACAGCAGCAGCAGACGATGCTACAGCAGCAGCAGACGATGCTACAGCAGCAGCAGACGATGCTACAGCAGCAGCAGACGATGCTACAGCAGCAGCAGACGATGCTACAGCAGCAGCAGACGATGCTACAGCAGCAACAGACGATGCTACAGCAGCAGCAGACGATGCTACAGCAGCAACAGATGATGCTACAGCAGCAGCAGACGATGCTACAGCAGCAGCAGACGATGCTACAGCAGCAGCAGACGATGCTACAGCAGCAGCAGCGATGCTACAGCAGCAGCAGACGATGCTACAGCAGCAGCAGACGATGCTACAGCAGCAGCAGACGATGCTACAGCAGCAGCAGACGATGCTACAGCAGCAGCAGCGAGTAACAGCAGCAGACGATGCTACAGCAGCAGCAGACGATGCTACAGCAGCAGCAGACGATGCTACGCAGCAGCAGACGATGCTACAGCAGCAGCAGACGGTACTACAGCAGCAGCAGCAGCAGCAGCTGACGGTGGTACAACAGCAGCAGACAGTGCAGCAGCAGCTGACAGTGCAGCAGCAGCTGACGGTGGTACAGCAGCAGCAGCAGCTGTACCACGAATAGTAGCGATGGTTGATTGGGGTTTATTATAAAAACCTGGCCAGCTCGGAGACACGCACTCCACTTTCATACTTATCAATGATCTTTTTCTTCATCTCTATAGTAATTCTCACCCTTATTGCTGTAGGGTTGGCACTAGAAGCTTTCTTGGGGCCCATGGTCACTTATTTTCCAGAAAAAATCACCAAAAACACTGTAATAATACGAAATGTTCCGATTGTATGCTTGGATGTTACAGCGGAGGCTGGCTGGTAAACAATGCCACCGGCGGAACATGTGAGCGTGGCTCAGGCCGCACATTGGACGCGTCTCGGACGAAGAGCGGTGAGCGGGTTTTTGGGCGGCATGCGAGGCAAAATTTTTGCGAAAAAAGCGAGCGGTATGCGGATTGTACGGTATGCGATGCGTGCAGTATGCGGGGGTCCACTGTACTTCTGGAATGAAATAATATCGTAAACTGGGGGTCCACTGTACAAGTTTCCTCTTTCATTCTGGTGCAACTGAACGTGAACAAGATGGCCCAGCATCAGATGTGGAAGGTTGAGGGTCGTCTGGATTTTCATCACCATTACCACTCTTATGTTCATTATTCTCGGACACAAACTCGTCAAACCCTGGAACTCACCTTCACTGACACTTCCATCCGTATTTGAACTGTCACTTGGGAACAAGAGAGTCCCAATTCGCCGAGGAGTGAGGAGCTTCTTACTGCGAGGCATGGTGGACAAGGTGAACTAAAATGGCATTCCCACAATGCACCACTGGGTGCCCAAATTTTTTCATTCTGCGCACACTCACCATGCAAATCCATTCTCTCACATGTAGGCCTACCAGCTTTCTCCTGCTCGATTTGAAGGCGCTAGAATTTACGCGTACAAGTACGTGACTGACCTTGGCCGCAATGATGTACTAGTACGTGACCAACCCTCAAAGGGTTAAAGGTCTCCCTTCTGGGATACCTAATTAATAAATGTCTCCTGCAAAGGTAAGCTGGCCAAAAAAATCATCATTCATTTAAGAGCTGTCTTGCCCAGACATCACAATTCAAATGATCCCTCAAAAATGCAACATCCTCACTCCTTGCTGATAATGCAGGTATTGCACTTTTCACCTTAAAGGGCCAAGTCTTGGCGAGCACATTTTCCTGATTCCTTTCACTAATAATATCTTGCTCATACTCTAACAATATGTCAAATACAGTGGACCCTCGACATTCGATACTAATCCGTTCCTGAGAGCTATTGAATGTCGAAAATATCGAAAGTCGAATTAATTTTCCCCATAAGAAATAATGGAAACCAAATTAATCCGTGCAAGACACCGAAGAGTATGAAAAAAAAAATTTTACCACATGAAATATTAAGTTTAATGCAATAGAATAATTACAATAACAACAGATTAATAACAATAGAATAATTGACACTTACCTTTAATGAAGATCTGGTGATGATTGATGGGATGGGAGAGGAGTGTGTGGATGGTGTTAGTGTTTAGAAGGAGAATCCCCTTCCATTAGGACTTGAACTGGCAGCCTTACCACACTGTGTATGCCACTACGATTCTTAAATCTTTCAAACCAACCTTTGCTGGCCTTAACTTCACTCACATCACCACTAGTTGCAGGCAATTTCTTTACCAAATCATCATGCACTCCGACACACGCACTCCACTTTCGTACTTTACAATTATCTCTTTCTTCATTTCAATAGTCATTAGCACCTTCTTTCTCGAAGGGTTGGCACTTGAAGCTTTCTTGGGGCCCATGGTGACTTATTTTGCAGAAACAAGCACCAAAAACAGTGATAATATGGATAATATGGAATGTACCGAATGTATCCTTAGATGCGCGCACACTGGCTGGCTTGTAAACACTGGCACACAAGGGGCACTTCAGGCCACACGTGGACACGTCTCGTACGAATCGTATCGAATGTCGGGTTTTCCATCGAATGTCGAGGCGAAATTTTTAAGTTAAAATGCATCGAATGTCGGATTTATCGAATGTCGGGGGTCCACTGTACTAAAAACTACTTGTCACATAGCGATTTAGCAAAATGCTAAACTTCTTACCACTTAAAGCCTTCACATCCTCCTCTCAATCATTCCTGGGATGGCCTTTTAACAACCACCTTAACAACCTTATGAATAACTTTCATATCCTTACACTATCTTGAAATCTTTATCCACTGAATTCTCTGCTTAATATTCACACCACACATTGGTTTTAAACATCATTGCTCATAATGTTATACACAAATGGTAATTACCTTAATCTGAGCATTTGCCAGTTCACTGAGCATTATCTGATGTGGGGGTATACCAGTAAGTATGTGAAGGTGCTGCTTTACATCATAATAGCGACTGTCACTATTTAATCGCAGCCCATACTTCACAGGAACACTACCATCGAGTTTAACAACTGAAAAATAATAATATGCATAAACAGGAATAAATTTCTATAATGTATAAGTAAAAGATCTCAAATCTGGTACCTTCCAACCCAGAAATTCCCTAAAGCCAGATTTAAAAAAATATTAACTGGATTTTTTTATATGAAATCTTACTGTGAATAATAGTTTTAAGTAAACTGCGATGAATGATGAAAGAATTCTGGCCTCTATTTGGAAGATGCTTAGGTCAAAACATATAATGTATTATAGTTTCCTCATTCAGTAGACAGAGAATGAGCATTAGGTATCTGCAAGTTTTACATAAATTTAGTAATCAAAAAATTAGACTGCTTACCTATAACCTCTAAATATACAAAACTCTCCATGGGCAGCTGCAGTGTTAGGTAAGTAAAAGGATCAAATCTTGCGCTTTCATTTCCACAAACTCGACAAGTAACCTTACTCTTCAACTGGCCATGAAAGAGGTCGACAATTATTGATTTGTTCCTTAGAATATGATTCTCCCAAGCCTGTAAAAACAAAAAATACTCATCTATTTGTAATGTAAAAGAGTAATACAATTACACAAACTCTAGTGAGACATGCAATCGATAATTATAGGTACTAATTTAGTTATAGACTGAAATAACACCATAAATGTCCTTTAATGCTAGAGTTGGTAAGTAGAAGGATGAAGATGTGAGATACAGTAAAATGTATGTGAATGAAAATGTTTCTTAGAAAAATGTCTGGAATGCTATGCAACAATAGCACTGTTTACAAATAAATGACATAACAATAACACACACATGATGAGAATGGGAGGGAGGGTGTTGAACATTTTAGATAACTCTGTAATTGGTTAATGTATAATACAGTAAGAAGACTGTTCATTACATAATAAATAATGAGAAACTAAAAAATGACCAGTAGAGCAATGCTCATACTGGCAGTACAAAATTTGTTAAACTGTCTTTACTTCTTTTTTTTAACAAGTTAGCCATTTCCCACCAAGGCAGGGTGACCCAAAAAGAAAAAAACCCAGAAAGAAAAAACTTTCATCATCATTCAACACTTAAACCATCACTCATACATAATCACTGTCTTTGCAGAGGTGCTCAGTGAATGACAGGATCATTTAGGTAACTGATACAGAAGCTGTGGAAAAAAACTAAGGGGAAAGCAAGAAAATTGAAGAGAAAAGTATAGTGGGATAAGGATATAAAAAACAGATTAAGAAAATAATCTTTCGATTATGCAGAACTAGTATAAGGAAATATGATAAAAATCAGAGGAAAGAGGGTGAGTGGCATAAATAAGATTTTGATTATCTAGTTTAATGATATGATTAGTTCATGTGAAGAGACTGGGTACTAACAGAGAACCACAGTAACAGTAAGTAAAGATTGAAAACAAGTTGAAATATGAGCAACAGGCATCAAAGTGGGCAAGAATAAAAGTAGGTGAACTAAAGAATTGATGAGGGGAGATGAAGAATGTTATCCATGGAGACAAAAGGGGGAAATGCATAGTGGTACCAACACTCTTATGTGGGTGTGAAGCTTGGGTTGTGAATATTGCAGAGAAGAGGCAGCTGGAGGCAGTGGCTATGTTATGTCTGAGGGGAATGTGTGCTGTAAATATTAGGCAAAGAATTTGTAATTTGGAGATTAGGAGGAGGTGCAGGGTTACTAAAAATATTATCCAGAGGGCTGAGGAACAATTGTTGAGCTGGTTTGAACAATTAGAAAGGATGGAGCACAACAGGATGATTTGGGGGTGTATAAATCCGTAGTGAAGGGAAAGGTTGGAGGGAGGGGGGGAGGGGGGGAAAAGAAGGTTTTGTGTACTAGGGGCTTAGACATCCAGCAAGCATGTGTGGGTGTATCAGACAAGAGTGATTAGAGACAAGTGGTTTTTGGGACTTTATGAGCTGATGAAGTGTGAGCAAGGCAGCATTTTGTCAAGGGATTCATGGAACCCATTTTCTCTGTAAACCCTTTCATACATATTGCCAGTGAACAAATGCATTAACTACTCTAACATTTTATTCCCACCTACTCTCAGTCTCTCTCCTAATATCAGCCACTCCAGCTGCCTTTCCCACTTTAAATGTTATAGTTTCACTCACTCTAGCTCCTCACTTAAATGGATAAAGATTCCTTCTCATTCCAAGCACAAAATTTATTGTAATAATGTTGGTAGAATTACCGACAATATGTAAAGTAAAAGGACACAAGTGCAACTAATGTGACATTTTATTGTGGCAACGTTTCGCTCTCCAGGAGCTTTGTCAAGCCGGCTTGACAAAGCTCCTGGAGAGCGAAACGTTGCCACAATAAAATGTCACATTAGTTGCACTTGTGTGCTTTTACTTTACAAAATTTATTAATTAATTTCATCTACATGTATATTCAACAACATCTGAAAATATTTTTTCCTATCTTTGAATTCCTTATCTCATTATTTAGCCCTTTAACTGTGGGAGACACTGAAAAAAAAATTCTGTGTATATGGGAAAAGATTTTGAAGAAAAAAAAAAGTTCCTACAGATTGATAGAGCTTGTGTTTCTGAACTGAGTAAGACCAAAATGAGCAAAATATAAAAAAAAAAAAAAAAAAAAAAAATGCAATTTTCTGGTGTGTTGAAGTAGGTTAAAAAATTATCCCTAACTGACAACAGTGGTGTTAATGTGCCAGCGATGTTTACTTTTTACAAATTATTTTAGTTTCTTTAACCCTTTGACTGTCACAAGCCCCTTTCTGAAACTGTCATTCTATGTCAAAAAAAAAAAAAAAAAAAAAAAAAGCTTATGAAATGAGAGAATCTTTTCCTGATGGTAAACTTATCGGCGATTTTGCCGACTTTGAGCCCTATTTTCGGCCAATTCCATTGTTCCAGTCGACCAAACTCTCAGCAATTTCTTTAGTACTCCATTTTTTCTATCGACTGAGTACAAGAAACTGCCCATTTACCAATTTTAACTACCCAATAAACTGGTCAGAAATTGGCAATTTGGTCAATTTTACACAAATTAAAAAAGATGCCAATTTCAAAATAGGGTCCAGAATAAACAATGCAGACATTCTTGGCACTAAAATAACATATCCTCTGTTCATTAGTCACGTCTCCAGGCCCCTCTTGCTTTGTATTTTGATTTGTTATTCACACAAAAAATAGAATACATACTGTACTGCAGACCACTGCATCACTGTAAAAATGGTATAAATAATATCAGTGTACTAGTGAAAGAATATTAGACTCCCCAGTTGACGTGTATTGGACGTGTGGTGTGATCTGCTTACTCTTGAAAACTGGTAAAAATCAAACATTTCCGCTATTGAGCTCAATTTCAAGGTCGTTTTTGTCGTGAAATTAATCAAAATCACCGCTATTTCTGTAACATGTTCTCCATTCTATCAAATGAGATCAAGAAAAAGAGAATACAACCATAAATACTATACGAAAATACACCTCAAAGTTGGCATTTTAATCCAAAAACACCGTCAGAATTTTTTTTTCTCATGCACTGCGTGATGCAGGATTTTTTTTATACAGTGCACACTGACCACACAGACCCATTCTCTCGCATGTAGGCCTACCAGCTTTCTCCTGCTTGATTTGAAGCCACTAGAATTATTATTTATTATTTTTTTTTTTTATTATCACACTGGCCGATTCCCACCAAGGCAGGGTGGCCCGAAAAAGAAAAACTTTCACCATCATTCACTCCATCACTTTCTTGCCAGAAGGGTGCTTTACACTACAGTTTTTAAACTGCAACATTAACACCCTTCCTTCAGAGTGCAGGCACTGTACTTCCCATCTCCAGGACTCAAGTCCGGCCTGCCGGTTTCCCTGAACCCCTTCATAAATGTTACTTTGCTCACACTCCAACAGCACGTCAAGTATTAAAAAGCATTTGTCTCCATTCACTCCTATCAAACACGCTCATGCATGCCTGCTGGAAGTCCAAGCCCCTTGCACACAAAACCTCCTTTACCCCCTCCCTCCAACCTTTCCTAGGCCAACCCCTACCCCGCTTTCCTTCCACTACAGACTGATACACTCTTGAAGTCACCCTGTTTCGCTCCATTCTCTCTACATGTCCGAACCACCTCAACAACCCTTCCTCAGCCCTCTGGACAACAGTTTTGGTAATCCCGCACCTCCTCCTAACTTCCAAACTACGAATTCTCTGCATTATATTCACACCACACATTGCCCTCAGACATGACATCTCCATTGTCTCTAGCCTTCTCCTCGCTGCAACATTCATCACCCAAGCTTCACACTCATATAAGAGCGTTGGTAAAACTATACTCTCATACATTCCCCTCTTTGCCTCCAAGGACAAAGTTCTTTCTCTCCACAGACTCCTAAGTGCACCACTCACTCTTTTCCCCTCATCAATTCTATGATTCACCTCATCTTTCATAGACCCATCCACTGACACGTCCACTCCCAAATATCTGAATACATTCACCTCCTCCATACTCTCTCCCTCCAATCTGATATCCAATCTTTCATCACCAAATCTTTTTGTTATCCTCATAACCTTACTCTTTCCTGTATTCACTTTTAATTTTCTTCTTTTGCACACCCTACCAAATTCATCCACCAATCTCTGCAACTTCTCTTCAGAATCTCCCAAGAGCACAGTGTCATCAGCAAAGAGCAACTGTGACAACTCCCACTTTATGTGTGATTCTTTATCTTTTAACTCCACGCCTCTTGCCAAGACCCTCGCATTTACTTCTCTTACAACCCCATCTATAAATATATTAAACAACCACGGTGACATCACACATCCTTGTCTAAGGCCTACTTTTACTGGGAAATAATTTCCCTCTTTCCTACATACTCTAATTTGAGCCTCACTATCCTCCTCGTAAAAACTCTTCACTGCTTTCAGTAACCTACCTCCTACACCATACACCTGCAACATCTGCCACATTGCCCCCCTATCCACACTGTCATACGCCTTTTCCAAATCCATAAATGCCACAAAGACCTCTTTAGCCTTATCTAAATACTGTTCACTTATATGTTTCACTGTAAACACCTGGTCCACACACCCCTACCTTTCCTAAAGCCTCCTTGTTCATCTGCTATAATATTCTCTGTCTTACTCTTAATTCTTTCAATAATAACTCTACCATACACTTTACCAGGTATACTCAACGGACTTATCCCCCTATAATTTTTGCACTCTCTTTTGACCCCTTTGCCTTTATACAAAGGAACTATGCATGCTCTCTGCCAATCCCTAGGTACCTTACCCTCTTCCATACATTTATTAAATAATTGCATTAACCACTCCAAAAGTATATCCCCACCTGCTTTTAACATTTCTATCTTTATCCCATCAATCCCAGCTGCCTTACCCCCTTTCATTTTACCTACTGCCTCACGAACTTCCCCCACACTCACAACTGGCCCTTCCTCACTCCTACAAGATGTTATTCCTCCTTGCCCTATACATGAAATCACAGCTTCCCTATCCTCATCAACATTTAACAATTCCTCAAAATATTCCCTCCATCTTCCCAATACCTCTAACTCTCCATTTAATAACTCTCCTCTCCTATTTTTAACTGACAAATCCATTTATTCTTTAGGCTTCCTTAACTTGTTAATCTCACTCCAAAACTTTTTCTTATTTTCAACAAAATTTGTTGATAACATCTCACCCACTCTCTCATTTGCTCTCTTTTTACATTGCTTCACCACTCTCTTACCCTCTCTTTTTCTCCATATACTCTTCCCTCCTTGCATCACTTCTACTTTGTAAAAACTTCTCATATGCTAACTTTTTCTCCCTTACTACTCTCTTTACATCATCATTCCACCAATCGCTCCTCTTCCCTCCCGCACCCACTTTCCTGTAACCACAAACTTCTGCTGAACACTCTAACACTACATTTTTAAACCTACCCCATACCACTTCGACCCCATTGCCTATGCTCTCATTAGCCCATCTATCCTCCAATAGCTGTTTATATCTTGCCCTAACTGCCTCCTCTTTTAGTTTATAAACCTTCACCTCTCTCTTCCCTGATGCTTCTATTCTCCTTGTATCCCATCTACCTTTTACTCTCAGTGTAGCTACAACTAGAAAGTGATCTGATATATCTGTGGCCCCTCTATAAACATGTACATCCTGAAGTCTACTTAACAGTCTTTTATCTACCAATACATAATCCAACAAATTACTGTCATTTCGCCCTACATCATATCTTGTATACTTATTTATCCTCTTTTTCTTAAAATATGTATTACCTATAACTAAACCCCTTTCTATACAAAGTTCAATCAAAGGGCTCCCATTATCATTTACACCTGGCACCCCAAACTTACCTACCACACCCTCTCTAAAAGTTTCTCCTACTTTAGCATTCAGATCCCCTACCACAATTACTCTCTCACTTGGTTCAAAGGCTCCTATACATTCACTTAACATCTCCCAAAATCTCTCTCTCTCCTCTACATTCCTCTCTTCTCCAGGTGCATACACACTTATTATGACCCACTTTTCACATCCAACCTTTACTTTAATCCACATAATTCTTGAATTTACACATTCATATTCTCTTTTCTCCTTCCATAACTGATCCTTCAACATTACTGCTACCCCTTCCTTTGCTCTAACTCTCTCAGATACTCCAGATTTAATCCCATTTATTTCCCCCCACCGAAACTCCCCTACCCCCTTCAGCTTTGTTTCGCTTAGGGCCAGGACATCCAACTTCTTTTCATTCATAACATCAGCAATCATCTGTTTCTTGTCATCCGCACTACATCCACATACATTTAAGCATCCCAGTTTTATAAAGTTTTTCTTCTTCTCTTTTTTAGTAAATGTCTACAGGAGAAGGGGTTACTAGCCCATTGCTCCCGGCATTTTAGTCGCCTCATACGACACGCATGGCTTACGGAGGAAAGATTCTTTTCCACTTCCCCATGGACTAGAATTATTGAGTATAAATACATCTGAAACACTGGCTCGTAAGATGTATATATACGGCCGAAACAGTCAAAGGGTTAATTGCTTTTAATTTTATAATGTTTGATGTATTTCAAGGAATTTTAGCACTTCAAACATTGTTTCACTTGGGAATAATCGGTATATATACAGTACGACTGGTTTTTCTTTTCTATTTACTATTTTAGTCCTGTGAGGTTATGTACAAGGAATATTTATAACATTACAAATGCTTCAGAGTGTAATACACTTCAAAACATGGAAGTAAGTAATTCTGATTGGCTTTACAGGATTATATATACAGCATATATACATTATTTTACTATATTTTTTCTACTACAGTGGACCCTCGAATTTCATAATCCCTTTTCTGAATGTAAAACTATAGTTATTCTCCATCTAATGTATTTTGTGTTAATATTTTTGGGTGTCTGGAATGAATTAATTGGATTTACATTATTTCTTATGGGAAATATAAACAAAAAATACATTTTATAGAGGATAACTATAGTTTTACACACAGAAAAGGGATTATGAAATTCGAGGGTCCACATGTATTTTGGTCTTCTAAGGCTATGTATAAGGAATACTTATACTCTTACAATTAGTTTCGAGTAAAATATTCATCAAAGTATAGAAATTATTTACACTGTTTGACTTTATTGGGTTATCCTAGGTTATATACCTAGTGTGTTTTTTGGCTGAATTCCACTGATAGCATCATGAAATTGTAATAAATATGGACTGAATAAGTCATCTTTGAACCACTTGCACACCCTGCTTGCTGGTAGGGAAGCCAGTGCTAGAACAGCAGCTTCTGGTTCCTTTGTTCACATCTGCTAGTGAGGTATACTATTGCATCAGGCAATCATCCCCTGAGTAGTTAACCATGATACACTGTGTACACCCTACTGGCCTTAGATTTTTTTTCAAATTTGTTACAGGTCACAGTACGAGGGGAAGTCACACGCGGTTGAGCTCCATCAAAAATTGTGTTTCCTGATAGTCCCAGGGAGAACAGAGGGCGGGAAATAAGCGTGTGCAACCATAAAGTGCATATACTCCTTTGAACCAACATAAAAGGAATATCAGGGAACACTAAACAGAAAAATATGGATTACAGTGTCATATGGAGAGTGCCGGTGGAGTCACGGTTACTGTGGTAATAGACCTGACCAGCACTAGCGAATTATTGCCAGATGTCGACACGAGTGGAAATAAACAAACAGATATTGAACTATCTATAAGTAATATAGCAGGTGACAAGGATATATATATGCAGTGACATAGTGAAATAAATTGTAAATAAGAGTAATCTTAATTATCCCCCAGTATAGCATAAAATATATGGTTTAGTATATGGGAATATTTACAAGCGACTGGCACTAGCGAACTATTGCCAGAGGTTCAGAGAAGTGAAAATAACGGATGAGTATTTACTATAGTCATAGGTAATAAAATGAGTGATGGTAGCATTGAGGTGCAGGGAATCACAGTACAGTAGGGCCCTGCTTTACGGCGTTCCGCTAATATTGTCATTTCAAATTATGACCAAAACTCGCTATACGGCTCCCCCCACCTGACTTTCTAATACGGTCACCACGCCCCACCCTGTTTGTTTACATTCTGTGAGATCCAAAAGCATTAAGTCTCTCCATTATGTTTGGAAACTCCAAAATTTCAAGTGTTTTTAAAAGTTATTTCATATTTTATATATACTCTGATAATTATACTTATGTATACCTGTACCTAAATAAACTTGCATACTGTGCTGGCATGCAGGTTCACATTAAAATCAGTAAGTGTCTTATATCTCGAGATGTCATATTAGTAGTGATAATAATAATCACCGAGTCTCATTTAAATGTTGTATATTACGTTAATATACACATTTTCATTAATCCATTTATGATATTTTTTCAAAATTATATAATAAACACGATGCATAACACATAAAGATGATAAATACACCCCACAGTAGAATAAATAAATATAAATATGAGATGTGGTAGCCAGACGACTTGACACAAATGACGCCATATTAGAAATAATAATAATAATAATAATAATAATAATCACCGAGTCTCATTTAAATGTCATATATTACGTTAATATACACATTTTCATTAATCCATCCATGATATTTTTTTCAAAATTATATAATAAACACGATACATAACATATAAAGATGATAAATACACCCCACAACAGAATAAATAAACAAATATAAGATGTGGTAGCCAGATAACTTGTACGTACAAATGACGGAAAGAATAACATTTTTCTCTAGTCTAACATAAGAGAAAATGTGTTACTGGGGATAACTGTAGAAAATTATTCCTTTCGTATGTATGTAAGTTTATTCAGGTATACACAAATACAGTTACATAGATTATCATACATAACAGCATATGTGTAGAGAACCTGGGATAACCCAAAAAAGTCAGACAGAGTGACTTATTTCCATTGCCTTCACTCAGAGCGTCATTTCTTCTAAAAATGGCGTTACATGAGAATGTGAGTGTTCTTCTTTATTTATTCTACTGTATCAATGTAGAGACAACTTGTACACAATGTAACTTTTACACAATGTAACTTGTACACAAACCAGATGTGTACACTCTGTTTACAAAACTTACGTTCGCCTGGTTTGTTTACATAATTCTGCGCCTGTCCTCTCTCATGTACTCATTCTCTCTCTCTCTCTCTCATTTATTCGTTTTATCTCGTTTACTCACCCCTGACCCTACATTAAGACTACAAATATTTTAAGGTAAGTAATGAGTGAACTGTATATGCATTTTATCGGTCTGGGATGCTTAATTTTAAATATCATAGAATATATGTGTGGGTGGGTTGGCCTGGCATGGTAGCCTGGCTGACTACCATACATACCACACTTGATTTCTTACAATAAATACTGCTCATCTCGCCCTATATTAAGACTATAAATATTTTAAGGTAAGTAATGAGTGCACTATGTGTGTTTTGTACTTTTTTATTGTTTTTTGATGCCTAGTTCTATTGCTAACTTAATACAGGAGGGCCCCACTTATACGGCAGGTTAGGTTCCAGGCTACCGCCGTAAAGTGGAAATCGCCGTAAAGTGGAACACCCTTTTTTTCCACTTATAAATTCATACAAACACTAGATAACAAGTTTACACTAATATATATTAAGTTAGCAATAGAACCAGGCATCAAAAAACAATAAAAAAGTACAATACACACATAGTGCACTCATTACTTACCTTAAAATATTTATAGTCTTAATCTAGGGTGAGACAAGTAGTATTTATTGTAAGAAATCAAGTGTGGTACGTATGGTAATAGCCAGGCTACCTTACCAGGCCACCCCACCCACACATACTATTCTATGATATTTAAGCATCCCAGAGCGATAAAATGTATATACAGTTCACTCATTACTTACCTTAAAATATTTGTAGTCTTAATGTAGGGTCAGGAGTAAGTAAATGAGATAAAACGAATAAATGAGAGAGAGAAAGAATGAGTACATGAGAGGGGGCAGGCGCAGAGTTATGTAAACAAACCAGGCGAAGGTAAGTTTTGTAAACAAACGAAGTGTACACGTCTGGTTTGTGTACAAGTTACATTGTGTACAGGTTGTCTCTACATTGATACGGTAGAATTAATAAAGAAGAACACTCCCATTCTCATGTAACATCATTTTGAGAAGAAATGAAGCTCTGAGTGAAGGCAATGGAAATAAGTCACACTGACTTTTTTGGGTTATCCTAGGTTCTCTACACTATGTGTTATGTATGATAATCTATGTAACTGTATTTGTGTATACCTGAATAAACTTACTTACATACATACGAAAGGAATAATTTTCTACAGTTACCCCCAGTAACACATTTTCTCTTATGTTAGATTAGAGAAAATGTTATTCTTGCCGTCACTTGTACAAGTTATGTGGCTCCCACATCTTATATTTATGTTTATTTATTCTATTGTGGGGTGTATTTATCATCTTTTTATGTTATGTATCGTGTTTATTATATAATTTAAAAAAAAATATCATGGATGGATTAATGAAAATGTGTATATTAACGTAATATACGACATTTAATGAGACTCGGTGAGTATTGTTATTATTATCATTTCTAATATGGCGTCACTTGTGCAAGTCGTCTGCTACCACATCTCACATTTATGTTTATTTATTCTACTGTGGGGTGTATTTATCTTATTTATATGTTATGCATCGTGTTTATTATATAATTTTGAAAAAAATATCATGGATTAATGAAAATGTGTATATTAACGTAATATACGACATTTAAATGACTCGATGATTATTATTATCATTACTAATATGACGTCTGGAGACATAAGACACTTACCAATTTTAATGTGTACCTGCATGCCAGCACAGTATGTAAGTTTATTTAGGTACAGGTATACATAAGTATAATTATCAGAGTATATATAAAATATGAAATAACTTTTAAAAACATTTGAAATTTTGGAGTTTCCAGACAAAATGGAGAGACTTAGTGCTTACTGAGCTCATGGAGAATGTAAACAAACAGGGTGGGGCACGGTGACCGTATTAGAAAGTCAGGTGGGGGGAGCCGTATAGCGAGTTTTGGTCATAATTTGAAATGTCCGTATTAGCGGAACGCCGTAAAGTGAAACGCCGTAAAGCGGGGCCTTCCTGTATATGATAGTGTAAACTTGTTATCTAGTATTTGTATGCATTTATAAGGGGGAAAAAAGGGTGTTCCACTTTACGGCGAGTTTCGCTTTAAGGAGGTAGCCTGGAACCTAACCTGCCGTGTAAGTGGGGCCCTACTGTATACAAAAATTGAGCATACAATTGATGTAAAGGCATAAGCCTACTGTGTGAAGTGTTTTCTCGTTATCTCTACTAAGCATGAAAAAAATTTTTCATGGAAGTGCAGGGGAAAGTTACCATAGGCCTAGCTGCCATGTGAATAATAAAACAATGATCCCAGTATAGTGCAGTGAAAAGAAAAGTGTATCTTGAATGAATACATGTATAGTGTATATCCTTGAGATAACAAATGTACAGCACAGTGATAAAATAAAAAGAAATAAAATAAAAAATAATAGTAAAGTGTGGTAGTGGTGGGTCAATCTATTTGCCCTGGTGTTGACATGTGACAAGTGATACACAAAAGTTTGAGTTACCACATATAACGAATAGACTAGGATACCGAGACATAATAGAAAGACCTAGTGAACCTAAATTGTCAGTGGAACAACACAAGGATAGTGATTAACATAATGGAAGTGGTTTAAATTAACATGTGGTGGCATGAGAGAAGTGCCACATACCCTGAAGTGGTGTGTGTAGCCATACGTCTGGCAGTGCTGCCAGGCAGCCACTCAGGCCTACCATATTCAATCATAAAAACACCATATACCCCATACCACAATATCCAGTCTAGACCAGTGTGAGGAACACAGTAAAATCAGTAAACTAAAATATATACGAGTGATCAGAGAGGAATGAATCTGGAAAGAGTTACCAGTGAACTAGGCCTATAGGTGTTACCACACAGTGGGTCGTGTTTTGTACCGAATGACTGTTTCTCATTTCATAAGAAATATAGTGAATATAGTGCATAATACATGGAATATATTTATGGGTCGACCGTCACCAGCGAAAAAATTGTCAGAGGTGAAAGTGAAGTGCAAACTATTGTACAAGTGTTATAACAAGGAAAAAAGGATATAAATAGGCAGTGATATAGTAAACTGAACTTGTGGATAAGAGTTAATCCTTTTAATCCCGAGTGTAGTGTAAAACTATGATGTAATTGTATGGGAACAAATGCGCAAGTGCCACCCACACCCCATATCCCAGCCCCCACCTCGTACCCCCACCCCATTCCCAGGATCCTACACCACCCAACCAACAATCCCACCCCCCCGGGCCCCCCTCCTCAGCCCTCACCTTCTTTCCACAGACCCCTCTCTCCCAGCTTACCACCCCACCGCACAGCCCCCTCCTATCGTCCCTACCCTCTACCCAAGGATACCCACCGCCCAGCACCCCCCACCTACCAGCCACCCCACCACCCAGCCACACATAATAAATACACCATCCACCACATACACCTGCTTAAAAGTAATCATGAAAATAAAGTTTAGTTTAATATGTTTATTATGCACCCCATACCCATCCTGTGGGCGGTAGTCAAAAGATTACAGAGGTACATAATTGGTCCAGGGACTGGACTCCAAAGTTTTGATAGCTGAGCAAGTTACAGAGGTAATGAACTCACAATTTACAAAGGTAATGAATTCACAATTTACAAAGGTAATGAACTCACAATTTACAAAGGTAATGAACTCCAGGTAGGTCTAGTCACAATCATGACAAGTTACAAAGGTATTTACAGATTACAGAGGTACGTAATGAGTCCAGGGACTGGGCCCCCAAAGTTAAAGGCTGTTGTATATGTGAAAAATTGTTTGGGAGAAACATGAGGGGCATTGATTATGAAATATGTGGTAAAACATTACATATATCATGTACAAAGTTTCATGCAACCATGACAAATGACCAAAAACAAGAAAGTCGTTTCTGGATTTGCCCCAGTGAAAGGGACAGCTGGTTAAGCATAAGAGAGGTACTGGAAAGTGAAAATCTAGAAAGGGTAAGGAAGTTTCTAAGGAGCTTGCCAGAGTTATACAAAGAGTGGAAAATGGGAAAAGGAACAAGAAAAGGGGGAAAAGGAACAAGGAGGAAAATGCAAATAGAGGTGAAAACTAAGGAGTGGAAGTAAGAGTGGAAAACGTCATACAGAGCAAGTTGGAAAAGAATGAAATGAGGATACATAACATAGCGGAAAGGGAAAGGGAGGATGAAAAAGCGAAAGCAGGAACAAATGAAAACAAGCAAAAGGAAGAAATTAGCCTAGAAGAAAGTGAACAAGAGAACTCAGATCAAGTGGCAGAACTTGGTAACAACAAAAAAATCAATAAATATAAGTAGTCAGGACATTTGCAGACACTATGCTAAAGGTATGTGCCTATATGGCAGAGATTGCTGGAATAAACACACCAGAAAATGTGCCAACATGTTGAGGAAGGGAAAGTGTCGTTTCAACAAAGAGTGCAGGTACTTCCATCCAGTAATGTGTAATGCTTCAATGCAATCCAGAGCTGCCCAGACTACCATATAAAAGGAATGCTGCGCTACAGAGTTAGCAAAGAAAGGGAAATTGAACAGCATTCTTTTTTAGACAAAAAGAGAAAATATCAAAACAAAGGAAGAGACAAACGGGGGTAATGGTACAGAGAGGACAGGTGGGCAGTAAAATGGGGCATACCAAACCATGAATCAGCCCATCAAGGCTGAATAAGCAACCAAATGCGAAGCCAGTACTGGAGAAACCAGGGGCATGTACGCCAGGGAACATACCAGGTAGTACACCACCAGTGGTACTAATGAAATGCAAAGCGAGACAAAACATCCCACATGGTAATTCCTGCTTCATATTTGCAAATATTTAGGGTTTGAAATCAAATAAAAAATGACAAAGTTAGTTATGTCAGTGGGCTCCTAACAGAAGCGAATGCCATGTTTGGAGCATTTACAGAAACACATACAAGGGATGTTTTCGACGGAGAGATAAAGATAGAAAACTACAACATGTATAGATGTGATAGAATCAATAGGTCACAGGGAGGTGTAGGAATCTATGTAAAAGATACTTGCTGTTGCACAGAAGTGCTGAATTCTACGAATGATAAAGTAGAAACTCCAGGCATTAAAGTTGAAAATAGGAATTTGGTAATTATCCTAGTATACAAACCACCATCAGCAACTGCTGAGGAATTCACAGATCAGTTAAATAAGATAGACAGCTATCTGGATAGGCTAGATAGGGAGATTTCAATCTCCCTTATGTACACTGGAAGATGGCGCAACGTAATATTATACCAGAAATACCTCTGGGAAGCACCCTGGCTCAACAGGAACATACCAGGGAACTAATGAGGCTTTGTGAAAAGTACTCTTTAAACCAACAGGTAACTGATCCCACTAGAAATGAAAATACCCTGGATTTGATATTCACAAACAACAAGGAACTGATCAGAGACATAACAGTTACAAAAACTATATACTCTGATCATAACATCATAGAGGTTCAAACTAGTATTAACTCAGGGGTGCGAAACTACATCACTAAAGTTAGAAGCGAGATGTTCAGTAAGTTTAATTTTAACAACCATAGAATTGACTGGGAAAAAATAAACCAAGAGCTATCAGACATACCCTGGAAATCAAACATGAGCACCCTAAATCCCCACCAGTGCCTAGAGAAGCTGAATACAGAAACATACAAAGTATGTACAAAACATGTACCATTGAGGAAACCCAGAAGGTCAGATATAGAGAGAGAGCGTAGGAGGTGGTACAGAAGGAAACGGGTTACTGAACTGCTTAAAAACACAAATATGCTACAACAGAGGAAAGATAGACTTAGCAGAGAGATCACTGAATTAAAGCAAAAACTTAGGATGTCATACCTCACAGAAGAAGTACAAAGGGAACAAAGGGCCATACAAGATATTGCAAGAAACCTAAAATATTTCTATTCCTATGCAAAATCCAAGCTAAGAACTACCTGTAGAATTGGACCGCTACTGAGAGGAGATTCGTATACTGACGACGAACATGAAATGAGTGAAATCCTAAAAGAATAGTATGAGTCGGTGTTCAGCAACCCACTAAATGACAATAATGTTGGTAGATTTACCAACAACATGTAAAGTAAAAGGACACAAGTGCAACTGTGACATTTTTACTGTGGCAATGTTTTGCTCTCCAGGAGCTTTGTCAAGCCATTACAAACAGTACATGGACTGAACGTTTCTAAAGCACTTTCACAAGCTAACGCCAGAGTCGCCATCACTTTCAGCACTTCAAAAAAGGATCTAACCAGGACAAAATCAAAGCACCACAAACCAGTCAATGCAGGGGTTTACACTATACCCTGTGGAGGCTGCAACAAGATTTATGTAGGTGAAACAGCAAGAAACCTCGCCACCCACCTCAATGAACACATTAACGCATGTAGGAACGATAACTTGAACAACGCCTGCGTACAACACAGAAATTCCACCAATCATCTCATGAAATTCAAAGACACCCAATTAGTGGTCAAAGAAGCTAATTTCTGCAGACACAAGTGCCTTGAATCAGCACTAATCGCTATTTTGAATACAATTAAACAAAACAAAGGCAGCTTCACCATCTTTGAAGTCTTAGCAAGAATCCTCCTGAAAACAGTAAACCCTGCCATCACATAGTCTCTCCTGTTAATACTACACAAAGCACATTACAGAGAATGAACACTGAAACAGGCCTTCTCTATCCAGTCTCCAATAGAAATATCTGTCTAACCTATTTTTATGTTACCTAAGTAATAGCTTTTATATCCTTTTACTCATGTGCAAGTTAACTGTTTTACCATATTGTATTACTACTACTACTACTACTAGACTAGCATTGCACCTCACTCGGAGCTTATGTATACCCTCTGTGTCCATATACTGTTTGTAATGGCTTGACAAAGCTCCTGGAGAGTGAAACGTTGCTACAATAAAAATGTCACATTAGTTGCACTTGTGTCCTTTTACTTTACATACACTAAATGACAGCAAGGTAGAAAATGCAGAAATATTTTTCACTCCAGAAGAAGGCTGCACAGACCAACTAACTGACATTAGTACAAATCCCATAGATTTCGAAAAAGAAATGGAAAACATGCCCACTCACTCAGCACTTAGACCAGATTCATGGAATGCTCTATTTATAAAGAAGTGCAAAGTACCATTAGCACGAGCCCTCAGTATTCTTTGGAGAAAGAGCTTAGATCTAGGTGAAATACCGGAGGCCTTAAAGAGTGCAGACATAGCTCCTTTGCATAAGGGAGGTAGTAGAGTATTAGCTAAGAATTACAGACCAGTAGCCCTAACCTCTCACATCAAAAAAATCTTCGAAAGAGTGATGAGATGGCAGATTACAAATTTCATGGACCAGCACAACCAACATAACCCGAACCAGCATAGTTTTAGAGCAGGACAATCATGTTTGTCACAGCTGCTGAACCATTATGACAGAATTACGGAGGCATTGGAAGACAACCAAAACGCACATGTGATTTACACAGGTTTTGCAAAGGCGTTTGACAAATGCAATCATGGAGTGATAGCACACAAAATGAAGGCCATGGGCATTACGGGGAAGGTAGGCAGATGGATTTTCGGTTTCCTAACACACAGAACACAAAAAGTAGTAGTGAACAGGGCAAAATCCAGCATCAGCGAGGTCAAAAGCTCAGTGCCCCAAGGCACTGTCCTGGCACCTCTGCTGTTTCTCATCCTCATAGCAGACATACACAAAAACACCCAGCACACTTTTGTATCATCATTTGCAGATGACACTAAAATAAGCATGCAAGTCACTACGGTAGAGGACACTGAAAAAGTACAGGAAGACATAAACAGGGTTTTCCAGTGGACAGTGGAGAACAACATGATGTTCAATGGTGGTAAGTTCCAGCTGCTTAGGTATGGAAAGAATGAGGCACTCAAAACTCAAAGGGTCACCAAATAGAATGTAAGGAACACGTAAAAGACCTAGGAATAATTATGTCAGCAGACCTTTCTTTTGAAGACCATAACAAGATAAAGATCACGACAGCCAGGAAGATGACGGGGTGGGTACTGAGAACTTTCAAAACAAGGGAAATAATGCTGATGGTGACACTCTTCAAATTGCTAGTGCTCCCTCACTTATAATATTGCTCAGTGTTGACGGCCCCATTCAAGGCAGGAGAAATATCAGAGCTGGAACAAATACAGAGGTTGTTTACGGCTAACATTGAGCCAGTAAAGCACCTAAACTACAGGGAATGCCTGTTAGTCTTGAACATGTATTCACTGGAGCGGAGGAGAGGTACATGATAATATATACCCTGAAGGTACTCGAGGGCTTGGTCCCAAATCTGCACACTGCCATAACAACATACTGGAGCGAGAGACATGGGAGGAAGTGTAAAATATACCCAGTGAAGAGCAGGGGTGCGGTGGGGACAACAAGGGAACACTGTATCAACATCCGGGGTCCCAGACTATTTAACATCTTACCAGAAGATATCAGAAACACAGCTGGAGCCAGTGTAGAAGCCTTCAAGAGGAAACTGGACAAGTATCTTCACCAGGTGCCAGATCAACCAGGCTGTGATGGATATGTGGACCAGCGGGCCTTCCGCAGCAACAGCCTGGTTGACCAGGCAAGCACCAGATGAGCCTGGCCCATGGCCGGGCTCAGAGAGTAAATGAACTCTCAAAACTCTTCAAAGGTATCAAAGTCATCAAAGAAGGAAGAAGACCCAAAGAGTTGTCCTGAGGTAAAAAAATACTGGCAGGGGGTACATTTGTGGGTACAAAAAAATGGTGCATACTAGTAGGTCGGACACAGTTAAAGGGTTAAGAATCTTGACAGACTTATCTGCTACCTCGGTTTCCTTGTCTTATTCATCTATTAAAACTTGCTTATAAAAAAATAAGACAATACTTGACCTACTGTTCTGCACTCTGTCTACCACTCTCCTTAACATAATACACCCTCTTTGTTATTTTTACATTATACAAACCATTCATAAGTAAACTTTTCCTACTATACCACAAATTTCATCTCATCCTTCTACCATCTCAGAGACTTATGTTCTTAAATTACAACCTCATCACAATATATTCTTCATCTCATTCTCACAATAAATTCTTTTTTTACAAACTTCTACTTTAATCTATTCACTTCCACTTCTTTCTTTCTTCCTACTGACGACACCTTTCTTGCATGTTATCTTTCACTTCCTCTACCTACTATTCTATTAAGTAATAATCTTTCACTCCTAGTTGCTACTCTACTAGGCAATAATCAGTTGCACCTCTGAAGAACATGTACTGTACATCAAACGAAAAAAGTTTTCAAGAAAAATCCATAAAGCAAACAGAGAATAAGTGAAAAAAGTATATAGTAAGGGACCTAAAATATAAATTTTAGTCAAAGATGGTATCTAAAATTTATAAGAATGTAATGAAGGCAAATGTCTAACACTACAATATTTTTATTAAGCAAATGTTTTGCTGACTAGGAAAACTGTCAATGAAACAGGGTATGAATGAGAAGCTCGAAGTGAATAAAACACTTGCTTAACAAAAATATCCTAGTGCTGCTTAAGTGTGTTAATTATATACCCAATATAAGTTCCAATAATTATACTAATTATTATTACAATACGTATATTCACAAAAGAAACTTTGCAGAAAATAAGAAAAAAATTTGGAGTGAGATAAACAAGTTAAGAAAACCTAGGGAATGAATGCATTTGTTAGTTAAAAACAGAGTAGGGAAGTTAGTAGATGGGGAGCTGGAGGTATTGGGTAGATGGTGGGAAAATTTTGAAGAACTTTTAAATGTTGATGAAGAAAGGGAGGCGGTAATTTCATGCACTGGCCAGGGAAGTATCACATCTTTTAGGAGTGAAGAAGAGCAGGATGTGAGTGTGGGGGAGGTGCGTGAGGCATTACGTAGAATGAAAGGGGGTAAAGCAGCTGGAACTGACGGGTTCATGACAAATGTTAAAAGCAGGGGAGGGATATAGTGTTGGAGTGGTTGGTATTTTTGTTTAATAAATGAATGAAAGAGGGGAAGGTACCTAGGGATTAGCAGAGAGCATGTATAATGTTTTTATATAAAGGGAAGGGGGACAAATGAGACTACAAATTATAGGGGAATAAGTTTAATAGTTCTTGTTCTTATTGCTTTTCTTTTTATATCCACTGGGAAGTGGAATAAGAATCTTTCCTTCGTAAGCCATGCGTGTTGTAAAAGTCAACTAAAATGCCGGGAACAATGGGCTAGTAACCCCTTTTCCTGTATAACCTACTAAAAAGCAAAAAAAAAGGACAAAACCATCAAAGTGGGATGTTTGAATGTGTGTGGATATTGTGCAAATGATAAGAGATGATTTTAGATGTTATGAATGAGAAGAAGCTGGATGTCCTGGCTTTAAGTGAAAAAGCTGAAGGGGGTGGGAGAGTTTCAGTGGGGAGAAATAAATGGGATTAGGTCAGGGGTTTCTAACAGAGTTAGAGCTAAAGAAGGAGTAGTAATAATGTTGAAGGATAAGTTATGGCAGAAAGAGAAGGAATATAAATGTATTAATTCAAGGATTATGTGGAGTAAAATAAGTATTGGATGTGAAAAGTGGGTTATAGTAAGCATTTATACACCTGGGGAAGAGAGAAGTGTAGAGGAGAAGAGAGAGAGAGAGAGAGATTTTGGGAAATGTTGAGTGAGTGCGTGGGGAGTTTTGAACCAAGTGTGAGAGTACCTGTGGTTGGGGATTTCTATGCTATAGTGGGTAAAAAATGTTGTGGAGGAAGTAGTGGGTAAATTTGGGGTGCTACGGGTAAAAGAAAATGTGGAGCCTTTAATTGAGCTATGTGGAGAAAGAGGTTTGGTAGTAAGTAAAACATATTTTATGAAAAACAGGATAAATAAGTAGGTTGGTAGACAGCAACCACCCAGGTGGGTACTACCGTCCTGCCAAGTGACTGTGAAACGTAAGCCTGTAATTGTTTTACATGATGGTAGGATTGCTGGTGTCTTTTGTCTGTCTCATAAATATGCAAGATTACAGGAATGTCTTGCTACTTCTACTTACACTTAGGTCACACTACACTTTTTTTTTTTTTTTCAACAAGTCAGCCGTCTCCCACCGAGGCAGGGTGACCCAAAAAAGAAAGAAAATCCCCAAAAAGAAAATACTTTCATCATCATTCAACACTTTTCACCACACTCACACATTATCACTGTTTTTGCAGAGGTGTTCAGAATACAACAGTTTAGAAGCATACACATATAAAGATACACAACATATCCCTCCAAACTGCCAATATCCCAAACCCCTCCTTTAAAGTGCAGGCATTGTACTTCCCATTTCCAGGACTCAAGTCCGACTATATGAAAATAACCGGTTTCCCTGAATCCCTTCACTAAATATTACCCTGCTCACACTCCAACAGATCGTCAGGTCCCAAGTACCATTCGTCTCCATTCACTCCTATCTAACTCGCTCACGCACGCTTGCTGGAAGTCCAAGCCCCTTGCCCACAAAACCTCCTTTACCCCCTCTCTCCAACCCTTTCGAGGACGACCCCTACCCGGCCTTCCTTCCCCTATAGATTTATATGCTTTCCATGTCATTCTACTTTGATCCATTCTCTCTAAAATACCAAACCACCTCAACAACCCCTCTTCTGCCCTCTGACAAATACTTTTATTAACTCCACACCTTTTCCTAATTTCCACACTCCGAATTTTCTGCACAATATTTACACCACACATTGCCCTTAAACAGGACATCTCCACTGCCTCCAACCATCTCCTCGCTGCTGCATTTACACATACACACTACACATACATGTTTATTTATACACACTCATCTGAGTTTTCTTTGATTTTATCTTAATAATTCTTGGTCTTATTACTTTTCCTTCTATATCCATGGGGAAGTGGAATAAGAATCTTTCCTCCGTAAGCCATGAGTGTTGTAAAAGTCAACTAAAATGCCGGGAACAATGGGCTAGTAACCCCTTTTCCTGTAAAAATTACTAAAAAGAATAAGAAGAAAATTGTCAAAGTGGGAAGTCTGAATGTGCATGGATATTGTGCAAATGATAAGAAAGAGATGATTGTGGATGCTATGAATGAGAAGAAGCTAGATGTCCTGGCTTTAAGTGAAACAAAGCTGAAGGGGGTGGGAGAGTTTCAGTGAAGAGGAATAAATGGGATTAGGTCAGGGGTTTCAAACAGAGTTAGAGCTATAGAAGGAGTAACAATAATGTTGAAGGATAAGTTATGGCAGGAAAAGAGGGACACAAATGTATTAATTCAAGGATTATGTGGAGTAATAGGTTGGATGTGAAAAGTGGGTTATAATAAGCGTATATGCACCTGGAGAAAAGAGAAGTGTAGAGGAGAGAGAGAGATTTTGGGAAATGATGAGTGAATGCATGGGGAGTTTTGAACCAAGTGTGAGAGTAATGGTGGTTGGGAATTTCAATGCTAAAGTGGACAAAAATGTTGTAGAGGGAGTAGAAGGTAATTTTAGGGTGCCAGGGGTAAATGAAAATGGGGAGCCTTTAATTGAGCTATGTGTAGAAAGAGGTCTGGTAATAAGTAATACATATTTTATGAAGAGGAGGATAAATAAATATACAAGGTATGATATAGCACGTAATGAAAGTAGTTTGTTAGATTATATATTGGTGGATAAAAGGTTGATGGGTAGGCTCCAGGATGTACACATTTATAGAGGGGCAACTGATACATCGGATCATCATTTAGTTGTAGCTACAGTTAGAGAAGAGGTAGGTGGGAAAAGAGGAAAATGGCAACAACAAGCAAGAGGGAGGTGAAAGTGTATAAACTAAGGGAGGAGGAAGTTCGGGTGAGATATAAGCAACTATTGGCAGAAAGGTGGGCAGGTGTAAGTGTGAGTAGTGGGAGGATTGAAGAGGGTTGGAATGGTTTTAAAAATGCAGTATTAGAATGTGGGGCAGAAGTTTGTGGTTATAGGAGAGTGGGTGCAGGAGGAATGAGGAGTGATTGGTGGAAAGAAGTAAAGGGTGTGATAAAAGAGAAAAAGTTAGCTTATGAGAGGTTTTTACAAAGCAGAAGTGTTATAAGAAGAGTAAAGTATATGGAGAGTAAAAGAAAGGTGAAGAGAGTGCAAAAGGAGAGCAGATGATAGAGTGGGAGAGGCACTGTCAAGGAATTTTAATGAAAATAAGAAAATATTTTGGAGTGAGTTAAACAAGTTAAGAAAGCCTAGAGAATGAATGGATTTGTCAGTTAAAAACAGAGTAGGGGAGTTAGTAGATGAGGAGATGGAGGTTTTGGGTAGATGGCAAGAATATTTTGAGGAACTTTTAAATGTTGACGAAGAAAGGGAAGCGGTAATTTCATGCACTGGCCAGGGAGGTATACCATCTTTTAGGAGTGAAGAAGAACAGGATGTGAGTGTGGGGGAGGTGCGTGAAGCATTACCTAGAATGAAAGGGGTAAAGCAGCTGGAACTGATGGGATCATGACAGAAATGTTAAAAGCAGAGGGGATATAGCGTTGGAGTGGTTGGTATTTTTGTTTAATAAATGAATGAAAAAGGGGAAGGTACCTAGGGATTGGCAGAGAGCATGTATAGTCCCTTTATACAAAGGGAAGGGGGACAAAAGAGATTGTAAAAATTATAGAGGAATAAGTTTACTGAGCGTACCAGGAAAAGTGTACGGTAGGGTTATAACTGAAAGAATTAGAGGTAAGACAGACTGTAGGATTGCGGATGAGCAAGGAGGTTTCAGAGTGGGTAGGGATGTGTAGATCAAGTGTTTACATTGAGGCATATATGTGAACAGTATTTAAATAAAGGTAGGGAAGTTTTTATTGCATTTATGGATTTAGAAAAGGCATATGATAGAGTGGATAGGGTAGCAATGTGGCAGATGTTGCAAGTACACCTACCATCCGACTTATGACCGACTTCGGTTCCAAGAAACCGGTCGTAAGTCGAAATGGCCATAAGCCGAACTTTACTACTGAATGTCAACAAAACATTTTTGTAATGACTTTGTTTTGTTGTTTTATTTTGGCATTTCATGTTTTACTTTACTTTTTATGCTGTTAGTACTGTATTTTATACTGTAAGGTTTAGGATAAACACTGTACAACACAAATATTTGTTTATTTCTCAGAAATTTGGCATAAAAAACACGGTCCTAAGTCGAGTGGCCGTAAGTCGAGCAGGTCTTAAGTCGGATGGTAGGTGTATATGGAATAGATGGTAAGTTACTAAATGCTGTAAAGAGTTTTTATGAGGATAGTGAGGCTCAGGTTAGGGTGTGTAGAAGAGAGGGGAGACTACTTCCCAGTAAAAGTAGGTCTTAGACAGGGATGTGTAATGTCAAAATGGTTGTTTAATATATTTATAGATGGGGTTGTAAAAGAAGTAAATGCTAGGGTGTTCAGGAGAGGGGTGGGATTAAATTATGGGGAATCAAATACAAAATGGGAATTGACACAGTTGCTTTTTGCTGATGATACTGTGCTCATGGGAGATTCTAAAGAAAAATTGCAAAGGTTAGTGGATGAGTTTGGGAGTGTGTGTAAAGGTAGACAGTTGAAAGTGAACATAGAAAAGAGTAAGGTGATGAGGGTATCAAATGATTTAGATAAAGGGAAATTGGATATCAAATTGGGGAGGAGGAGTATGGAAGAAGTGAATGTTTTCAGATACTTGGGAGTTGACGTGTCGGCGGATGGATTTATGAAGGATGAGGTTAATCATAGAAATGACGAGGGAAAAAAGGTGAGTGGTGCATTGAGGTATATGTGGAGACAAAAAACATTATCTACGGAGGCAAAGAAGGGAATGTATGAAAGTATAGTAGTACCAACACTCTTATATGGGTGTGAAGCTTGAGGTTGTTAATGCAGCAGCAAGGAGGCGGTTGGAGGCAGTGGAGATGTCCTGTCTAAGGGAAATGAGTGGTGTAAATATTATGCAGAAAATTCGGAGTGTGGAAATTAGGAGAAGGTGTGGAGTTAATAAAAGCATTAGTCAGAGGGCTGAAGAGGGGTTGTTGAGGTGGTTTGGTCATTTAGAGACAATGGATCAAAGTAGAATGACATGGAGAGCGTATAAATCTGTAGGGGAAGGAAGGCGGGGTAGGGGTCGTCCTCAAAAAGGTTGGAGGGAGGGGGTAAAGGAGGTTTTGTGGGCGAGGGGCTTGGACTTCCAGCAAGTGTGTGCGAGCGCATTCAATAGGAGTGAATGGAGATGAATGGTATTTGGGACCTGACGATCTATTGGAGTGTGAGTAGGGTAATATTTAGTGAAGGGATTCAGGGAAACCGGTTATTTTTATATAGCCGGACTTGAGTCCTGGAAATGGGAAGTACAATGCCTGCACTCTAAAGGAGGGGTTTTGGGATATTAGCAGTTTGGAGGGATATGTTGTGTATCTTTATACGTATATGCTTCTAAACTGTTGTGTTCTGAGCACCTCTGCAAAAACAGTGATTATGTGTGAGTGAGGTGAAAGTGTTGAATGATGATGACAGTATTTTCTTTTTTGGGATTTTCTTTGTTTTTGGGTCACTCTGCCTAGGTGGGAGATGGTGACTTGTTGGGAAAAAAAAAAAAAACACAAAAAGTACTTAACCCTTGAGGGCCACTGGGCACTGCTGCATGCTAAGAGCAGGTGCAGAAAAACTCACCTCTTGCGCAACAAGTGTATCAGGACGTCCCTCTGAATCCTTGAGTTCAATATATGGCTTGTTATGAACTCTATTTAGGTCTTCATGTAAACCATCAAGGAGGAAGGCAAGCAGCTCTTGGGAGTCATGCTGCTGAAATCCAGTGAAGTTGCCACTGTACTTTCCTATTGTCCACTGTTGAAAAATAATCTTATAAAACATTTATAATTTAGAAAATATTAGATTTTCTAACAAAATTGTTTTTGTAAATGATATTTACCAAAGACAAGTGCCTGGATGAAACCTGAATCCTTTCTGGAACCCAATATCTTCTGGTGATAAGATTGCATTTATGTTTTGACTACAACAGATCAACAACAAATCAACAGATTGTATCTGGATCAATATATTAGCTTCTCATGAAGCAGGAATTATTACGGACAGATCAACTGATCATTATCACACCGTTCTAATCACCAACATCTCAAATAACCAAGAGAAACAAACAATATTACATTCAATGACGAGGCATCAGTGAATAACCTTATTATAGGAATCAGAAACACTGAATGGCAAAGTGAATTTAGCAGCTATCATGACATTGCCTCGTGTATCAGAATATTGCTGCAAAACATTCAAAGCCTCTACAATAAGCAATGACTCCCTAAAAACCCAAATGATCTCAACAAAGACTCAATAGCCCAAGGCTGACAGCATCCTCAGATCCAGGCACAAAAAAGCAAAGTTATGAAAAAGTACAGACCAGGCTTCATAACAAAAGAACTAGCAAAAAAAATAAACATTTAGCACTAAATGACTATAAAGAAATCAAAACAACTCTATGTTAACAAATTTAATGAAACCGAAGATATAAAAATTCCTATAAAACCATTTTCTCATATACTGGGCTCCAGTAAAGTGACTAACAAAAGAAATTCTACTACATATACATAATGACCTAGGTAGTAGGTTGGTAGACAGCAACCGCCCAGGGAGGTACTACTGTCCTGCCAACCGAGTGTAAAATGAAAGCCTGTAATTGTTTTACATGATGGTAGGATTGCTGGTGTCCTTTTTTCTGTCTCATAAACATGCAAGATTTCAGGTACGTCTTGCTACTTCTACTTACACTTTGGTCACACTACACATACATGTACAAGCATATATATACATACCCCTCTGGGTTTTCTGCTATTTTCTTTCTAGTTCTTGTTTATTTCCTCTTATCTCCATGGGGAAGTGGAACAGAATTCTTCCTCGGTAAGCCATGCGTGTTGTAAGAGGGGACTAAAATGCCGGGAGCAAGGAGCTAGTAACCCCTTCCCCTGTATAAATTACTAAATTTTAAAAGAGAAACTTTTGTTTTTGTTTTTGGGCCACCCTGCCTCGGTGGGATACGGCCGGTTTGTTGGGAGAAAAAAAAAAAAACATAATGAACCTCCTATGCAAATCACTGAAATAGTAAATGAACTAAATATTTCTTCTCAACTACAGGAACAAACCTAGCCAGGAAAATTCCCAACCACCCAAGTCATGGATAGATTTTCTTACAGATTTTCTTGCCTATTAGGTAGTAGGTTGGTAGACAGCAGCTACCCAGGAAGGTATTACCATCCTGTAAAATGAGTATGAAATGGAAGCCTGTAACTGTTTTACACAATAGTAGGATTGCTGCTATTTTTTCTGTCTAATTTATTAAAATGCAAGATAATAGGTACATCAGCTACATCTACTTACACTTCAGTCACACAACACAGGTATTTACACATATACACACGCTCATCCGAGTTTTTTTGTATTTTCTTAATAGTTTTGTTTTATTTCTTTTCATCTCCATGGGAAAGTGGAGAAGCCTTCCTTTGTAAGTAGAGAAGAATCCTTCCATGCATGTGTAAGAGGTGACTAAAATGCTAGGAGCAAGGGGATAGTAACCCCTTCTCCTGTATAAATTACTAAATTTAAAAAGAAAAACTAAAGTTTTTCTTTTTAGGTCACCCTGCCTTGGTGGGATATGGCCATTCATTAAAAAAAAAAAATATTATGAAAGCGTTTCTTCTTTTTCAGGCCGCTCTGCCTCGGTGGGAGATGGCCAGTGTTAGAAAAAAATGTGGCAGTGTGTAGAATAAGGGTGGTATCAACATGGAACTACAATTAAAATAATTTGTTCATAGATAACGAGAAAGCCAAACACAGGCAGGCTCTGCTTTACAGCGCTTTGCCTTATGGCGTCTAGCTAATACAGAGGTCTTCAATTATATTCATTCTTCATTTAACCCTTTGACTGTCGCAGGCCCCTTTCTGAAACTGTCATTCTGTCGCAAAATATTTGAAAAAAAAAATTATTTTTCTTATGAAAATGTTAAGATTATTTTTCTGAGTGTTTTAGTCCAAAAAAAAATTTTTTGCCACCAGTACTTACCGAGATATAGAGGTGTGAAGTTTCAGAAAATGAGCCGCGTATGGCAACACCGGCAACTGCCGCTCACCCGGTAAACTTTGGTTTACTTGTATTTGAAGGTTTGTTGTTTTTTTCACTATTTTATTTTTTCACATAACCTATGTGGCCTGTGAGACCAAAGTAAGGTGCAATGTACACATATACACTCGTTGTATACAACACAATAAGCACACAAACATAATTATCAATATATTGTTACAAAACTTGTTTACAAAAACAAACAATACAAAAAATTGTTTATTACTATATTTTTTTCTTTTTTTTTCAACAAGTCGGCAGTCTCCCACTGAGGCAGGGTGACCCAAAAAGAAAGAAAATCCCCAAAAAGAAAATACTTTCATCATCATTCAACGCTTTCACCTCACTCACACATAATTACTGTTTTTGCAGAGGTGCTCAGAACACAACAGTTTAGAAGCATATATGTATAAAGATACACAACATATCCCTCCAAACTGCTAATATCCTGAACCCCTCCTTTAGAGTGCAGGCACTGTACTCTGTACTCTCTCTCTATCTCTCTCTCTCTCTATCTTTCTCTCTATATCTCTCTCTCTCTATCTTTCTCTCTATATCTCTCTCTCTCTCTCTCTCTCTGGTACACGTAAGTCAAGTTATCATACATATTATAAATTACCTAGGATAACCCAAAAAATCCAGACAAAGTGCTATACAGTGGATCTGTGCTCCAGTGCCCTAAATTAATAATAATACAGTGGACCCCCGCATAGCGAACTTAATCCGTGCAAGAGGGCTGGCCGTTATGCGAAATGTTCGCTATGCGAATTAATTTTCCCCATAAGAAATAATGGAAATAAAATTAATCCGTGCAAGACACCCAAAAGTATGAAAAAAAATTTTTTTTACCACAAAAAAATGTTAATTTTAGTACACACAAACTGAAAAAGGCATGCACAATTACATGACACTTACTTTTATTGAAGATCTGGTGATGATTGATGGGATGGGAGGAGGGGAGAGAGAGTGTTAGTGTTTAGAAGGGGAATCCCCTTCCATTAGGACTTGAGGTAGCAAGTCCTTTTCTGGGGTTACTTCCCTTCTTCTTTTAATGCCACTAGGACCAGCTTCAGAGTCACTGGACTTCTTTCGCACAACATATCTGTCCATAGTGGCCTGTACCTCTCGTTCCTTTATGATTTGTCTAAAGTGGTTCACAACAGTGTCATTGTAACAGTCACCAGCACGGCTTGCAATAGCTGTGTGAGAGTGATTTTCATCAAAAAAGGGTTTTTGCACTTCAAGCCATTTTGCACACATTTCCTTAATCTTTGAAGTAGGCAATTCCTTCAATTTCTCTCTCCCTCCTTTGAACCAGTTTCCCCAGGTCTGGCCTCTTGCTCTTGAAGTTGATCTATCAGCTCATCAGTGGTTAGTTCTTCATTGTCCTCCTCCCCCAACTCTTCCACATCCTCCCCACTAACCTCCAACCCAAGGATTCCCCAATTCCACAATTGATTCCTCAACTGGTATACTACTCCTCTCAGGGTTAGCCTCAAACCCCTTTAAAATCCTTTTGTCTACACATTCTGGCCACAGTTTCTTCCAAGCAGAGTTCAAGGTTCTCTTTGTCACTCCCTCCCAAGCCTTACCTATAAGGTTTACACAATTGAGGATATTAAAGTGATCCTTCCAAAACTCTTTTAGAGTCAATCGAGTGTCTGTGGTCACTTCAAAGCCCTTTTGAAACAGCTTTTGTGTACAGTTTCTTGAAGTTGGAAATGACCTGCTGGTCCATGGGCTGCAGGAGAGGAGTGGTATTAGGAGGCAAAAACTTCACCTTAATGAAGCTCATGTCCCCATAAAGTCGCTCTGCCACGTCTGTAGGATGACCAGGGGCATTGTCTAACACCAGGAGGCACTTAAGGTCTAATTTCATTTCAGTTAGGTAATCTTCACATTGGGGCAAATGCTTGTTTACCAGTTATAGAAATTCCTATGACCATGCCTATTTTGCCCCCCGCACAACAAAATTATCCTTGAGGACAATTCTTTTGCCAGAACGCTCTGGGGTTTCATGTTACAAAGTAAGGCTTAACTTGCATCACCACTAGCAGTGGCACCATAAAAAAGTAAACCGTCTTCATAAGGCATATGTCTACGAGTCCCTTTCCCTCCTCCTAGTAATGTAGGTCTCTTGGCTTTTTCCAGAACAGGCCTGTTCATCACAATTAAACATTTGTTCAGTTCCACGTCCTTCATTTCAATGTACCCTGAATTCATCCTGCACATATTTTTAACCGCTATTGGTCCGAACTGGCAGCCTCACATCCGTATCAATATGGATGCACTTACGCTCTTAAACTCTCTCAAACCAACCTTTGCTGGCCTTAAATTCACTCATCTCCTAGTTGCGGCATTTTTTTAATTAAATCGTCATGCAACTTCCTGCCTTTTCACAGTATATCGCTTTGAGAGCCTATCTTCCGCTAGTGTTTTCATTTACCCACAATAAGAGTCTCTACAAATCTTCATCACTTGCGATCTTTGTTTCGAAAACACAGTTAACCTTTGAACAACAGCTTCCTGATGCGTTATTCTTGCCCAAATAGAAATGTATTTTGGTTTTTGTAAACCTGACCAGTCGGTGATAGTACTCCATTTATATTATCAATGATCTCTTTCTATCATTTAATGGTATTTTACCCTTGAAGGTTAAGGGTGCACTAGAAGTTTCTTGGTGGCACCATGGTCACTTATTTTCAGAAACAGTCCGAAAACATGTATAATCGAATAATCGAGAGGTATCAATGAATGTTACCGCGGAGGTGGTGGTAAACAATGGCACGGGAGCACATGGAGGTGCTGAGGGAACATTGACGGTTCGTACGAAGGTGTGAGGGGTTGTTTTGTCACTATGCCGCCTGGCAAAATTTTAGCGAACAAAGGTCCCTGCGGATTGTTCGCTACTGCAAGGCATCGCTATCGGGTCCACTGTAAAATAATATCTAAAATAATATATATATAATAATATCATTATTATTACATATAATTATTACTATATTTTTTATTATCACACTGGCATTCCACCAAGCAGGGTGCCCGATAAAGAAAAACTTAATGCGCCTCAGTGATTATTATTATCATCATTATTAATATGGCATCTTCAAGACCAAGTACACTCTTAATGAGTGGCTCTGAGACAGACAAGCAAAGACAGACACACAGGTAGACAGAAAAACAGACACACAGGTAGACAGAAAAACAGACACACAGGTAGACAGACAGAAAGACAGACACACAGGTAGACATAGACACAGGTAGACAGAAAGACACACAGAGATACAGACAGGTTTATGTGCAACAGTGAAAACAAATAGAGAGTTCAAGAGTATGAGCCTTTCTTGCCACAATCTCCAGTGCAAGATTCAGACTTCATCTTAGGGGCCATGGTGAAATTTACTTTAGTACAGTTAATACAGTATGATGCTGCTGATAGGGCAGGGTTACTCAAACTGATGCTGCCTGCATGACACATTGCCCCCGCGAGTATTGTCAAATATTGTACAGTGGTGTGCATCAGCCGGCCCAGCCCACCTGCCAGATGCACGGTCGTAAGTCGAGTGGACGTATGTCGAGCAGGTCGTAAGTCGGATGGTAGGTGTACGTATAAAGATACACAACATATCCCTCCAAACTGCTAATATCCCAAAACCCCTCCTTTAGAGTGCAGGCACTGTACTGTACTTCCCATTTCCAGGACTCAAGTCCGGCTATATAAAAATAACCAGTTTCCCTGAATCCCTTCACTAAATATTACCCTGCTCACACTCCAACAGATCGTCAGGTCCCAAATACCATTCGTCTCCATTCACTCCTATTGAACACGCTCATGCACGCCTGCTGGAAGTCCAAGCCCCTCGCCCACAAAACCTCCCTTTCCCCTTCCTTCCAACCTTTTTGAGGACGACCCCTACCCCGCCTTCCTTCTCCTACAGATTTAAATGCTCTCCATGTCATTCTACTATTGTTTTATAATATATATACCAATGTACAGTCACCAAACATATACCTAGAAGTTCTGCAGCTTGTGGAACTCTTTGAAACATGTTTTCATACACAATGGTGTTTTACACTCTCACACATAAAACCAGTGTGTGTGCATTTTTGTGGACTTTCTTTTTATGTGCAAAGACAAAACACCTTGTCTGAGCAGTTTTTTTTCAAAGTATTAGCAGGCAGTCGTGTTATGTAGTTATCCTAGGTAAATGGTCGTGTGTCATCATTCCTTCCTTCCTGCATTCGTTTCCTACCTTCCTTCCTACCTTTCAGCATTCCTTTCCTATCTTCCTGCCTTCTTTCCTACCTTCCTGCATTCCTTTCCTACCTTCCTGCATTCCTTTCCTACCTTCCTGCATTCCTTTCCTACCTTCCTGCATTCCTTTCCTACCTTCCTGCATTCCTTTCCTACCTTCCTGCATTCCTTTTCTACCTTCCTGCAATCCTTTCCTACCTACCTTCCTGCATTCCTTTCCTACCTTCCTTCCTACATTCTTTCGTCTTCCCTTACTTTTTTCCTTCCTTTCATCTCGTCCTTCCTTCATTCTTGCCTCCCATTCTTCCTTCCTTCTGGTTTCTATAATATATATACACATATATAGTCACTGGATACTTTCATATAACTGCTATTACCTTCATTCATCAAGCTTGTCTTGTGTGTGAGTGTGTGGCTTATAAATGTTTTGAGTCAGGAGTCGGCAGCTGTCAAAATGACATATTATCTCATTACTCACTCCCCCTACCGCCTGTCAAAACAATGGGGTCGGATGCTGCTTCCTCTCCATTCTATCTAATTATCTTTCTCCCTCATTCTATCTCTTTCTATCTGTCTGTCTATCTCTGTCTCACAGGTACACATAAATACAAGTATACATAGTGTAAATTACCTAGGATAACCCAAAATATCCAGACAAAGTGCTATACTCTGCTTGAAGATGTGAGTAAACGTGATGATGACACAGTCTTGTGGCTCTCTCTGAGACAGAGAGCTAGAAGGATAGACAGGGAGCTTGGCAGACAGACAAATAGACAGACAGAAATGTTTGTGTACCAGCAAAAACAAAGGGAGGGTGATGGTCATATAATCTTTTCTTATCAGCTGCACCCTCCCCCACCCTCGTTTACGCTCATCAAACGTCAGCTCTTATCAGATGTTATCTCCCCTTATCTTGTCACTGTCATGGGGTGGACTTTTTTTTTTTTGCTTGCTTCAAGGGAACAATATTATTACATCATCATCTTCACCTTCTTCATCTTTATCTTCATCTTCACCTCCTTCTTCATCTTCTTCTTCTTCTTCATCTTCTTCTTCATCTTCTTCTTCTTCTTCTTCTTCATCTTCTTCTTCATCTTCATCTTCTCTCTTCTTCTCTCTCTCTCTTCTTCCTCCTCCTTCTTCTTCCTCCTCCTCTTCTCCTCCTCCTCCCTCCTCCTCCTCCTCTCTCCTCCTCCTCCTCTTCCTCCTCCTCCTCTCCTCCTCTTCCTTCCTCCTCCTCTCCTCCTCTTCCTCCTCTTCCTCCTCTCCTCCTCTCCTTCCTCCTCCTCTTCCTCCTCCTCCTCCTCCTCCTCTTCCTCCTCTTCCTCCTCTTCCTCTTCCTCCTCTTCCTCCTCTTCCTCCTCCTCCTCCTCCTCCTCCTCCTCTTCCTCCTCCTCTTCCTCTTCCTCCTCCTCCTCTTCCTCCTCCATTGCTTTTGGTCTCAAACTCCTGGAAATCATGAAATTGATCTTCACTGACACTTCCATCTGTGTTAGAGCATCACTTGGGAAGAGAAGAGTCCCAGATTTGCTGGGGAGTCATATATTTCTTACCGCTAAGCATGCTGAAAAAGGATGACTGAAATGGCATTCCCACAATGCACCAATGGCTCCCCGATTTTTTTTATATGGTGCACACTGACCATGGAGACTCATTCTCTCACATGTGGGCCTACCAGCTTTCTCCTGCTTCATTTGAAGCTGCTAGAATTTATGCGTATAAATACGTCAGAAACAGTGGCGTGTAAAATGTATATATACGGCGTAAACAGTCAAAGGGTTAATCAGACTTCCTACAATAAATATATTCACCACTCACTATAAGCCAAGGACAAAAATTTTTAAGTTAAATAATGTATCCTAGGTAGTAGGTTGGTAGACAACAACCACCCAAGGAGGTACTACCGTCCTGCCAAATGAGTAAAACGGAAACCTATAATTGTTTTACGTGATGGTAGGAATGAGTTTTTTTTTTTTTGTCTCATAAAAATGCAAGATTTCAGGAACATCTTGCTACTTCTACTTACACTTAGGTCACACTACACATAAATGTACAAGCATATATTCACACCCCTCTGGGTTTTCTTCTATTTCTTTAATAGTTCTTGTTTTTGTTTATTTCCTCTTTTTTCCATAGGGAAGTTGAACAGAATTCTACCTCTGTAAGGCCATGGGTGTCATAAGAAGCAACTAAAATGCTGGGAGTAAGGGGCTAGTAAACCCTTCTCCTGTGTAAATTACTAAATTTAAAAAGAGAATCTTTCGTTTTTCTTTTTAGGTCACCCTGCCTCAGTGGGAAATGGCCAGTTCAATAAAAAAAAAATGTACTGTATATGCATATTTTTAGGCCTAGCTATACAGCTCACTTAACCCTTTCAGGGTTGGTGCCATACTAGTATGGCTTGCACTCCAGGGTTGGTGCTGTACTAGTACTCATAAATCCTAGCGCCTTCAAATCTAGTGAAAGCTGGTAGGCCCACATATTAAAGAATGGGTCTATGTGGTCAGTGTGTGCAGTATAAAAGAAAATCCTGCAGGACACAGTGCATAATGAGGAAAAAACTTTTTGCCGTTTGGTTTAAAACAGCGACTTTGCAGTGTGCTATTTACGTTGTATTCTAGTTTTCCTAGTCTCATTTTATAAAATGGAAGACATATTATGGAAATTGAGATGATTTTTATTGGTTTCACAATTAAAAGTACCTTGAAATTGAGCTCAAAGTAGCAGAAATGTTTGATTTTTACCAAAGTTCAAAAGTAAATAAATCAATCCATGCGTCCAATACACATCAACTGGTGAGTCTAATATTCTTTCACAAGGCATATGTAATGAGTGAAGTTTTCTTTTTGGGCCACCTGCTGTGGAATCGGTGTATTAAAAAAAAAAAAAATTCGAATATTATACCATTTCTACACTAATGCAGTAGTCTGCATAACAGTAAATCTTCTATTTTTTGTGAGAATAAAAATTCAAAGGGGAAAACAAAAGAAATGTAACATAGGCCTGGGGACATGACTAATGAACAGAGGAAATGTTATTTTAGTGCCAGGAATGTCTGTCTTGTTTATTCTGGACCCTATTTGGAAATTGGCATCCTTTGAAATTTGTGTGAAATTGGCAAAATTGCCAATTTCAGACCACTTTATTGGATAGTTGAAATCAGTAAATGGGTGGTTTCTTGTACTCATTCGATAGAAAAAATGCAGTTCCAGCGAAAATAGTTATGATTTTTCTGACTGGTACATTGGAATTGGCCGAAAATAGGGCTCTAACGGGGGAAAAATCGACCGCTAACTTCACGAGAGCATAATTCCATAAGTTTTCTATCAAATTTCATACTTTTGGTGTCATTATGATCGGGAAAAGATTCTCTATAATTTCATAAGAAAAAATAATTTTTTTTTTCGAAAAATTTCCGACCCTGAGAACAAGTTTAGGAAAGGGCCTGCCGACCCTGAAAGGGTTAAAACAGCCTCTCCTCACTTAGAGACGTACAGTAAACCCTCATTTTTCCTAAGCATCTGAAGTCGTAATTTTCGCATATTGTAACATTTTTTCATCAAAATACTGACTCGCGAATTGTCATTTGACTCGTAAATAGTCATTTGTCCCAGATGCATACGGGCGGCCCCGACGCGGCCACAGTCAGTGTGCCATTGTTTATCAGCGAGTGAGCACGATCCCAGGCGTTCATACAATACATTTCATATTATTCCATTCGTTTTAGTGCTTGCAACTGCTAAATAAGCCACCATGGGCAAAAAGAATACTAGTGCCAGCCCTTTGGTAAAGAAGGTGACTAACACAACAGAATTAAAGAAAAAGATTGCAGAAAAATATGAAAGTGGTGGTGGTAGTGATGGTGGTAGAGGGCAGTAATGGTTGTGATGGTGGTAGAGGGTGGTAGTGGTTGTGATGGTGGTAGAGGGTGGTAGTGGTTGTGATGGTGGTAGAGGGTGGCAATGGTTGTGATGGTGGTAGAGGGTGGTAGTGATGGTGCTAGAGGGTGGTAGTGCTGGTGCTAGATGGTGGTAGTGATAGTGGTAGTGATGGTGGTAGAGGGTGGTAGTGGTTGTGATGGTGGTAGAGGGTGGTAGTGATGGTGGTAGAGTGTACCTTTACCTTTGATATACCTTTGAAGAGTTTCGAGAGTTTATCTACTCTCTGAGCCCGGCCATGGGCCAGGCTCGTCTGGTGCTTGCCTGGTCAACCAGGCTGTTGCTGCTGGAGGCCCGCTGCCCCATATACCCATCACAGCTTGGGTGATCTGGCACCTGCTGAAGATACTTGTCCAGTTTCCTCTTGAAGGCTTCTACACTTGTTCCAGCAGTGTTTCTGATATCTTCTGATAAGATGTTGAAAAGTCTGAGATCCCGGATGTTGATATAGTGTTCCCTTATTGTCCCCACCACACCCCTGCTCTTTCTTTCTTTCAACACACCAGCCGTATCCCACCGAGGTGGGGTGGCCCAAAAGGAAAAACGAAAGTTTCTCCTTTTACATTTAGTAATATATACAGGAGAAGGAGTTACTAGCCCCTTGCTCCCGGCATTTTAGTTGCCTCTTACAACATGCATGGCATACGGAGGAAGAATTCTGTTCCACTTCCCCATGGAGGTAAGAGGAAATAAACAAGAACAAGAACTAGAAAGAAAATAGAAGAAAACTCAAAGGGGTGTGTATATATATGCTTGTACCTGTATGTGTAGTGTGACCTAAGTGTAAGCAGAAGTAGCAAGACGTACCTGAAATCTTGCATGTTTTCGAGACAGAAAAAAGGACACCAGCAATTCTACCATCATGTAAAACAATTACAGGCTTTCGTTTTACACTCACTTGGCAGGACGGGAGTACCTCCCTGGGTGGTTGCTGTCTACCAACCTACTACCTAGGACCCCTGCTCTTCACTGGGTTTATTTTACACTTCCTCCCATATCTCTCACTCCATTATGTTGTTATGGCAGCGTGCAGATTTGGGACCAAGCCCTCGAGTACCTTCCAGGTATATATTATCATGTACCTCTCTCTCCTCTGCTCCAATGAGTACATGTTCAAGACTTGCAGGCATTCCCAGTAGTTTAGATGCTTTACTGGCTCAATGTGAGCCATAAACAATCTCGGTATTTGTTCCAGCTCCGATATTTCTCCTGCCTTGAACAGGGCTGTCAGCACTGAGCAATATTCTAAGTGAGGGAGCACTAGCGATGGTGGTAAAGGGTGGCAGTAGTTGTGATGGTGGTAGAGGGTGGTAGCTGTGATGGTAGAGGGTGGTAGTGATGGTGGTAGAGGGTGGTAATGATGGTGGTAGAGGGTGGTTGTGGTGGTAGTGGTTGTGATAGTGGTAGAGGGTGTCAGTGATGGTGGTAGAGGGTGGTAGTAATGGAGATTTGTGCACTGTGGAGTAGGTTGAAAAGATTTGTGGAGGAACATCACCCTAACAAAGCTGTTGCAAGCCGTGTTGGCAACACGTACAATGACAATGTCTTGTCTCATTTTAGGGAAATTTTAAAGAGATGCCAGAAACAGAGCTCTTTGGACAGATATTTAGTGCCACAGTTGTGCAGTGACTGTCAAGCTGGTCCTACTGGCATTAAAAACAAAGAAGGGAAGTAAACCCAGAAAAGGACTTGGTACCTGAAGTCTTTATGGAAGGGGATTCCCCTTCCAAACAGTAATTTCTCCATCCTCTCCCCTCCTCCCATCTTCCATACACTAAGAAGAATCTTCAATAAAGGTAAGTGTCATGTTGTTATTGTTTTATTCATGTCTTATTATTTTCTGTGTATGTACAACTGTATTTCTTGTAAAAAAATTATTTTGTTTTAATACTTTTTGGTGTCTGGAACAAATTAATTGGATTTACATCATTTCTTATGGGGAAAATGGTTTAGCAAATGGTCAATTTCACCATTAGTCGCACTGGAACGGATTAATTACGAAAAACGAGGGTCCACTGTACTCGTTTACCAACGCCTCGGACTTATGACGGGCTCTCAGACCAGTATTTATAACTAAATAATGTATATTAGAGCTAATTTCCTCTATTCTGTTTATTTCAATGTACAGTACACTACTGTATAAACATGTAAAAATATACAAGAAATGTTATGAATGGTGCAAAGGTGACATTAAAACAATATCAAAGAAGGTTGACACAAACCCACTACCATTATAGTATGCTCCTCACTTAGTGACAAATTCGTTTAACATGGTCTTAGGAATGAAACTCCGTCTTTAAGTGAGGAGAAGCTGTATATGAAAGTGTAAACATGTTATCAGGCTTTTATATGCATTTGAAAGTAAAAAAAGACAATGATTCACTTTACAGTAATTTTTGCTTTACAGCAGTAGCCTGGAGCCTAATCTGCTGTATAAGAAGGGCCCTCCTATAATTTTTTACATACCCAGTACATGTAGTGTTGACATAACTCTTTTCCAAGCACCACATTATATGAACACATTATACAATTTACTGTAAAAAATTTATCACTGTGAAGATTTATTTCAAACAGTAAGTACCAAGATTTTAAAACACACCCTTAGTTTGAGTGGAGCTACAGTTCTTGCGCCACCACCCCACAGCTCTTGCATTAGATTTCCATATTGTCTTGCCATATGACCCTTCATTCCACAAGGATTGTCTGGATTTAGCTCGTAGAGATGCATGTTATTGATGAAGTATGTGGTGAGAGGATGCGTGTTGGAGCAGCACTGAAGGGCAGCATTAAGAAAACAAGTGTTGCCCAGGTTATTCAGTCCTGTTACTCCTTTCTCTTTCACACCTGTCACAAAGTATGAACCATATCATTAATAAAACTATTATTTATATAATCACACAACATATATATACAGAATGTTATGCAGCAAACCCATATTATGAAAACTGACAATAAAAAGCAATTAGAGTACAGTATTTTGATATCTAGTCTGGGTATAATGAGAAAAAGAATAATGAAAGAAGTGTTAATGAGAAAAGTGTATGAAAATAAAATGTGAAGAAAGAAATGAAAAGGGAAGAGAAGAGGAAGAGAGAAATAGAGAGCCAGGGGTAAGAGGCAGTGGACAGAAGAAACAACTTAAATGTCCCTCCATATTTGGGAGATGAACACCTAAAACATAATACAACTTATTTCTCACTTAAATGATTAAGTTCCTAGTTAGAACTACAGTATTTAAATTATTGGAAGATCTATGGACTAATTATAATTAAGAACTAAGTATGAGATTTAAAAGAAACATGAATTGATCCCCCATCCCTTCACACAAGCAAGAGAAAACATGCTGACATCTTACAATTTTTTTTGTGGTAATGAATACCACAAGAGATGATTGTGGATGTTATGAATGAGAAGAAGCTGGATGTCCTGGCTTTAAGTGAAACGAAGCTGAAGGGGGTGGGAGAGTTTCAATGGAGAGGAATAAATGGGATTAGGTCAGGGGTTTCAAATAGAGTTAGAGCTAAAGAAGGAGTAGCAATAATGTTGAAGGATAAGCTATGGCAGGAAAAGAGGGACTATAAATGTATTAATTCAAGGATTATGTGGAGTAAAATAAAGATTGGATGCGAAAAGTGGGTTATAGTAAGCGTGTATGCACCTGGAGAAGAAAGAAGTGTAGAGGAGAGAGAGAGATTTTGGAAATGTTGAGTGAATGCGTGGGGAGTTTTGAATCAAGTGTGAGAGTAATGGTGGTTGGGATTTCAATGCTAAAGTGGGTAAAAATGTTATGGAGGGAGTAGTAGGTAAATTTAGGGTGCCAGGGGTAAATGTAAATGGGGAGCCTTTAATTGAGCTATGTGTAGAAAGAGATTTGGTAAATAAGTAATACATATTTTATGAAAAAGAGGATAAATAATATACAAGGTATGATGTAGCAGTAATGAAAGTAGTTTGTTAGATTATCTTTTTTTTAGGAGTAAAGAAAGCAAAAATGTAAGTGGGGGGGAGAGGAAAGGTTTACGTAGAAGGGGGGGGGGTAAAGCGCTGGAATGGGGGAAATGCAGAAATTTTAAAAGGGGGGAGGAATAGAGTTGGAGGGGTTTGGGTTTTTTGTTTAATAAATGTATGAAAGGGGGAAAGGGTACCAGGGATTGGCGGAGAGCATTATATCAATTATAAAAAGGGAAAAGGGGGACAAAAGAATTGAAAAATTTAGAGGAAAAAGTTTTTTGAGTATCCCGGGGAAAAGTGTATGGAGGGAATTATTAAAAGAATAGAGGTAAGACAAAAGGGATTGCGGAGAAAAGGAGGTTTCAAGTGGGTGGGGGATGTTGTGAACATTTTTAGAAAAAGGTAGGGAAGTTTTTTATTAAATTTTGGATTAGAAAAGGCAATGATAGAGTGGATAGGGAGAATGTGGCAGTTTTGCAAAAAAAGGAAATAGTAAAAAGTTACAAATGCTGTAAAGACTTTTTATGAAAAAGTGAGGCCATTAGGGTGGGTAGAAGAGGGGGAGACTATTCCGGTAAAAGTAGGTCTTAGACGGGTGTAATGTCACCATGGTTGTTTAATATATTTAAAAGGGGGGTTTAAAAGAAGTAAATGTAGGGTTTTTGGGGAGGGGGGGGATTAAATAAGGGGGGAATCAAATCAAAAGGAAATTAACAAAGTTACTTTTGTATGAACTGTGTTAGGGAAAAACTAAAAAAAAATTAAAAAGGGTAGTGAATGAGTTTGGAAAATGTGTGAAAAGGGTAGAAAGTTAAAGTGAAATAGAAAGCGTAAGGGATGGGGGTATCAAATGATTTAGATAAAAAAAAAATTGGATATAAAATTTGGGGAGAGGAGTAAGGAAAGAAGTAAATGTTTTCAATACTTGGAGTTGACTGTCGGCGGGGGATTTATGAAGGATGGGGTTTAAAAAGAATTGATGGGGAAAAAAGGTGATTGGGAGCTTAGGATTGTGGAGCAAAAAACTTTATTTGGAAGGGAAAAAAGGGGGTTATGAAAGTATAGTATACCAATCTTTTTGGGTTGGGGAAACTTTTTGGGAAAAGCGCAGCAGGACGGTTGGGGGCGGGAGATGTCCTGTCCAAGGCAATTTTTGGGGGTAAAAATTAGGGAGAAAATCGGGGTGGGAAATTGGGAAAAGGTGTGGAATTAAAAAGAATTATCAGAGGCAAAGAGGGTTTTTGGGTGGTTTGGTCATTTTAGAGAAGGATCAAAGAAGAAGCATGGGAAAGAATAAAAATAAAGGGAAGGAAAGGCAAGGAGGGGTCGTCCCCAAAGGGTTGGGGGAGGGGGGTAAAGGAGGTTTTTTGGGCAAGGGGCTTGGACTTTCCGCAAGCGTGCGGAGCGTGTTAGATGGGGTAAGGGGGAATGGACTTGGGACTAACGATTTTGGAGTGTGACAGGGGGAAAATTTTGAGGGATTTGGGGGAAAACCCGGTATTTTCAATAGTCGGGCTTGAGCCGGGAAAGGGGAAATAAAATGCCTGCACTTTAAAGGAGGGGGTTTGGAAACTGGCAGTTGGAGGGAATTTGTGTATCTTTTTACGATATGCTTTTTAAACTGTTGTATTTGAGCACCCCGCAAAAACAAGATTTTGAGTTGGGGGAAATTTGAAGAAGAGAAAGCATTTCTTTTTGGGATTTTCTTTCTTTTTTTGGGGCACCCGCTCGGGGGAACGGGCCACTTGTTGAAAAAAAAAAAAAAAAAAAATACAAAAATTTAAAACTGAGGTTTAAAGACATATGCAAACATTAAATTCTTTCTTTGTAACTATGAGAGACAGAGTTATCCCGGAAGGAAGGAGTAAAGGAAATCTGACAAAGTGGGAAAGTTTTAATGGAAATGATTTAGAGCGAATGAAAAAAAAGAACTGTGATGTTGAAAAGCTGCTGGATGTCCTGGGGTTGGAAACAAAAACTGAAGGGTGTAGGGGAGTTTCGGGGGAGAAATAAATGGATTGGTCAATTTCTCAGAGTTAGAGCTAAAGAAGGAGTAGTAATAATGTTGAAGGATAAGTTATGGCAGGAAAAAGGGACAACAAATGTATTAATTCAAGGATTATGTGGAGTAAAATAAGGGTTGGATGTGAAAAGTGGGTTATAGTAAGTGTTTATTCATCTGGAGAAGAAAGAAGCGTAGAGGAGAGAGAGAGATTTTGAGAAATGTTGAGCGAATGAGTGGGAAGTTTTGAACCAAGTGAGAGAGTACTTGTAGTTGGTGATTTCACTGCTAAAGTGGGTAAAAATGTTACATCGCCGTGACCGCTAACTTCGCGAGAGCATAATTCCGTAAATTTTCCATCAAATTTCATACTTTTGGTGTCATTATGATCGGGAAAAGATTCTCTATCTTTTCATTAGATTTTTTTTTTTTTTTTTAATTTGGCCGACCCTGAGAACGAGTCTCGGAGAGGGCCTGTCGACCCTCAAAGGGTTAACACCAGAAACTATGGCTCAAATCATAGGGCTTCACAAAGCTTGACACCAGACGAAAGAAATAGTGGTGTCTGTGACGAAAGAAATGGTCACACACACCAACATTCTCCACTATTTCTTTCATTTGGTGCCCAGCTTTGTGAAGCCCTATAATTTGCGCTATAGTTTCAGGTGTTAAAGACTTTCTTTTAAACATAATCAAAGATGTATAGCCCCAAAACCAAAGGCAACACGGGACAAAAGATGAGGCAGATTTGAGACAAAAGTGCAACACTTCCTCTCACCACGGCAGCCATGTGAGCAATGAGAAGTCACTGTGAAGTGTGGTGGCAGGCCGTGACATCATGCTAACAGCTGCTACCCAACAGAATACACTGGAGGAAAAAAAAAAAAAATGACGTGACGAGCACTGTATATTCACTTTCAACTTTCTACCTTTACACACCCTCCCAAACTTATCCACTAACTGTGGCAACTTTTCTTTAGAATCCTCCAAAAGCACAGTATCATCAGCAAAAAGTAACTGTGTCAACTCCCCTTTTGTATTTGATTTCCCATAATTTAATCCCACCCCTCTCCCCAACATCCTAGCATTTACTTCTTTTACAACCCCATCAACAACCATGGTGACATTACACATCCCTGTCTAAGATGCACCTTAACCTGAGGAGCCTCGCTACTCTCATGAAAACTCTTGGCACCATTCAGTATCTTACTACCTATTCCATACACTTGGAACATCTGCCTCATTCCTCCCTGTGGCATGCAAAGAGTACGTAACCTTTATTTGGTGCATGTACACACCCTCATTGAAAGGCTATCTCCCCAACCAGCGAACCAGTACAAGGGTTGAACAATGGGGCCCCATCATTCAATCACTACCCTGGTTCAGCCAATTGAGGTGTTGTGGGCACCACCCGCCTGTCTACCCTTGTCATTTTCATTCTAAAGCAGGTTGAAGCCCGGTCTGCTCTCTAGTGGCATCTATTCTGCCTTGCTTACTGTGGTGTGCACTAATACCTATTGTTGTACATAGTGTATATAGTGCACATACTTCTGTTCATCCTAGGTAGTAGGTTGGTAGACAGCAACCGCCCAGGGAGGTACTACCGTCCTGCCAAGTGAGTGTAAAACGAAAGCCTGTGATTGTTTTACATGATGGTAGGATTGCTGGTGTCCTTTTTTCTGTCTCATGAACATACAAGATTTCAGGTACATCTTGCTACTTCTACTTACACTTAGTTCACACTACACATACATGTTTCAAGCACATATATACATACCCCTCTGCTTTCTTTATTTTCTTTCTAGTTTCTTTCTTGTTTATTTCCTTTACTCTAATTCTTCAAAAACCTACAAAGTTACGGAAACAGTAAATTATCCCATTTAATCTTTTCCCCTCCCTTTACGCCATGCGTGATGTAAGGCAACTAAAATGCCGGAGCAACGCTAGTACCCTTCTCCTTATAATTACTAAATGTTAAAAGGAGAAACTTGTTTCTTCCTTTCGGGCCACCCCGCCAAGAATGGGATAACGGCGATGTGAAAGAAGAAGACTTCTGTTCATACTTGGTGAAGGATAATATAAGTCAAAAGTTTTTCTGCTGTGTTTATTTTGCTCCCTTTACACCCAGGATAACAGGCCTTTGAATTCCTGGGTTGTACTCTTTGCATGCCACACTCCCCTATCCACTATATCATATGCCTTTTCTAAATCCATAAATGCAATGAAAACTTCCCTACCTTTAGCTAAATGCTGTTCACATATATGCTTCAATGTTAACACATGATTTACACATCCCCTACCCATTCCAAAGCCTCCTTGTTCATTTGCAATCCTACTCTCTGTCTCACCTCTAATTCTTTCAATAATAACCCTACCATACATTTTACCTGGTATAATCAGTAAATTTATTCCCCTATAATTTTTACAATCTCTTTTGTCCCCCTTCCCTTTATATAATGGAATCATACATGCTTACATGCTCTCTGCCAATCCCTAGGTACCTTCCTCTCTTTCATACATTTTTTTTTTTAACAAGTCGGTCGTCTCCCACCGAGGCAGGGTGACCAAAAAAAGAAAGAAAATCCCCAAAAAGAAAATACTTTCATCATCATTCAACACTTTCACCTCACTCACACATAATCACTGTTTTTGCAGAGGTGCTCAGAACACAACGCTTAGAAGCATATACCTATAAAGATACACAACATATCCCTCCAAACTGCTAATACCCTGAACCCCTCCTTTAGAGTGCAGGCACTGTACTTCCCATTTCCAGGACTCAAGTCCGGCTATATAAAAATAACCGGTTTCCCTGAATCCCTTCACTAAATATTACCCTGCTCACACTCCAACAGATCATCAGGTCCCAAATACCATTCGTCTCCATTCACTCCTATCTAACACGCTCACGCACGCTTGCTAGAAGTCCAAGCCCCTCGCCCACAAAACCTCCTTTACCCCATCCCTCCAACCTTTTCGAGGACGACCCCTAGCCAGCCTTCATTCCCCTACAGATTTATACGCTCTCCATGTCATTCTACTTTGATCCATTCTCTCTAAATGACCAAACCACCTCAACAACCCCTCTTCAGCCCTCTGACTAATACTTTTATTAACTCCACACCTTCTCCTAATTTCCATACTCTGAATTTTCTGCACAATATTTACACCACACATTGCCCTTAAACAGGACATCTGTAGACAGCCTGTACTGTCTGCACAGACAGCCCATGCTGTCTGCCAGCTTAGTTCATATTTCGCGCCACTCAAGTGTTGCCCTCTGTAGCCAGGCCTCTCAGTGGGCACGCCAGCCTGCCGGCCCTTGCCACGCTCTCACTCTCACAGCGGCCTAGCAGGAAGACACAAGTACTCCCAGCTCTCTCTCGTGGGATGGCCCTGCCCAGGCCATGGGCACAAACACACAAGCCTGTGTACCCACCACGACTTAACAAAGTAAGAAGCCTCCGAAGAAGACGTATCATTTACTCCCCGCTACCAGAACACAAATAATCCTTTTTATAAATGGTGGAAAGCAGTGGTCGCAGCAGTTGTTTGCCCAGAGAGAGGAAGGAAGAGGTATGAAGTCATCTTCACTTCATCATCCCATACAACAAGCATCCATCTCTCAACGAGTTATCCTGATGTCGTGTCTGCACGTTTGAGCATCCAGACACAAGTACAAGCAGGATCCAGCCAAAATTTGCTGAAATTCTCCGAGAATTGTAAGTGACCCCACGCTGTTTCTTAAGTATTGTGTTCAGCGTCACTTGTATGTTGCTGTCATTGTTCAGCTCAGCACAGCTGTTTCAGCAAGCCAGAGGTGAGCTTTGTGATGATTTCAGCGTCCAGTGTGAGCTTCTCCACGTGTTTGTGGGTGGGAGAGGAGGAGAGGAAGTGGCCGTTCCTCACCTTGCCCATGCTCGCCCTACTCACGCTCACCCGTCTACCATACACTCACCACTGCCCACTCCCTCTCCTGTGTTTTCTGCTGTTTTTCGTGTGATTCATTGCCAGAACTGTGTATCCGAGTGCCCGAGGCCACTCGAAGCTACGTGGATCAGCATGCCACGTAGATCACGACACCACATGGATCACGACGCCACGTGGATGTGGGCGATGTCACGTGTATCTACAAGCCACGTGTGTTACCAGATGTCCCAGGCCACATGCTGTGGTGCTGCCCGCATCCATTGACGTCACCGACCGATGCTGCCAGACTTATGACGATCACGATGTCTGCCTGAAGTCACCTCGAGATGTCTGCTCGACGTCACAGTGCTGTGACGTTACCTCGCGACATCACTGCCTGACTCTCAGTATGTCCACCTTCGAGTGTTCAGTAATTATTTTAGTATTGTCGAGAAGACTAAGAGAAGATATATGTCGTGTCTTAATTCCTCTCAGTCAGTGTTCTCACATTTTAGTATGTCTTAGTCAGTTTTATGCACAGAAAAGCATCATTTGCTAGTTTAAGCCATGTTGTACCGCTTGTACCGCAGGTTTGTTCAAGTTTCCGTGTGTCCAGTGAGGTCTGAGCCAGACCTGAGTAGCACCACTGTGCTAAGTACGTTTGACAGCTGATGTCAAGTCAGCCCCCGAGTGGCCGAGCCCTCTTGTACAGAAAGCTTTTATGCTCGTCGCTCGTGATGTTCTGCAGAATCGTACCTGCTACGATTCCCATCGAGATTTGTTCACTTCACCTCAGACCGTCAGAGATGCAGTTTAGATGTAGAGAAACAAGTCTGGGGACGTTAGACTAAACCTCTGCTATAACTCCAACTGTCGAGAGATGACACACTGTGTCAGCTCGTATCATAGCTTCAGTGATCCTAGCCTGCACTAAAGATGCTCACTTTGACTGATAGCTCTCTCACTGCAGTCTGGATGTATGATGTTCGGACTCCCATGATGTTTCGCCCATGTCGTCCTCTGCCAGACTCGCTCCACACTCGCTCCACGCTCGCGACAGTGACAGCCCAGCGCAGACCAGTCGAGAAGTGTCTCCAGAGTCACTTGCCAGAAGTCCTGCCAGTTGCGAGTTTTGTCGACGCCTCAACTCGAGGGCAACGCATGTCTGTGCACCCAGGTTGAGTGAAAACTGCAGCGACTCCTACGGTGACTGCTTCACCGTTTCCAGAGGAGGACAATACCCTGTATACGTACAGACCATCAGCAGCAGCGATGTTCTCCGTGTTGCAGTATCTGTCCAGACGCAGGAAGGCGTGAGTGATGCACTCGATACTCACTCTGCCTTTGACCCGCTGTTCAGCACACCCCACATGTTTTTTTCTTCCCTCCCTGTAGGAAGTTATTTTTTCCATGTTCATATGTATATACAGTGGACCCCCGGTTAACGTTTTTTAATCCGTGCAAGAGGGGTAATTGTTATGCGAAATAATCTTTATGTAAATAAATTTTTCCCCAAAGAAATATGGAAATAAAATTAATCCGTGCAAGACCCCAAAAAAAGAAAAAAAATTTTTTTTTCCACAAAAAGTTAATTTTTAATACACACAAACTGAAAAGGATGCCACTTACTGACACTACTTTTATTGAAGTTGGTGATGATTGGGGATGGGGAGGGGGAGAGGTCGAACTTATTGTTTAGAAGGGGAATCCCTTCCATTAGGATTGGGGTACAAGCCCTTTTCCGGGGTTACTTCCCTTCTTCTTTTAATGCCACAGGACCACCGGGTACTGGGACCTCTGTCGCAAACAAATCTGTCATAGAGCCTGTCCCCCCGTTCCTTTAGTTTGTCAAAAAGGGGCCACAACATTGTCATTAAAAATAGTCCCCGCATGGTTGCCAGCTGTGCAGGGGGGTTTCCCCCAATAAAGGTTTTCTTCAACCATGGACCTTTCCCCTTAAATTTTTTGAAGTAGGCACAATGGATTCCACAACGGCATAGGTTCTCAGGGTTAGCCCCCAAACCCTTCAAATCTTTTTAATTTCCATACTAATTCTCACCCTTTTTCCACAGGGTTTGGGATAGAAGCTTTTTTGGGGCCATGGTCACTTATTTCCGAAACAGCACCGAAAACACTATAATAATACGAATATTCCGAGTGTAGCTGGATGTTACCGCGGGGCTGGCTGGTAACAATGCACGGCGGCAATGTGAGGCTGGCTGAGGGCCACATTGGACGCGTCTCGGCGAAAACCGTGAGCGGATTTTAATCGATGCGCGGCAAAAATTTGCGATTAAAGTAACGGTATGCGGAAATTCGCTTGTTGCCATCGTTATGGGGGGTCACGTCATGTTTTTTTTATTTTGTGTTCTGTGCCCTGTTCCTACGAGAGAGAGACCGAGCTCCTTTTACCACCAGTATTGTTGCGTCGAGATGACGCGCGGTAGGTGGCCAAGCGTATGTAGACAGCCTGTACTGTCTGCACAGACAGCTCATGCTGTCTGCCAGCTTAGTTCATATTTTGTGCCACTCAAGTGTTGCCCTCTGTAGCCAGGCCTTTCGGTGGGCACGCCAGCCTGCCGGCCCTTTCCAAGCTCTCACTCTCACAGCGGCCTAGCAGGAAGACACAAATACTCCCAGCTCTATCTCGTGGGATGGCCCTGCCGGGGCCATGGGCACAAACACACAAGCCTGTGTACCCACCACGACTTAACAATAAAGTAAGAAGCCTCCGAAGAAGACGTATCATTTACTCCCCGCTACCAGAACACCAAATAATCCTTTTATACATCTCCACTGCCTCCAACCGCCTCCTCGCTGCTGCATTCACAACCCAACCTTCACACCCATTTAAGAGTGTTAGTACTACCATACTTTCATACATTCCCTTCTTTGCCTCCATAGATAACATTTTTTGTCTCCGCATATACCTCAATGCACCACTCACCATTTTTTCCCTTATCTATGATTAACCTCATCCTTCATAAATCCATCCACCGACACGTCAACTCCCAAGTACGTATCTGAAAATATTCACTTCTTCCATACTCCTCCTCCCCAATTTGATATCCAATTTTTCTTTATCTAAATCATTTGATACCCTCATCACCTTACTCTTTTCTATGTTCACTTTCAACTTTCTACCTTTACACACACTCCCAAACTCATCCACTAACCTTTGCAATTTTTCTTTAGAATCTTCCCATGAGCACGTATCATCAGCAAAAACGCAACTGTGTCAATTCCCATTTTGTATTTGATTTTCCCCCTAATTTATCCCCCCCTCTCCGAACACCCTTAGCATTTACTTCTTTTTCAACCCCCTTATAAAAATATTAAACAACCATGGTGACATTACACATCCGTCTAAGACCTACTTTTTACTGGGAAGTAGTTCCCTCTCTTCTACACACCCTAACCCCAGCCTCATATCCTCATAAAAAACTCTTTACAGCATTTAGTAACTTCCCACCTATTCCATATACTTTCAACATTTGCCACATTGCTCCCCTATCCACTATCATATGCCTTTTCTAAATCCATAAATGCAATAAAAACTTCCCTACCTTTATCTAAATACTGTTACAATATATGCTTCAATGTAAACACTAGATCCAACATCCCCTACCCACTCTGAAACCTCCTTGCTCATCCGCAATCCTACATTCTGTCTTACCTCTAATTCTTTCAATTATAACCCTACCGTACACTTTCTCTGGTATACTCAGTAAACTTATTCCTCTATAATTTTTACAATCTCTTTTGTCTCCCTTCCCTTTATATAAAGGGACTATACATGTTCTTCCCAATCCCTAGGTACCTTCCCCTCTGTCATACATTTATTAAACAAAATACCAACCACTCCAACATTATATCCCCCCCCCCCCCCCCCCCCGTTTTTAACATTTCTGTCATGATCCCATCAGTTCCAGCTGCTTTACCCCCTTTCATTCTATGTAATGCCTCATGCACCTCCCCCACACTCACATCCTGTTCTTCTTCACTCCTAAAAGATGGTATACCTCCCTGACCAGTGCATGAAATTACCGCTTCCCTTTCTTCGTCGACATTTAAAAGTTTGTCAAAATATTCTCGCCATCTACCCAAAACCTCCATCTCCCCATCTACTAACTCCCCTACTCTGTTTTTAACTGACAAATCCATACGTTCTCTAGGCTTTCTTAACTTGTTTAACTCACTCCAAATTTTTTCTTATTTTCATTAAATTTCTTGACAGTGCCTGTCCTGCACTATCATCTGCTCTCCTTTTGCACTCTCTCACCACTCTCTTCTCCTTTATTTTACTCTCCATATACTCTACTCTTCTTAAAAACACTCTGCTTTGAAAAAACCCTCTCATAAGCTAACTTTTTCTCTTTTATCACACCCTTTACTTGTCTTTCCCATCAATCACTCCTCATTCCTCCTGCACCCACCCTCCTATAACCAAAAAACTTCTGCCCCACATTTTTAATACTGTATTTTTAAAACTATTCCAACCCTCTTCAACCCCCCACTACTCATACTTGCACCAGCCCACCTTTCTGCCAATAGTTGCTTATATCTCACCCGAACTTCCTCCTCCCTTAGTTTATACATTTTCACCTCCCTCTTGCTTGTTGCCATATTCCTCTTATCCCATCTACCTCTCACTCTTAACTGTAGCTACAACTAAATAATGATCCAATATATCAGTTGCCCCTCTATCCTGGAGCCTACCCATCAACCTTTTATCCACCAATACATAATCTAACAAAGTACTTTCATTACGTGCTATATCATACCTTGTATATTTATTTATCCTCTTCTTCATAAAATATGTATTACTTATTATCAAACCTCTTTCTACACATAGCTCAATTAAAGGCTCCCCATTTTCATTTACTCCTAGCACCCCAAATTTACCTACTACTCCCTCCACAACATTTTTGCCCACTTTAGCATTGAAATCCCCAACCACCATTACTCTCACACTTGGTTCAAAACTCTCCACGCATTCACTCAACATTTCCCAAAATCTCTCTCTTTCCTCTACACTTCTCTCTTCTCCAGGTGCATATATGCTTACTATACCCCACTTTTCACATCCAACCTTTATTTTACTCCACATAATCCTTGAATTAATACATTTGTAGTCCCTCTTTTCCTGCCATAACTTATCCTTCAACATTATTGCTACTCATGGATATAAAAGGAAAAGTAATAAGACCAAGAACTATTAAGATAAAATCAAAGAAGCTCAGATGAGTGTGTATAACTAAATATGTACATTATGTGTAGTGTGACCTAAGTGTAAGTAGAAGTAACAAGATGGTATGTACCTGTAATCTTGCATATTTATGAGACAGACAAAAGACACCAGCAATCCTACCATCATGTAACAATTACAGGCTTTCGTTTCACACTCACTTGGCAGGACGGTAGTACCCCCTGGGTGGTTCCTGTCTACCAACCTACTACCTCATACATTTATTAAACAAAAATGCCAACCACACCAACACTATATCTCCCCCTGCTTTTAACATTTCTATCATGATCCCAACAGTTTCAGCTGCTTTACCCCTTTTCATTCTACGTAATACCTCATGCACCTCCCCCACACTCACATCCTGCTCTTCTTCGCCCCTAAAAGATGTTATACCTCCCTGGCCAGTGGATGAAATTACTGCTTCCCTTTCTTCATCAACATTTAAAAGTTCCTCAAAATATTCCTGTCAAGTACCCAATACCTCCATCTTCCCATCTACTAACTCCCCTACTCTGTTTTTAACTGACAAATCCATTTGTTCCCTTGGCTTTCTTAACTTGTTTATCTCACTCCAAATTTTTTTCTTATTCTCAGTAAAATTTCTTGACAGTGCCTCTCCCACTCTCTCCTGGTTTCAGTCACTGCAATATTTGGCAGCATATTCTCCACACCCACATTTCTCGAACAATATTTTTCTTAGTTTATTTCTTCATGATACAGTAACTCAAGATCAATGGCATAAAATACATGGATAATTGATGATTAGCCATGTATTTTATACTATTGATCTTAATAAGTTACTGTATCATGAAGAAATAAACTAAGAAAAATATTGCTCGAGAAATGTGGGTGTGGAGAATATGGTGCCAAATATTGCAGTGATTGTAACCAGGTGAAGATTGATGAGTGGAAGATGAGTAAAGTGATTTGTTTCTAACATGATATTACTATAGGAAGAAAAAAAGATCAACTGGTCTGCGGCCAAAGAAATATCAATAAAAAATTAATTTAATTTTTGTGACTAAAAGCTATTGCTGAGTGCAGCAGAATGGATTAATATTATATACTAATCCATCCAGCTGTGCTCAACATTAGCTTTAACCCTTTGGGGGTCGCCAGGCTCTCTCAGAGACTTGTTCTCAGGGTCGCCTAAATTTAAAAAAAAAAAAAATTTCTTTTGAAAAGATAGAGAATCTTTTCCCGATCAGAATGACACCAAAAGTATGAAACTTGATGGAAAACTTATGGAATTATGATCTCGCGAAGTTAGCAGTCTCGACAATATTTACGCATTGGTGATTTTGCCCACTTTGAGCCCTATTTTTGACCAATTCCAATGTACTAGTCGACAAAAATCATAACTATTTCGCTAGAACTCCATTTTGTCTATCGATTGAGTACAAGAAACCACCAATTTACTGATTTCAACTATCCAATAAAGTGGTCAGAATTTAGCAATTTTGCCAATTTCACACAAATTTCAAAAGATGCCAATTTCCGAATAGGGTCCAGAATAAACAAGAAAGACATTCCTGGCACTAAAATAACAAGTTCTCTGTTTGTCAGTCACATCCCCAGGCCCCTCTTATATTTCTTTGGCTTTCCACTTTGAATTTTTATTCTTACAAAAATTAGAAGATTTACTGTTATGCAGACTACTGCATTAGTGTAGAAATGGTATAAATAATATCAGTGCACTTGTGAAAGAATATCAGACTCACCAGTTGACGTGTATTGGACACTTGGCATGATTTGTTTACTTTTGAACTTTGGTAAAAATCGAACATTCCTGCTCAATTTCAAGGTACTTTTCATTGTAAAACCAGTCAAAATCATCTCAATTTCTGTAATATGTCTTCCATTCTATAAAATGAGACCAAGAAAACTAGAATACAACAATAAATACCATACGTAAATACAGTGCAAAGTCGCTGTTTTATTCCAAAAACACGGTCAAAGTTTTTTTTTTCTCATTACGCACTGTGTGCTGCAGGATTTTTTTTTACACTGTGCACACTGACCATATAGACCCATTCTTTCATATGTAGGCCTACCAGCTTTCTCTCACTAGATTTGAGGGCGCTAGAATTTAGGCGTACTATTATTATTATTATTATTATTATAGATGGGGTTGTAAGAGAAGTAAATGCGAGGGTCTTGGCAAGAGACGTGGAGTTAAAAGATAAAGAATCACACACAAAGTGGGAGTTGTCACAGCTGCTCTTTGCTGATGACACTGTGCTCTTGGGAGATTCTGAAGAGAAGTTGCAGAGATTGGTGGATGAATTTGGTAGGGTGTGCAAAAGAAGAAAATTAAAGGTGAATACAGGAAAGAGTAAGTTATGAGGATAACAAAAAGATTAGGTGATGAAAGATTGAATATCAGATTGGGGGGGAGAGAGTATGGAGGAGGGGAACGTATTCAGATATTTGGGAGTTTGGGCGTGTCAGCGGATGGGTCTATGAAAGATAGGTGAATCATAGAATTGATGAGGGAAAAAGAGTGAGTGGTGCACTTAGGAGTCTGTGGAGGGCAAAGAACTTTGTCCTTGGAGGCAAAAAAGGGAATGTATGAGAGTATAGTTTTAAAAAACGCTCTTATATGGGTGTGAAGCGTGGGTGATGAATGTTGCAGCGAGGAGAAGGCTGGAGGGAGTGGAGATGTCATGTCTGAGGGCAATGTGTGGTGTGAATAATGCAGAGAATTCGTATTTGGAAGTTAGGAGGAGGTGCGGGATTACCAAAACTGTTGTCCAGAGGGTGAGGAAGGGTTGTTGAGGTGGTTCGGACATGTAGAGAGAATGGAGCGAAACAGAATGACTTCAAGAGTGAAATCAGTCTGTAGTGGAAGGAAGGCGGGGTGGGGGTTCGCCTAGGAAGGGTTGGAGGGAGGGGGTAAAGGGGGTTTTTGGGTGTGCGGGGGGCTTGGACTTCCAGCAGGCATGCGGGAGCGTGTTTGATAGGAGTGAATGGAGACAAATGTTTTTAATACTTGACGTGCTGTTGGAGTGTGAGCAAAGTAACATTTATGAAGGGGAAATTCAGGGAAAACGGCAGGCCGGACTTGAGTCCTGGAGAGGGGAAGTACAGTGCCTGCACTCTGAAGGAGGGGTGTTAATGTTGCAGTTTAAAAACTGTAGTGTAAAGCACCCTTCTGGCAAGACAGTGATGGAGTTTAATGATGGTGAAAGTTTTCTTTTTCGGGCCACCCTGCCTTGGTGGGAATCGGCCAGTGTGATAATAAAAAATAAAAATATTATTATCACACTGGGCCCATTCCCACCAAGGCAGGGTGGCACGAAAAAGAAAAACTTTCACCATCATTCACTCCATCACTGTCTTGCCAGAAGGGTGCTTTACACTACAGTTTTTAAACTGCCAAAAATTAACACCCCTCCTTCAGAGTGCAGGCACTGTACTTCCCATCTCCAGGACTCAAGTCCGGCCTGCCGGGTTTCCCTGAACCCCTTCATAAATGTTACTTTGCTCACACTCCAACAGCACGTCAAGTATTAAAAACCATTTGTCTCCATTCATTCCTATCAAACACGCTCACGCATGCCTGCTGGAAGTCCAAGCCCCTTGCACACAAAACCTCCCTTTTCCCCTCCCCAACCTTTCCTAGGCCGACCCCCACCCCGCCTTCCTTCCACTACAGACTGATACACTCTTGAAGTCACTCTGTTCGCTCCATTCTCTCTACAAGTCCGAACCACCTCAACAACCCTTCCTCAGCCCTCTGGACAACAGTTTTGGCAATCCCGCACCTCCTCCTAACTTCCAAACTACGAATTCTCTGCATTATATTCACACCACATATTGCCCCAGACATGACATCTCCACTGCATCCAGCCTTCTCCTCGCTGCAACATTCATCACCCATGCTTCACACCCATATAAGAGCGTTGGTAAAACTATACTCCATACATTCCCCTCTTTGCCCCCCCCAAGGACAAAGTTCTTTGTCTCCACAAACTCCTAAGTGCACCACTCACCCTTTTCCCCTCATCAATTCTATGATTCACCTCATCTTTCCTATACCCATCCGCTGACACGTCACTCCCAAATATCAGAATACATTCACCTCCTCCAAACCTCTCGTCCCTCCAATCTGATATCCCAATCTTCATCACCTAACCTTTCGTTATCCTCCATAACCTTACTCTTTCCTTTATTCACTTTTAATTTTCTTCTTTTTGCACACCTACAAATTCATCCACCAATCTCTGCAACTTCTCTTCGAGAATGCCCCCCTCCCCACCCCAAAAAGAACACAGTGTCATCAGCAAAGAGCAACTGTGTCAACTTCCCACTTTTGTGGAATCTTATCTTTTAACTCCACGCCTCTTGTCCAAGACCCTCGCATTACTTCTCTTACAACCCCATCTAAAAATATGTTAAACAACCACGTGGGGGGGGGGGGGGGGGGGGGGGGGGGGGGGGGGGGGGGGGGGGGGGGGGGGGGTGGGGGGGGGGGGGGGGGGGGGGGGGGGGGGGGGGGGGGGGGGGGGGGGGACATCACACATCCTTGTCTAATGCCTACTTTACTGAAATAATTTCCCTCTTTCCTACATGACTCCTAGCTGAGCCTCCACTATACTATCCTCGTGTAAAAAACTCTTCACTGCTTTCAATAACATACCACCTACAGACCATACACCTGCAAACATCCTGCACGATTGCCCCCTATCCACCCCTGTCAAATAACGCCATTTCCAAATCCATAAAGCCACAAAGACCTCATTAGCCTTATCTAAATACTGTTCACTTTATAGTTTTCACTGTAACACTTGGTCCCACACACCCCCTACCTTCCTAAGCCTCCATTTTCATCTGCTATCCTATTCTCCGTGTTATTCTTAAATCTTTCATAAAACTCTATCCATACACTTTACACCAGTATACTCAATCAGACGTTATCCCCCTATAAATTTTTGCACTCTCTTTTGTGCCCTTTTGCGCTTTTTGTACAAAGGAACTATGCATGCTCTCTGCCAATCCCTAGGTACCTTACCCTCTTCCAAACATTTATTAAATAATTCACCAACCACTCCAAAACTATATGCCCCACCTGCTTCTAACATTTCTATCTTTATCGCATCAAACCCGCTTGCCTTACCCCCTTTCATTTTACCTACTGCAATCGCGAACTTCCCCCACACTCACACACTGGCTCTTCCTCACTCTACAAGATGTTATTCCTCCTGCCCTATACACGAAATCACGCTTCCCTATCTACAACAACATTAACATTCACAAATATTCCCTCCATCTTCCCAATACCTCTAACTCTCCATTTAATAACGCTCCTCTCCTATTTGATTAACTGACAAACCATTGTCTCTAGGCTTCCTTAACTTGTATAATTCTCACACCAAAACATTTTCTTATTTTCAAACAAAATTTGTGGATAACATCTCACCCCCTCTCACGATTGGCTCTCATTTACATTGCTTCACCACTCTCTTATAACCCTCATCATTTCTCCATATACCTTCCCTCCTAGCATCACTTCTACTTTGTAAAAAACTTCTCATATGCTAACTTTTTCTTCTCTCCTTACTACTCTCTTTACATCATCATTCCACCAATCGCTCCCTCTTTCCCTCCTGCACCCACTTCTCCCTACTTTAGCTTCAGATCCCCTACCACAATTACTCTCTCACTTGTTCAAAGGCTCCTATACATTCACTTTAACATCTCCCAAAATCTCTCTCTCTCCTCTACATTCCTCTCTTCTTTCCAGGTGGCATACACGCTTTATTAAGACCCCCACTTTCGCATCCAACCTTTAGCTTTAATCACATAATTCTGAATTTACACATTCATATCCTTTTTCTCCTTCCATTAACTGATCCTTCAACATTACTGCACCCCTTCCTTGCTCTAACTCGCACTCATATACTCCAATTTAATCCCATTTATTCCCCCACCGAAACTCCCCCTACCCCCTTCAGCTTGTTCCGCTTAAGGGCCAGGACATCCAACTTCTTTTCATTCATAACATCAGCAATACATCTGTTTCATGTCATCCCCGCAACTACATCCCGCACATTTTCAAAGCATCCCAGTTTTAATAAAGTTTTCTTCTCTCTTTTTTAGTAAATGTCTACAGGAGAAGGGTTACTACCCATTGCACCCGCATTTTAGTCCGCCACAATATGACACGCAAGCTTTACGGAGGAAAGATTCTTTTCCACTTCCCCATGGACAATAGAAGAAATAAAGAAGAACAAGAGCTATTTAGAAAAAGGAGAAAAACCTAGATGTATGTATATATATATATACATGTGCGTGTCTGTGAAGTGTGACCAAAGTGTAAGTAGGAGTAGCAAGATATCCCCTGTTATCTAGCGTGTTTATGAGACAGAAAAAGAAATCAGCAATCCTACCATCATGCAAAACAGTTACAGGTTTCTGTTTCACAGTCATCTGGCAGGACGGTAGTACTTCCCTGGGTGGTTGCTGTCTACCAACCTACTACTAGTACTAGTACGTCAAAAACCCTGGGGCGTAAGCCGTACTAGTACGGCCGAAACCCCCAAAGGATTAAATAAAATAAAACCTATTTAGAAATTTGAGATAAAAGTTGGGGTACCAACCTTGACTGGACTGTGTGCGCATCAATCTGGTGGAAGCAATCTGACTCATTTCTTCTGGCCATGTGAGGTCTTTATTTCTCACTTCAATTAATACCTGAGCAAGATCAGCAACACAAACTTCTTCCAAAGTTGTATCTTCTTCTTCCAGCAAAATCATACCCGCAGGCTGTAGATGAGTCAAATATAGATAAAAGCATAAAAAAAACTTTCAAAGAGTTGTTATTTCAATTTCTTTTTCCACTGTACTATATTATCATGAATGTAATGTGCCTACTAGGGCAGCACACACTCATTAAACAATAAGGCACATAGTTTGATTTAAACTTAGTAATTTAGTGGTATTTGCTATTCAGACATTTGCTTATGTTTACTTTTGTAAGACAAGCACATAAAAGTAAATCATACATAAAGTAGGCAATAAGAGCCCCCTCCCCAAAGAAAAAAACTTTAAAAAAATTTTTAACATAATATTGTAGCTAAAAGAAATTTTGGGAAGCACTGGGAGGGGCACATGGGCACATACAATAAGGTATGAATAGCCTGTGATTGTGTGTTTACTGGGGTACATCTATGATACAGGTGAAGGATATTTGCACTAAAAATTAAATTTACATGTATCAAGAAATGTGACATACTGTATTTTATTAATCATAAAATATTTGCAAAAAAGTTTACTTAAAAATAAAAGGCTTAAAGGTACATGGTAATACATTCAGTGGGTAGACATGACCCCAGGAAATTATATTACAGTTTCAGGACAATGAGCAATTAAAACAGAGAAACTATATCTCATAAGAACATAAGAATGGAGGAACACTGCAGAAGGCCTACTGGCCCATGCAAGGCAGGTCTTCATCAAAACGACCTCTACCTAAAGATACCCAAGAAATAACTCCCGTACCCAACGACACCAATCAAACCCAGCCCCTCCCACTCATATATTTGTCCAATCTCTTCTTAAAGCTACCCAAGGTCCTAGCCTCTATCACCCAACTGGGAAGATTGTTCCACGCATCTACAACTCTGTTAGAAAACCAGTACTTACCTACGTCCTTTCTAAATCTAAATTTATCCAACTTAAATCCATCATTTCTCGTTCTTACCTGGTTCGACAAACTCAGTACTTTATTAATATCTCCTTTGTTTATACCCGTAATCCACTTATACACTTCAATGATATCTCCCCTCATTCTACGTCTCTCCAGAGTTATTTCTTAAGGAAGTGAGGAATAACAGCTCAAAGTATTAATGTGAAAGATACAGAATACAGGTCTCCCTCAACATTTGCGTTTTCAACTTCGCGGGCTTCACACATTCGCGAATTCCCAACCGCCAAATCATATTTATGTTGGGGACATTGATAGAGGCATAAGAATGTAGGAACACTGCAGAAGGCCTACTGGCCCACGCGAGGCAGGTCCTTATCAAAACGACCTCTACCTAAAGCTACCCAAGAAATGACTCCCGTACCCAATGACACCAATCAAACCCAGCCCCTCCCACTCATATATTTGTCCAGTCCCTTCTTAAAGCTACCCAAGGTCCTAGCCTCTATCACCCCACTAGGAAGACTGTTCCACGCATCTACAACTCTGTTAGAAAACCAGTACTTACCTATGTCCTTTCTAAATCTAAATTTATCCAACTTAAATCCATTATTTCTGGTTCTTACCTGGTTTGACACCCTCAGTACTTTATTAATATCTCCCTTGTTTACGCCCGTCATCCACTTATACACTTCAATGATATCTCCCCTCATTCTACGCCTCTCCAGAAAGTGGAGATTTAAGGCTTTAAGTCTATCTTCATATGGGAGGTTCCTTACACAGTAAATCATTTTAGTCATTCTTCTCTGTATGTTCTCTAATGAGTCTATAACCATCCTGTAGTAAGGGGACCAAAACTGAGCAGCATAATCTAAATGAGGCCTCACTAGTGATGTATAGAGCTGTAAAATAACTTCTGGACTTCTGTTACTTATACTTCTTGAGATAAATCCAAGTAATCTGTTGGCCTTGTTGCGCACACTAAGGCACTGCTGTCTTGGCTTTAGATTTCTGCTCACCATGACTCCCAGGTCCTTTTCACATTCTGTTTGATCAAGCTCTACTTCACCTAGATTATAGCTTCGAGGGTTACTTTCATTACCAAGGGCTAGTACCTTACACTTATCAACATTGAACTTCATCTGCCATTTTTCAGACCAGGACATTAATTTGTCCAAATCCTCCTGGAGTTCATTGCTATCCTCCTCAGAGTGAATTATACGGCCTATCTTTGTATCATCAGCAAACTTACTCATGTCACTCGTAATCCCTTCATCAAGGTCATTAATGTAAATTATGAACAAGAGAGGGCCTAAAACTGATCCTTGTGGAATGCCACTAGTGACTAATCCCCATTCAGATTTCATTCCATTAATGGTAACTCTCTGCTTTCTATTGGTAAGCCATGCCTCTATCCATGCTAGAACTTTACCTCCTATACCATGAACTGCCACTTTTTTCAAGAGTCTCCTGTGAGGTACTCTATCGAAGGCTTTACTAAAATCCAAATAAACAATATCATATTCATCACTGTCAACTGCCTCAAATGTTCTATCGAAGAACGTCAGCAAGTTTGTCAGGCAGGAACGACCTCTCGTGAATCCATGCTGAGATTCATTTATCAAGTTATGCTCTTCAAGGTGACTTCTAATAATGTCAGCTATAATTGATTCTAATAACTTGCCCACTATAGATGTCAGGCTTATTGGACGGTAATTTGAAGGAGTGGACTTATCCCCTGATTTGAATATAGGAACCACATCAGCCATCTTCCACAACTCTGGCACAACACCGGTAAGGATGGACGCATTAAACACTCGTTAATGGCTGACTAAGCTCCATCTTGCATTCCTTAAGTACCCTGGAAAACAACTCATCGGGTCCCGGGGACTTATTTTGCTTCAGTTTGTCTATCTGTTTAATAACCATGTCCCTCATGACAGTAATAATTCCCAACAAAACTCTGTAAACATGAAGAAACAGTCTCAGTTCCCCATCACAATGTTCTTTACAAGGAAGCCTTCCACAACAGTCCCCATACCTTTACCCAAGGTCCTATCTATGCTAAAACCTTGGGCAATTTAAAATTTAGGTTGGATAAATACATGAGTGAGAGGGGTTGGATTTGAGTGGGACCTGCACATGAGTAAGTAGAATTATCCTTTCCAGAATTATCAAAGCTTATTGCTTGGGTAAAATTTATTCTGTTAGTGGGTTGGATTTGTGAAGAACCTGCCAAGTATAGGCCAACAGGCCTACTGTAGTATTCCTCCTTTCTTATGTTCTTAGGCTGATGAGTGGAACAGTCTGCCTAGTATAGTTATAAGAACATACAAACATAAGAAAGGAGGAAGACTGCAGTATGCCTGATTTCCCATACTAGGCAGGTCCTTCACAAATCCAACCCACCAACAGAATAAACGCTACCCAAGCAATAAGCATTGACAATTCTATTTACTCACGTGCAAGTCCCGCTCAAATCCAACCCCTTTCACTCATGAACTTATCCAACCTAAATTTTAAACAACCCAAGGTTTTAGCTTTGATATTTCCATTTACTCACGTGCCAAACCCTTGGGTAGTTTAAAATTTGGGTTGGACAAATACACGAGTGGGAGGTGTTGGATTTGAGTGGGACTTGCACATGAGTAAATAGAATTATCAAAGCTTATTGCTTAGGTAGCATTGAAAATTGAGTTGGGAAAATATTCTGTTAGTGTGATAGATTTTGAGGGACCTGCCTTGTATGGGCCAACAGGCCTACTGATTATCAAAATGGCATACAATACCGACAGGTTGGTAGGTAAGACACATGGACAAAAGTTAGGCAACTTTAGTCCAAAACGTTTCGCCTACACAGTAGGCTTCTTCAGTCGAGTACAGAAAATAGGCAGGAGCAGTAGAGATGTGAAGATGATGTAATTAGTCCACCCTTTAAGTCGTAGATTTGTGGTTGTCAGTCCCTCAGCCTGGAGTCTGAAACAATCTGAAGAAATAACCAACAGTGTGGAGACTTATACTGTCAGAAGGAGAGGTGCAGGCTGATAGAAGAAGTCACGTCCCTCTCATATCAAACGATTCTCACTTGAAAAAGTTGTCCAAGGTGTTTTCTCTTCTGTACCAGGATGCCATTGTGTTGCAGTGTATGACAGAGTGAATATCAAAATGGTATACAATACCGACAGGCTGGTAGAACATAAGAATGGAGGAACACTGCAGAAGGCCTACTGGCCCATACAAGGCAGGTCCTTGTCTTAAGACACATGAGCAACAGTTAGGCAACTTTATTTCGAAACGTTTCGCCTAACTGCCAACCTGTTGGTATTATATACCATTTTGTTATTCACTCTGTCAGACACTGCAACACAAAGGCATCTTAGTACAGAAGAGAAGACACCTCGGACAACTTTTTCAAGTGAGAATCATTTGATCTGAGAGGGACGTGACCTCTCAGTGACTACATTCTCTCTTCTACCAGCCTGCACCTCTCCTTCCGACAGTATAAGTCTCGCTTATTTCTTCAGATTGTTTCATTCACATATATCACGACAGCATTGCTTCATAGCAGACGTAGATCACACTTCACGATGCACTTCTCGAACAGGGTAAAGATCAAACCAGAGAGTGGGACAGTCAATGACTCGTCCAAGCTAGCACTTGCAGCTGTCATCAGTGGCAGACTGCAAGTCAAGTTTAATGCAATTCTGTCGCTCAAAGAGGCCTTCGTTGTCATCTGTAATGACGACACCGAGGCTGAAAAACTCATTACCACCATTGCTACAACCACTCTACGAGATCAGGGATTTATTGTCTTGACTTCCCCAGCTCTGAGGGCCAGGAGAACTGTGTTCCTCAAGAGACTCGACAGGCTCATCACTGCCCAGGCTACCGAAGAAATCAAGTTGTCCATTGAAGCACAGAACCCTTGGGCCAAGGTGGAATTCATTACCAAAATACCCAATACCTCCTCCATGCTGAAGGTTACCTTCAGTGACGTCAACATGGCAGCCAGAGCTCTCGCTGAGGGACTAGCTGTTCACTACTTCCACATCAATCCAGCCTTCATCGAAGCAAAAAATTCCATCAAATTCCACAGTGTTCCAACTGTTACTCATACCTACATACCACCAAAGACTGCCCTGCCAAGAATAGGAAGTTCTGCTCCACCTGCGGCCAAGAAGGTCATGACTTCAAGACGTGCACTACTGCCTCTCCACCTAAATGCTTGAACTGCAAGAATGATCACCATACTCTTGCTGCCAAGTGCCCAACCAGATGAGATATACTTAAACAACTCCAACGACAAAAAAAAAAACAACTGTACAAGCGACTACATATGCTGCTATTACCAAGCTTCAAGCAGATACTACCAAGATTCTTCAAGCCACGCAAGCTGCACCTACCACTTCTTTGCCAGCTCTTGCTGGCGACTCCACCAAGATTCTTTACTGCATCATGTATGCTCGTGTGCAGAATGTAGCTGAACCTGGTTCCTTCAACACCACCATTAATGAACTCTTCAAGCTCAACGACATGCCTGGTTTCACATTCCCTGCATCTCCACCTTCCACAGAGATCATAAAATCCACTGCAAATGTAGCCAACATTACCGCTGCTCCACCGCTACCACACCTTCCTCCCGACACAGAGATGGGCCAATCAGAGACCACTGAGACGCCGACTGATTCCACCAATAAGAGTCCACCAGCACCTGCTTCCACCTCCGTCACAACGGACCAATCAGACGCCTCACCTTAATCGTCTCAGCCATCAGCGAAGAAGGTTAAAACACAAGAGCCTTGGGATGCATCCCTATGTACTACCGCAGCTCCTTCACAAGAAGTCCAGTTCTTGCCTGGTGTATACTTCTACACAACCAACCAGAATGAGAACGCAATGTACACTCCAGACACAGCAACACAAGGGTATCTTGGTACAGACCTGAAATCAACTTGGACAACTTCTACTAGTGAGAATGGCTGGATTTGAGAGGGACCTGACCTCCAAACAACTACATTCTTACCTCTACTAGTGGCCTACATCTCGCCTCTTGGTGGTATATAAGGCTCCATCCTGTCACTTCAACTCCATATTGTTTCAAACTATGGAACAATACTCTTCTCCAGACTGAGGGACTGACCACCTCAAAACTTCAAGGGTGATGGACTGATTACATCATCTTCAAGCCTCTTCTGCTTCTATCAACTTTTCTGTACTCGACTGAAGAAGCCTACTGTGTAGGCGAAACGTTTCGAAATAAAGATACCTAACTGTTGCATATGTGTCTTACCTAACAACCTGCCGGTATTTTATACCATTTTAATGTTCCCTCTCACTGATGTATTTATCCAACCAAAATTTGAAACTCCCCAAGATTTTAGCTTCGATTGGACCTTGGGTAGCTTTAAAAAGAGTCTAGACAAATACGTATATGAGTGGAAGGAGCATGTATGTATATACATAGTATTTTACGATGTTTTCATGTGTTTTATGATTGTTCATGGTTCAATAGGTTAAGGAAGCAGTATTGTATTAGATTTCCCTACAATATACTTGGACACCAAACATTCGCGATTTTTCAACATTCACGAGGCTCTTGATCCCCTAACCCTCGTGAATGTTGAGGGAGACCTGTAATATGAATTAGATCAAAACGTTAAGTTAAAATCTAAATGCAACAAGATACTGAAGTGGACTATTCATTCCTTACCTCATCACGCACATACCACAGCCTTATGTCCTCGATGCGTAATCGTAATTTTGTAGCCAAGTAATCATATACCTGTCGTAAAGTTGCCAAGCGGCTAAATGCTGCTAAATATGCCAAATATCGCTTTGGGGATGATGTGGAGTGTGGTAAAGATGTCACATAATATGGAGCTGAATCTGAAGATGTGAGACAGGAAAGATGCATCAAACTTGTTAAGCTGAAATAATATTCAAATGTCAGCTTGCACTATTACAGCAATCTGAAATCCTCGCATACGCTAGCACTCCCATACTAAGCATTCCAATATGTGACATTTTCAAATATACAACAGAAAAGCAACTTCAGTTTTGTGTGAACTTACTTAAGGCTGCTGCCCCATAGCCACCTACAACACCAACCCATGAATTGTTTGGTGTTCTGGTCTGCTGCTGCACGTGGCGGAACAACCGTAGTGTTACAGGGTATAACTCCAATTCCACTTCTCCACTAGATCGTCCATGAATAACCTGTTTCATCAAAGTTAGTTGAAGAAACGAGCACCAATGTGTAAAATTACACTGAAGCATCAAAATTATACTGGCTGTATAATGAGCACCCAATAACGTCCACGTAATCTGCTGTGGAATGGATAACAGTCCTGGCAAACCATTTATTAGGTAATTCTATGTCAAGCAAAGTAAGCTTTGCTTAACAAAGATTCTCCTAGTTAAGAATTAAGAGGTGAGACAATGAGAAGGACTGCAGATGAACAAGGAGGCAGTAGACTGGGTAGGTGATGTGTTGATCAAGTGTTTACATTAAAGCATGTAGACGAACAATATTTAGATAAAGGTAAGGATGTTTTGATTGCATTTATGGATTTAGAAGAGGCATATGATAGGGCTGATAGGGGAACAATGTGGCAGATGTTGCAAGTGTATGGAACAGATATTAAGTTACTAAATGCTGTAAACAGTTTTTATGAGGAGAGTGAGGCTCAGGTTAGGGTATGTAGGAGAGAGGGAGATTATTTCCCAGTAAAAGTTGACTTTAGACAGAGATGTGTAATGCACAATGGTTGGTTAACGTATTTATAGGTGGAGTTGTAAAAGAAGTAAATGCTAGGGTGTTGAGGAGAGGGGTGGGATTAAATTATGGGGAATCAAATACAAAATGGGAGTTGACAGATACTTTTTGGTGATGGTACTGGGCTCTTGGGAGATTCTAAAGAGAAGTTGCAAAGGTTAGTGGATGAGTTTGGGAGGGAGTGTAAAGAAAGTTGAAAGTGAACACAGATAAGAATAAGGTGATGAGGGTAAAGAAAAATTAGATATCACATTGGAGGGAGGGAGAATGGAAGAAGTGAACAAGTTCAAGTATTTGGGAGTAGCTTTGTCAGCAAATGGGTATATGAAAGACAAGGTTATCTCTCGTATGGGTGTGAAGCATGGGTGATGAATGTTGCAATGAGGAGAAGGCTGGAGGCAGTGGAGATGTCATGTCTGAGGGCAATATGTGGTGTGAATATAATCCAGAAAATTCGTAGTTCGGAAATTAGGAGAAGGTGTGGGACTACCAAAACTATTATCCAGAGGGCTGAGAAGGGATTGTTGAGGTGGTTCAGCCATGTAGAGGGAATGGAACAAAACAGAATGACTTCGAGTGTATAAATCTGTAGTGGAGGGAAGGCGAGGTAGGGGTCGGCCTAGGAAGGGTTGGAGGGAGGGGGTAAAGGTGGTTTTGTGTGCAAGGGGCTTGGACTTCCAGCAAGCGTGCATGAGCGTATTTGATAGGAGTGAATGGAGACAAATGGTTTTTAATACATGACGTGCTGTTGGGAGTGTGAGCAAAGTAACATTTATGAAGGGATTCAGGGAAACTGGCAGGCCGGATTGAGTCCTGGTGATGGGAAGTACAGTGTTTACACACTGAAGGAGGGGTGTTAATGCTGCAGTTTTATAACTGTAGTGTAAAGCACCCCTCTGGCAGGACAGTGATGGAGTGAATGATGATGAAAGTTTTTCTTTTTCGGGCCACCCTGCCTTGGTAGGAATTGGCTTGTGTTAATAAATAAAAAATATATACATGTAAATGTTTTTATAAGCCTCACCTGTCTAGGAAGGGCAGGTGCTCCTCCATACCATTGTTGAAGAGCTTTCCATAGAGAATCAGGAACAAGCACAAAGTCACGACCCTGAACAAGGGGAACATTTCGCTTTAACCGCCCACCCTCACCAGTTAAAAGCATTACCTGTAAACAGACATGTCAAAGACGCACTATATAACTGTTAGTAAATCAACAAACAATGGGGTATGTAATAATGGTTCAAACTTTGCAAGCTTTAAAAAATCCATTAAGTCCACAGTGATCAATATTCTGAAAGATGCAACCTGCTGAGCAGACTAGCAGCCTCCAGAGCAGACCTGTTGCTTCCACACATATAATGCAACACAAAATACATTGCTACTTCCCTGTAAATGCAACTATCCCACACTTCCAAATATTGAAGTAAAACAAAAACAGTATTTCAGAAGTAAAGCAGAAAACAGTGCTTCAATAATTCACACCTTTAATAGTAAGATACACACCTAACAATCTATTACAGTGCACACAAACTGTGTGGTAATCTGCTACACCTGTCATTGATACAAGTACAAATGTTACAAATTTATATGAATAAAAGCGAAAGTCCGGTTAGCCGGACTTGAGTCCTGGATATGGGAAGTACAATGCCTGCACTTTAAAGGAGGGGTTTGGGATATCGGCAGTTTGGAGGGACGTCTAAGCTATCGTATCTGAGCACCTCTGCAAAGACAGTGATTATGTATGAGTAATGGTGAAAGTGTTTAATGATGATGAAAGTTTTTTCTTTCTTTGTGGGTCACCCTGCCTCGGTGGGAAATGGCCGTGTAAAAAAAAAAAAATCTGTATACAATAAAAATATTGACAGTTTCTAGTGAATGCCTCTGTCTATTTAACTCATTAAATATAAAGAAGTGCAATAACTTATCAGTTCTAAAACTGTGTTGGTTGTGCAGATTGTGCTGTTCCATGGAGTTTGTAATCTGACATTTCATCATTTTTTGAAAATTTTTATGATGTGGGGGAAGTTTGGGCTACTGGTCTGTAATTTTCAGCTAGTGCTCTACTACCTCCTTCATGCAAAGGAACTATGTCTGCATTCTTTAATTTCTCTGGTATGTCACCTAGGTCAAGGATCTTTCTCCACAGAATACTGAGGGCTCATACTAATGGTACTTTGCACTTCCTCTATGAAAAAAAGAATTCCATGAATCTGGTCCAGGTGCTGAGTGGGTGGGCATGTTGCACTGAGGAAGTTAGAGGCAGTGATGTTGTGTTTAAGGGTGATGTGGTGTGCATATTTTGTTAGAATTCAGAGTGTGGAAATTAAAAGGTATAGGGGTTCCCAAGAGTATAATTCAAAGGACTGAGGAGGGAAGTTGAGGTGGTTTGAGCATTTAGAGAGGATGGAGCAAAATAGGATGACTAGGAGGGCACATAAACCACAAGAAGAGGGAAGGTGGGGTAGGGGTCATCCCCAAAAAGGGCTAGGAGGAGAAGGTAAAGGAGGCTTCATGCTAGGGACTTGAAATCCAGCAGCCTTGTGAGCCTGTCTGATCAGAGTTTTTTTTTCATATATATATATATATATAAATTGATATCCTGTTGAAGTAAACAAGGTAACATTTATGAAGGGATTTGGAAAACCAGTTAGCTAGATTTGAGTCTTGGAAATGGGAGATAAAGTGCTTGCACTCTGAAAAAGGGGTGAGGATGTTGCAGTTTGGAGGGCCATGTGAACAGTGATGTCAGCATGCTTCTGGCAAGGCAGAGACTGAATGAACGATGGAGAATGTTTCCTCCTTTTAAAAACACCCTACCTTGGGAATTTTCTTTTTTAACATGATGTGCATCTCCCAATGAGACAGGGTGACCCAAGAAGAAACACTTTTGCCATCATTCATACATAGTCACTGTCCTTGCAGAGGTGCCCAGATACGACAGTTTAGATGTCACTTGAATCAGCCAATAACCCAAACCTCTCCTTTAAAATGAAGGCACTGTACTTCCCACCTCCAGGACTCAAGTCCAGCTAACCGGTTTCCCTAAATCCCCTCACATAATATTACCCTGCTCACAATCCAACAGCTCATCAGGTCCAAAAAACCATTCATCTCCACTCACTCCTGTCATGCTCACACATGCCTGCTGCATGTCCAAGCCCTTGGCACACAAAACCTCTTTTACCCCCTCCCTCCATTCTTTCCTAGGACAAACCCTATTCCTTCTCCCCTCCACTGAAGATTTATACACCCTCCACATCATCCTATTTTGCTCCATCTCTCTAATTGACCAAACCACCTCAGCACCCCCCTCTTCAGCACTCTGAATAATGTTTTCAGTAACTCCACATCTCCCCCTAATTTCCACACAATGAATTCTCTGCATTGGGTTTACATCACACACAGATCTAAACTTACTCCCTGTTCAGAACATCCACACTTACTACTGCGCAATCTATATCTACAGGACCTTAAATTCCAATATTAACCTTGACCTAAAATGCTTTCTTGATAGTTGTGACAGGATCCACAGGCATAACACCAGACACAAACATCTCTATGACATTCCCCATGTCCAACTAAACCTTTACAAAAATTCAATGTGTGTCAAAGGGCCTAAAATCTGGAACACCATACCTGAGAACTCTAGAACTGCAGACACATTCATCACTTTCAAAACTACAGTTAGAAAACATCTTATCTCCCTGATACACCCCATCAATAATAACATGAAAACCACCGGGTGGTTCACACTTACACTCACTCACCCATGACTATAAACACAGAAATTACGAATCTTAATCTTAAAATAATGAATCCTAACTAGTCATAAGTTGGCCTATGATACTCCAATATAGACACTATGTATTGTGCAAAAACAAAAGCATTCACATTGCTAAACTCACAAACTATAATGTAGTCACTTAGCCTTAATACCATAATCTGTAATAATTTAAAGTTAAGAATTAATCCAAGTCTGCCCGAAATGCCTAGTCATGCTAGGTGTCCTAGTGACTCCCTCTGTAATTAGTATTTTAAAACATGTAAACCACACAATATCCAAAATCTGTAAACCCCACATTGTAATCCTTATAGAGAATAAACTTGATTGATTGATTGACTGATTGTCCTTAGACACAACATCTCCACTGCCACCAACCTCCTCCTCGCTGCAGCATTCACAACCCATGCTTCACACACACATAAGTGCTTGTACCACTATACTCTCGTACATTTCCTTCTTTCCCTACATACATAATGTATTTTAGTCTCCACAAGAAATTTTTATCAAGACATTTTGCTGAGAATAAGCAAAAATTTTGGAGCGAGATAAACAGGTTAAGAAAGCCTTGGGAACGAAAGCATTTATCAGTTAAAAACAGAGTAGGGGAGTTAGTAGATGGGGAGGCAGTAATTTCATGCACTGGCCAGGGAGGTATAACATCTTTTAGGAATGAAGAAGAGCAGGATGTGAGTGTGGGGGAGGTGCAAGAGGCATTACACAGAATGAAAGGAGGTACAGCAGCTGGAACTGATGAGGTCATGAAAGAAATGTTAAAAGCTAGGAGAGATACAGTGATGGAGTGCTTGGTATTTTTGTTTAACAAATGTATGAAAGAGGGGAAGGTACCTATGGATTGGCAGAGAGCATGTATAGTTCCTTTATATAGAGGGAAGGGGGACAAAAGAGATTGCAAAAATTATAGGGGAATAGGTTTACTGAGTCCTAGGTAGTAGGTTGGTAGACAGTAACCACCCAGGGAGGTACTATCGTCCTGCCAAGTGAGTGTAAAACGAAAGCCTGTAATTGTTTTATATGATGGTAGGATTGCTGGTGTCTTTTTTTCTGTCTCATGAACATGCAAGATTTCAGGTACATCTTGCTACTTCTACTTACACTTAGGTCACACTACACATACATGTACAAGCACATATATACACACCCCTCTGGGTTTTCTTCTATTTTCTTTCTAGTTCTTTTTTTTGTTTATTTCCTCTTACCTCCATGGGGAAGTGGAACAGAATTCTTCCTCCGTTAGCCATGCGTGTTGTAAGAGGCGACTGAAATGCCGGGAGCAAGGGGCTAGTAACCCCTTCTCCTGTATATATTACTAAATGTAAAAGGAAAAACTTTCGTTTTTTCCTTTTGGGCCACCCCGCCTCGGTGGGATACGGGCGGTGTGTTGAAAGAAGAAAGGTTTACTGAGTATACCAAGTAAAGTGTATGGTAGGGTTATTATTGAAAGAATTAGAGGTAAGACAGAGAGCAGGATTGCAGATGAGCAAGGAGGCTTTAGAATGGTTAGGGGATGTGTAGATCAAGTGTTTACATTGAAGCATATATGTGAACAGTAAGAGGCGTGGAGTTAAAAGATAAAGAATCACACACAAAGTGGGAGTTGTCACAGCTGCTCTTTGCTGATGACACTGTGCTCTTGGGAGATTCTGAAGAGAAGTTGCAGAGATTGGTGGATGAATTTGGTAGGGTGTGCAAAAGAAGAAAATTAAAGGTGAATACAGGAAAGAGTAAGGTTATGAGGATAACAAAAAGATTAGGTGATGAAAGATTGAATATCAGATTGGAGGGAGAGAGTATGGAGGAGGTTGAACGTATTCAGATATTTGGGAGTGGACGTGTCAGCGGAGTGGGTCTATGAAAGATGAGGTGAATCATAGAATTGATGAGGGGAAAAAGAGTGAGTGGTGCACTTAGGAGTCTGTGGAGACAAAGAACTTTGTCCTTGGAGCAAAGAGGGGAATGTATGAGAGTATAGTTTTACTCAACGCTCTTGTATGGGTGTGAAGCGTGGGTGATGATGTTGCAGCGAGGAGAAGGCTGGAGGCAGTGGAGATGTCATGTCTGAGGGCAATGTGTGGTGTGAATATAATGCAGAGAATTCGTAGTTTGGAAGTTAGGAGGAGGTGCGGGATTACCAAAACTGTTGTCCAGAGGGCTGAGGAAGGGTTGTTGAGGTGGTTCGGACATGTAGAGAGAATGGAGCGAAACAGAATGACTTCAAGAGTGTATCAGTCTGTAGTGGAAGGAAGGCGGGGTAGGGGTCAGCCTAGGAAGGGTTGGAGGGAGGGGGTAAAGGAGGTTTTGTGTGCGAGGGGCTTGGACTTCCAGCAGGCATGCGTGAGCGTGTTTGATAGGAGTGAATGGAGACAAATGGTTTTTAATACTTGACGTGCTGTTGGAGTGTGAGCAAAGTAACATTTATGAAGGGATTCAGGGAAACCGGCAGGCCGGACTTGAGTCCTGGAGATGGGAAGTACAGTGCCTGCACTCTGAAGGAGGGGTGTTAATGTTGCAGTTTAAAAACTGTAGTGTAAAGCACCCTTCTGGCAAGACAGTGATGGAGTGAATGATGGTGAAAGTTTTTCTTTTTCGGGCCACCCTGCCTTGGTGGGAATCGGCCGGTGTGATAATAAAAAAAAAAAAATATGCAGATAAAGGTGGGAAAGTTTTCATTGCATTTATGGATTTAGAAAAGGCATATGAAAGAGTGGATAAAAGAGCAATGTGATAAATGTTGCAAGTGTATGGAATAGGTAATAAGTTACTAAATGCTGTAAAGAGATCTTATGAAGATGGTGAAGCTCAGGTTAGGGGTGTGTAGGGAAGAGGGAGATTACTTCCCAGTAAAAGTAGGTCTTAGAGAGGGATGTGTAATGTCACCATGGTTGTTAAATATATTTATAGATGGGGTTGTAAAAGAAATAAATGTTAGGGTGTTGGGGAAAGGAGTGGGATTAAATTATGGTGAATTAAAAACAAAATTGGAGTTGAGACAGTTACTTTTTGCTGATGATACTGTGCTTTTGGGAGATTCTAAAAAGTTGCAAAGGTTAGTGACAAGTTTGAGAGGGTGTGTAAAGGTAGAAAGTTGAAAGTGGACATAGATTAGAGTGAGGTGATGAGGGTATCGAACAATTTAGATAAAGAAAAATTGGATATCACATTGAAGGGAGGGAGTAAGGAAGTAGTCAATGTTTTCAGATATTTGGGAGTTGACTTGTCAATGGATGGGTTTATGAAAGATGAGGTTAACCAAAGAATTGATGAAGGAAAAAAGGTGATTGGTGCGTTGGGGTATCTGTGGAGGCAAAAAAAATGTTATCCTTGGAGGCAAAGAAAGGAATGTATGAAAGAATAGTGGTACCAACACCCTTATATGGGTTTGAAGCATGGGTTGAAAATGCTGTAGCGAGGTGTCTGGAGGCAGTGGAGATGTCATGTCTAAAGGCAATGTGTGGTGTAAATATTATGCAAAGAGTTCACAGTGTGGAAATTAGGAGGTGTGGAATCACTAAAAGTACGGTGGTCCCTCAATAATCGTAAGGCTCGATAGCCGTAATTTTCGAAAATCGTAACGTTATTTTCGTCAAAACACTGGCTCGCTAATCATAGTTTGACTCGCGAATAGTCGTTAGTCTGGGACGCGTACTCACGGCTCTAAGCCGTTCCCAGCCAGTGTGCCATTGTTTACCAGTGAGCGACGGTCCCCTCACTTGTTCATAGGAAATATTTCATAATATTCCATTCATTTTAGTGCTTGCAACTACTAAATAAGCTACCATGGCTCCAAAGAAAGCTCCTAGTGCCAAGCCTTTGGTAAAGAAGGTGAGAAATACGAGTGAATTTAAGAAAAACATCATTGAACAATACGAAAGTGGCGTACGTGTGGCCGAACTGGCAGGATGTATAACAAACCCCATACAACCATAGCTTCCATCGTGGCCAAGAAAAAGGAAATCAAGGAAGCTGTTGTTGCAAAAGGGGTAAATATGCTAACAAAAATGAGATCACCAGTACTCGAAGATGTTGAGAAGTTATTATTGGTGTGGATAAACGAGAAACAATTAGCAAGAGATAGTCTTATGACGTCAGTTATTTGTGAAAAGGCTAGGCAGTTGCACGACAATCTGGTAAAGAAATTGCCTGCAACGAGTACTGATATTTGTGAATTTAAGGACAGCAAAAGTTGGTTTGAGAGATTTAAGAACCATAGTGGCATACACAGTGTGGTAAGGCATGGTGAGGCTGCCAGTTCGGACAAAATTGCAGCTACAAAATTCTTCAGTGAATTCAAGGAGTACATAGAGGCTGAAGGACTGAAACCTGAACAAGTGTTCAATTATGACGAAACAGGCTTCTTTTGGAAGAAAATGCCAAAGAGGACCTACATTACTCAGGAGGAAAAGGGACTGCCAGGACACAAGCCTATGAAAGACAGGCTGACGCTCATGTTCTGTGCTAATGCTAGCGGGGATTTCAGAGTGAAGCCGTTACTAGTGTACCATTCTGAAAATCCCAGTGTGTTCAGGAAAAAACAATATTATGAAGAGTAAATTGTGTGTGTTTTGGAAATCTAATAATAAGGCATGGGTCACGAGGGAAATTTTCAAGTGGTTCAATGAAGTGTTTGGACCTAGTGTGAAGAATTACCTCCTGGAAAAGAAATTGGATCTCAAGTGCCTCCTAGTAATGAACAATGCACCTGCTCATCCTCCAAACTTGGATGACCTAATTTTGGAGGAGTTCAGGTTCATCACAGTAAAGTTCTTGCCCCCAAATACCACTCCTCTCCTCCAGCCCATGGACCAGCAGGTCATTTCAAACTTTAAAAAAAACTACACCAAAGCAATGTTTCAAAGGTGCTTTAATGTGACCTCAGACACTCACTTGACCCTAAGAGGTTTTTGGAAAGAACACTTCAGTATCCTCCATTGCATAAGCTTTATAGGTTAGGCTTGGGAGGGAGTGACTACCAGGACTTTGAACTCTGCTTGGAGAAAATTGTGGCCAGATTGTGTCCACAAGAGGGATTTTGAAGGGTTTGTGGCTGACCCTGATGAGCCTATGTCAGTTGTGAAATCTATTGTGGCACTGGGGAGTTCCATGGGGCTGGAAGTGAGTTTGGAGGATGTGGAAGAGTTGGTGGAAGACCACAATGAAGAGCTCACCACTGAGGAGCTGCAAGAGCTTCAGCAGGAACAGGAACAGATCGCAGCTCAGAATCTTGCTGCAGAGGAGGAGGAAGAGAGATGGAAGAAGTTGCCTTCTTCAGAAATTAAGGAGATTTTTGAAATGTGGGGTAGGATGGAAAGATTTATGGAGAAACATCACCCTGACAAGGCTGTTGCAAGCCATGTTGGCAACATGTACAGTGACAAAGTCTTGGCCCATTTTAGGGAAGTTTTAAAGAGACACCAGAAACAGAGCTCTCTGGACAGTGACTCTCAAGCTGGTCCTAGTGGCATTAAGAAACAGAGAAGAAAAGTAACCCCAGAAAAGCACTTGGTACCTGAGGTGTTGATGGAAGGGGATTCCCCTTCCAAAGAGTAACTAATCCCTTCTCTCTCCTCCTCCAGTCTTCCATACACTAAGAAGAATCGCCAATAAAGGTAAGTGTTATGCTGTTAATGTTTCATTCATCATGTCCCATTGTATTGTTTATGTACTACATCTATATTTCATGTAAAAAATTTTTTCTTTTAATACTTCTAGGTGTCAGGAACGGATTAATTGTATTTACATTATTTCTTATGGCGGAAAATTGATTCGAAAATCGTCAATTTCGATAATAGTCACACTTCCAGGAACGGATTAATTACGAAAAACGAGGGACCACTGTATTAGTCAGAGGGCTGAAGAGGAGTTGTTGAGGTGGTTTGGTCATTTAGAGAATGGAAGAGCATATAAATCTGTAGGGAAAGGAAGGAGGGGTAGGGGTTGTCCATGAAAAGGTTGGATGGAGTGGGTAAAGGTTGTTTTGTGGGCAAGTGGCTTGGACTTCCAGCAAGCGTGTGTGAGCGTGTTAGGAGTGAATGGAGATGAATGGTTTTAGGGACCTGAAGAGCACTTAGAGTGCAAGCAGGGTAATATTTTATGAAGCAATTCAAGGAAACCGGTTAGCCAGACTCAAGTCCTGGAAATGGGAAGTACAATGAATGCACTTTAACCCTTTCAGGGTCCATCCAGTAGATCTATGGCTTTGAAGCCAGGGTCCAAACCGTAGATCTACGCCATGAGCTCAGCTCACTCAGTTAACATGTGAGCAGTAAATTTGGGCCTAGATATGAAAGAATACATCTGTGTGGTAACTGTGCACCACATAAAACAAATCCTGCAACATGCAGTGCATAGAGAAAAAAACTGCGACTAATTCTGGATTAAAAAAGTGACTGCGGTGTTTTTTCCTATTTTTTTGCAGTCGTATTCGCAATTTCTGGGTCTCATTTGACAGAATGGAAGATATATTACAGAAATAGAGATGATTTTGATTGGTTTTAGTACTGAAAATGGCTTGAAACTGAGCTCAAATTAGTGGAAATATTCAATTTTTGCAGATGTTCAATAGTAAACAAATGTTGTCACAAGTCTATTACACATCAGCTGGTGGATCTAATATACATTCACAAATGTGCTGATATTATTTATACAATTATTACAATACTGCATAACAGTAAATCTTCTATTTTTTGGTGTGAATATAAATTCATTATGTGAATAAAAATAAAATGGAATTCATTTGTAAAGTCTCAAAACATACCTATTGAACAGAGGAAATGTTAGTTTAGTGCCAGGAATGCCTGCATTGTTTATTCTGGACCCTATTTTGAAATTGGAATATTTTGAACTTTGTGCTAACCTCTTGGCTGTTTCGATCGTATGTATATGTCTTACGAGCCACTGTTTTTGACATATATATACTCAAAAATTCTAGCGGCTTCAAATCAAGCAGGAGAGAGCTGGTAGGCTCACATGTGAGAGAATGGGTCTGTGTGGTCATTGTGCACCATATAAAAAAATCCTGCAGCACGCAGTGCATAATGAGAAAAAAAAAACCTCCAACCGTTTTTTTGGATTAAAACACCGGCTTTGCGGTGTATAGTATTTATGGTTGTACAGGAAGGCCCCACTTATACGGCTGGTTAGGTTCCAGGCTACCGCTGTAAAGCGGAAACCGCCATAAAGTGGAACACCCTTTTTTTCCACTTATAAATGCATACAAACACTAGATAACAAGTTTACACTAACATATATTAAGTTAGCAATAGAACCAGGCATCAAAAAACAATAAAAAGTACAATACACACATAGTGCACTCATTACTTACCTTAAAATATTTATAGTCTTAATCAAGGGTGAGACAAGTAGTATTTATTGTAAGAAATCAAGTGTGGTATGTATGGTAGTCAGCCAGGCTACCATACCAGGCCACCCCACCCACACATACAATTCTATGATATTTAAGCATCCCAGAGCGATAAAATGTATATACAGTTCACTCATTACTTACCTTAAAATATAGGGTGACATGAGTAGTATTTATTGTAAAAAATCAAGTGTGGTATGTATGGTAGTCAGCCGGGCTACCATACCAGGCCAACCCACCCACACATATATTCCATGATATTTAAGCATCCCAGAGCGATAAAATGTATATACAGTTCACTCATTACTTACCTTAAAATATTTGTAGTCTTAATGTAGGGTCAGGAGTAAGTAAATGAGATAAAACGAATAAATGAGAGAGAGAAAGAATGAGTGCATGAGAGAGTACAGGCGCAGAGTTACGTAAACAAACCAGGTGAAGGTAAGTTTTGTAAACGAAGTGTACACGTCTCGTTTGTGTACAAGTTACATTGTGTACAGGTTGTCTCTACACTGATACGGTAGAATAAATAAAGAAGAACACTCCCATTCTCATGTAACATCATTTTGAGAAGAAATGATGCTCTGAGTGAAGGCAATGGAAATAAGTCACTCTGACTTTTTTGGGTTATCCTAGGTTCTCTACACATATGTTGTTATGTATGATAATCTATGTAACTGTATTTGTGTATACCTGAATAAACTTACATACATACGAAAGGAATAATTTTCTACAGTTACCCCCAGTAACACATTTTCTCTTATGTTAGATTAGAGAAAATGTTATTCTTGGCATCACTTGTACAAGTTATCTGGCTACGACATCTCATATTTATGTTTATTTATTCTACTGTAGGGTGTATTTATCATCTTTTTATGTTATGTATCGTGTTTATTATATAATTTTGAAAAAAGTATCATGGATGGATTAATGAAAATGTGTATATTAACGTAATATACAACATTTAATAAGACTCGGTGATTATTATTATTATTATTATTATTATTGGCATTTCTACTATGGCGTCACTTGTGCAAGTCGTCTGCTACCACATCTCATATTTATGTTTATTTATTCTATTGTGGGGTGTATTTAACATCTTTTTATGTTATGTATCGTGTTTATTATATAATTTTGAAAAAATATCATAGATGGATTAATGAAAATGTGTATTTAACGTAATATACGACATTTAAATGAGACTCGATGATTATTATCATTACTAATATGACGTCTGGAGACATAAGACACTCTTACTGATTTTAATGTGTACCTGCATGCCAGCACAGTATGTAAGTTTATTTAAGTACAGGTATACATAAGTATAATTATCAGAGTATATATAAAATATGAAATAACTTTTAAAAACATTTGAAATTTTGGAGTTTCCAGACAAAATGGAGAGACTTAGTGCTTACTGAGCTCACGAAGAATGTAAACAAACAAGGTGGAGGGCGGTGACCGTATTAGAAAGTCAGGTGGGGGGAGCCGTATAGCGAGTTTTGGTCATAATTTGAAATGATCGTATTAGCGGAACGCCGTAAAGTGAAACGCCGTAAAGCGGGGCCTTCCTGTATTCTCGTTTTCTTGGTCTCATTTAATAGAATGGAAAACATATAGAAATAGAAGTGATTTTGATTGGTTTTACTATGAAAAGAACCTTGAAATGGAGCTCAAAGTAGGGGAAATGTTTAATTTTTGCCAATGTTCAAAAGTAAACAAATGATGTCATTGTCCAACAAATGTCCAACTAGCCATTCTAATATGCAGTCATGAATGGGTTGACATTATTTATACAATTATTACAATATTACAGTAGTCTGCATAACAGTAAATCTTCCATTTTTTGTTTGAATAAAAATTCAAAATAGAAAGCAAGAGTAATATCAGAGGGGCCTGGAGATGTGACTGATGAACAAAGAGAATGTTACTTTAGAGCCAGGAATGCCTGCATTGTTCATTCTGGACCCTATTTTGAAATTATCATATTTTTTAATTTTCATGAAATTGGCCAAATTGCAAATTTCTGACCACGTTATTGGGTAGTTGAAGTAAGTAAATGGGCAGTTTCTTGTACTCAATCAATAGAACAAATGGAGTTCTAAAGAATTAGGTATGAGTTTGGTCGACTGGAACAATGGAATTAGCAGAAAACAGGGCTCAAAGTGGGCGAATTCGCCGATTCATAAATATCACCGAGGTCGCTGACTTTGCGAGAGCATAATTCTTTAAGTTTTCCATCAAATTTTGTTCTTTTGGTGTCATTACCACCGGGAAAAGATTCTCTATCATTTCCTATGATTTTTTTTTTTTTTTTAATTTTCGACACCAGGAGACACCTCAGGATTTGGGGTTTCGACAGTCAAGTGGTTAAATTGGCTAAATTACCAATTTCCAACCACATTATTGGGTAGTTGAAACAGTTAACTGGGCAATTTTTTGTGATCAATCAATAAAATGGAAGTAATGCTATCGAAAAAGCTAAAAATTTAGTAGACTGGAATAATGTAACTGGCTTAAAATGGGAGTCAAGTTCGGCAAAATCGCCACTGCGAAAATATTGCTGATGCATCAAAATTTGCTAGAGCATAATTTCGCCAATTTTCCATCAAATTTCGTACTTTTTGTTTTATTACGTCCAGAAAAAGATTCTCTACCATTTTATAAGAAAAAATATCTTTTTTTTTTTTTAAATTCTTGGACCCTGGCTGTTGCTCTGAGATTTGACCTCTGGACCCTGAAAGGGTTATAGGAGGGGTTTGGGATATTAACAGTTTGGAGGGACATCTAAACTGTCGTATCTGAGTGCCTCTGCAGACAGTGATTATGTATGAGTGATGGTAAAAGTATTGAATGATGATGAAAGTTTTGTCTTTCTTTTTGGGTTTTTCTTTCATTTTTGGGTCACCCTGTCTCAGTGGGAAATGGCGGACGTATTAACCCTTTGAGGGTTTTCGTCGTACTAGTACGTCTTACGCGTAGGGGTTTTTGACGTACTAGTACTCATAAATTCTAGCGGCCTCAAATCTAGTGGGAGAAAGCTGGTAGGCCTTCATATGAAAGAATGGGTCTATGTGGTCAGTGTGCACAGTCTAAAAAAAATCCTGCAGCACACTGTGGATAATGAGAAAAAAAAAACTTTGACCATTTTTTTTTAATAAATCAGCGACTTTGCAGTGTATTTTCGTATGGTATTTATTGTTGTATTCTAGTTTTTCTTGGTCTCATTTTATAGAATGGAAGACATATTTACAGAAATAGAGATGATTTTGACTGGTTTTACAAAGAAAGTGCCTTGAAATTGAGCTCAAAGTAGCAGAAATGTTCGATTTTTACCAAACTTCAAAAGTAAACAAATCGTGCCAAGCGTGCAATACACGTCAACTGGTGAGTCTAATATTCTTTCACAAGTGCACCAATAATATTTATACCATTTTTTACACTAATGCAGTAGTTTTGCATAACAGTAAATCTTATATTTTTTGTGAAAATAAAAAATTCCAAGTGGAAAGCAAAAGAATATAAGAGGGGCCTTGAGACGTGACTAATGACTAAGGAAAAAGTCATTTTAGTGCCAGGAATGTCTTTCTTGTTTATTCTGGGCCCTATTCGGAAATTGGCATCTTTGAAATTTGTGTGAAATTGGCAAAATTGCTAAATTCTGACCACTGTACTGGATAGTTGAATTTCATAAATGAGTGGTTTCTTGCACCCATTCGATAGAAAAAATGGAGTTCTAGCGAAATATTCATGTTTTTTGTCGACTAGTACAGTGAAATTGGCCGAAAATGGGGCTCAAAGTGGGCAAAATCGCCGATGCGTAAACATCGCCGAGACCGCTAACTTTGCGAGAGCATAATTCCGTAAGTTTTCTATCAAATTTCAAACTTTTGGTGTCTTTATGATCGGGAAAAGATTCTCTATCTTTTCATAAGAGAAAATAATTTTTTTTTTTTTTTAAATTTGGCCGACCCTGAGAACGAGTTTCGGAGAGGGCCTGTCGACCCTCAAAGGGTTAAAAAAGAAAAAAGATACCTCAATGCACCACTCACCTTTTTTCCTTCATAAATTCTATGGTTAACCTCGTCCTTCATAAACTCATCTGCTGACAAATCTACTCCCACATTCTACTACCCATTTACTTCTTCCATACCCCCTCCCTTCAATGTGATATCCAATTTTTCCTTAACTAACTCGTTTGATACTCTTATCTATGTTCACTTTCTTCCTTTACACACCCTTCCAAACTCTTCCACTAATCTTTCCAACTTTTGTTTAGAATTTCAAAAAAGCACAGTATCATCAATATTAAAAACCAAGTTGAAATTACAATATCTGCTCACCAGGGGCTTCTTTAATCCAATACAGAGAATGAGAGAGGTTGTTTATACACTGGCAGAGGTCAGGTGCTTTGAGAAGGGCTGGGCTAAATGATGGCCATGTTGTGTTTGAGCAAAATGAATTAGATATGAAGAAGTTTCCCATATTATGAATTATGGTGGTGATGAGTGATGATTCTAGACAATGTCAACTATATTAGTTTGATTCCCTGATGACTAGTTTGCCATTATATGAGGTGTCCATTTGTGTTATGATGAATGATTGTTTAAATTGTCCCTCTGGCACATGTGACATTGTCCTTTGACCTGTGTTAGAGTTCGGGAAGCTTCACCAACATTTATCTTGTCCACAAATAACCCACACATAGGAGAGAGGAGCTTACGGTGATGTTTCGGTCCGACTGGGACCATTTACAAAGTCACACTAACAAAAGGAGAGAAGGAGGGAGTATATATAGGCCAGCAACAGGGACGGGACACAAGAGGTAGTAGGAAAGGAAGAAAAGTAGTGTAGAGGTAGTAGTTGTAGGAAGTAGAGACCCTACCATACTTTTTCTTCCTTTCCTACTACCTTCGTGTCCCGCCCGTCTGGCCTATATATACTCCTCCTTCTCTCCTTTTGTTAGTGTGACTTTGTAAATGGTCAAGTTTTTGGGCCGAAATGTCGTCATAAGTCCTCTTTCCCATGTGCAGTTATTAGTGTATTTTCCAGTCAAGGTATTGCCTTTTTTTTTAATTATTTTGTCATTTGCCCAATGATTGTGTGCAAGAAATATCGCAACAAGCAGGAACAAACCCAAATTGTCATTCCCTACGACAAGCTTGCTACAACCTGATGCCTTAACCACTCAGCTTAATGCTCAAACGAAGGTAGCTTGCTGGACTAAAAGGGCCCTGTTTCTTCTAATAGCAGGCACACCAGTGAGCCTCAGGCATAATCTCCAGCGATTTCATTCTCCTCCTGTATGTTCTGGCATCACAAGTGATACTATGTCCTCACAGAAGCAATATACAGTGGAACCCCGAATAACAGCCTTAATCCGTTCCAGAAGGTCGGCCTAAATTCAAAACAATATTTCCCATAAGAATTAATGTAAATACAATTAATCTGTTCCAGACACCCAAAAATAATAAAAAAAATACATTTTGTAAAGTTTAACTATAGTTTTACATACACAAAACAATGACTATTACATATAATTAAACATCTAGATCATTATTACATACCTGTATTGAAGACTTGTTGGTGTATGGAAGACAGGGAGGAGGGGAGAGGGAGGACAGGTAAGTGTTTGGAAGGGGAATCCCCCTCCATAATGACTTCAGGTATCAAGTCCCTCTCTGGGGTTATTTCTCTTCGTCTTTTAACCCTTAAACGGTCCAAACGTACATATACGTTCTCTCGCGTAGCGCCCGAACATATATATACGTTTTATTTTTCATTCATTCAAAATTGGTGCATTAGGCCCAAGTCGCCTAGACATGAGAGAACGGGTGTGCGCGGTATACAAAAAATCTGGGATACCTGGGTACCACATGGTAGGACCAGTTACATTCAGCTCCATCTTGGGTCAACATCATGGCACATCCTCGTGATTCACTCACGCTTCATCGTATTAACACTCTGCTATTCGAGGAAAGTGATATAGATCATGAGTTTAGTGGATTTGACACCAATGGGGCCAGTAATATTCAAGGAATTTGTGAAAATGTCGACAATAACCCAGATGACCCTCAGCCCATCACCTCTGGGGTAGCGACACCTGTCCTAGGGCCAAGCACCTCTGGGGTAGCCAGTGTGGCCACAGCAGACCCTAGGCCAAGCACTTCTGGGGTGGCCAGTGTGGCCACACAAGACCCTGGGCCAAGCATCTCTGGAGTGGCAAGTGTTACCCATAGGCAACTTCACAAGAGGAAACTATCATTTTCCCGTTGTTTTAGTGATAGTGAAAGTGATGTAAGTGACGATGAGACTGATTTTATGCCATTCATAAGAACATAAGAATGTAGGAACACTGCAGAAGGCCTACTGGCCCATACGAGGCAGTGATAGTGAAGTTCATTATTCACCAGTGAAGCGTACTTTTAGGCGTCGTTATCTACGTTCAGGCAGTGTGCCATATGCAATCCCCAAGGGTCATGGCAGGTCACGATCCAAAACCCCGGCCACTGATAATGAAAGTGATCATGAAGGTGAGTATGTGGGGATGGAGGAAGTAGTGGAGGGTGGCATGGTGCCTGGACCACATGGCGCAGTGGGTGGACAGACAAAGGACTGCCCGGCATCCCCTCAACCATGTGCTGCCTCCACTCCTGTCCCTCCTCCTGCTCCCCCTCGCCCCATGCCACAGGTCCACCCTACACCATGTGATCGTGAGTGGAACTGGACACAAAGTATATTCATGCCACAGCCTTGTGATTTTGATGCAAGTGGAAGTGGTATCCAGCCAGAATGTCCCATAACGAATGAGTCTACAGAGTTAGACTATTTCCAGTTGTACTTTGGCGAGCCTAAATGAACTTGATAGTGACCCAGACAAACAATTACAGTGGACCCCCGCATAACGATGGCATCACATAGCGATTTTTCCGCATACCGCTTACTTTTATCGCAAAATTTTTGCCGCGCATACCGATTAAAAACCCGCTCACCGATTTTCGTCCGAGACGCGTCCAATGTGCCCTCAGCCAGCCTCACATGTGCCCCCCGTCCCATTGTTTACCAGCCAGCCTCCGCGGTAACATCCAAGCATACACTCGGAATATTTCGTATTATTACAGTGTTTTCGGTGCTGTTTCTGGAAAATAAGTGACCATGGGCCCAAGAAAGTTCTAGTGCCAACCCTGTGGTAAAAAGGGTGAGAATTAGTATGGAAATTAAGAAAGATTTTGAAGGGTTTGGGGCTAACCCTGAGAAGCCTATGCCAGTTGTGGAATCCATTGTGCCTACTTCAAAGATTAAGGAAATGTGTGCACAGTGGGTTGAACTGCAAACCTTTATGGATGAAAATCACCCTGACACAGCTGTTGCAAGCCGTGCTGGTGACTATTTCAATGACAATGTTGTGGCCCATTTTAGACAAATCGTAAAGGAACGGGAGGTACAGAGCTCTATGGACAGATTTGTTGTGCGACAGAGGTCCAGTGACTCTCAAGCTGGTCCTAGTGGCATTAAAAGAAGAAGGGAAGTAACCCCGGAAAAGGACTTGCTACCTCAAGTCGTAATGGAAGGGGATTCCCCTTCTAAACAGTAAGAAGATAATGCTCTCCCCTCCTCCCATCCCATCAATCATCACCAGATCTTCAATAAAAGTAAGTGTCATGTAAGTGTGCATGCCTTTTTCAGTTTGTGTGTATTAAAATTAATATTTCATGTGGTAAAAAAAATTTTTTTTTCATACTTTTGGGTGTCTTGCACGGATTAATTTTATTTCCATTATTTCTTATGGGGAAAATTCATTCACATAACGATTATTTCGCATAACAATTACCCCTCTTGCACGGATTAAAATCGTTAACCGGGGGTCCACTGTATTACCGATATGTCATGGACAACATAACGGAGGTTGGAGAATCGTCACGGCTGTACAGGTGGAAGGACACAACAGTGGCTGAAATGTATTTATTCTTTGCCACTGTCATACTTATGCCACATATCTTTAAGAACAATATACGTAATTACTGGTCCACAGACCACTTCATCAGTACTCCAGTTTTCCGTGACCTCCTTCCCTGCAACAGATTCACTCTCTTGCTACGAATGTTGCATTTCTCAGACAGAAATACGCTGAACAGAAATGACCTTCTATAAAAAATCCAGGAAGTGTTTATGTATTTGAAGCAGAAATTCAGTGCATACTTTTATCCCTTCAAGAACACTGTTGTTGATGAGTCCTTGATTCTGTTCAAGGGATGCTTGTCATTCAAGCAATATATGCCGAGCAAACATAATCGCTTTGGTATAAAACTTTTTGTTGTGTGTGACTCTGAGAGTGGTCTTATGTTGGATGTTACTGTATACACTGGGAGAAATACACTCGATGATGACAGACCGATGTTGGGCATTTCCGGTGATGCTGTTCGCAGGATGATGGAACCATACCTTGGCAAGGGCCATACATTGCACACAGACAACTGTTATACAAGCCCTATGCTCACTGATTTCCTACATGTGAACAATACTGATATATGTGGAACAGTGAGAAGGAATAGAAAACATATGCCAAGGTTCAGTGGAGGCAGTGTTGAAGGTGCAGTGCAAGTGTTTCACGCTAATGACATCATGGCACTGACACGGCATGACAAACGGGACGTGACATTGCTGTCAACCATCCACAGAAACGAAATGGTACAGACAGACAGACTGAGCAAGTACAACAAAGAACCTATTGTAAAGCCAGCTGCTGTCGTGGACTATACGAACAATATGCAACTAGTCGACAAGTGTGACATGATGATAGGGTTTGTGAACTGTGTGCGTAGAAGTCGCAAGTGGTATATAAAACTGTTTTCTCACCTTGTAGATATTGCAGTGCTCGATGCATTCAATATGTATGAAATAAAGACTGGAAAACAACAACGTTTTGCAGAATGCTCTCTGAATGTTGTCAAACAGCAAGAAAGTATGGTACCACACCTGTACCTGCACCTCAACAGTGACCTGTCACACCACAACCTGTCCCCCAACCACAGCCAGTAGGGGAAGTGCCAGATCAAATCACTCCTAACTGTCACTATCTGGTACCAATACCACCTACTCAAAAGAAGAATGCCCAGAAAAAGTGTGCTGTGTGTGCTACCACCAAAAAACGACCCCAACAACGGAAGGACACACGATTCATTTGTCACCAGTGTAGGGTGGCACTCTGTATGAATCCATGCTTCATGGAGTATCATACAATCATGGAGTTCTAGAAACACAAGTAGGACATGTAAATACTTGTATATAGTTGTAGATAATAGAATGTGATTCAGCCAGGTGTGAAAAATCACCTGTCAGTGTGTACGTGTGTTTATGACAATACGATAATAATTTCATATATAATATTGATGTATAAACAACAATTGGCATTGAAATTAAAAGATTTGCCATAAAACATAATTATCATAACATGAAAACCAAGAAAATTAAAAAAAAAAAAAATGGAAGAAAAAGGCAAATATGTAGAATTTCTGCATGCGGCAGTGCTCCATGTTGCCATCGGGTGATTGCCAAGTGCCAACTTTGAGGCCTCATATCTCGGTAAGTACTGACCCTAAAAAAAAAATTTTTTTTTATTCTAAAGCACTTTAAAAAATGTACCCTTTTTTTCTATAAAATTTTTTTTCAAAATATTCGGGGCGCTGCGTGAATGAACGTATGTATACGTTTGGACCGTTTAAGGGTTAATGGCACTAGGCCCAGCTCGAGAGTCATCGGACCCCTGTCGCACAAAAATAACTATCCAGAGAGGTCTGTTTCTGATGCCTCTAAGATTTGCCTGAAGTAGGCCAAGGTTTTGTCACTGAACATGCTGCAGATATGGTTTGTTTCAGCTTGGTCAGGGTGATATTTCTCAGCAAAAAGCTTGCACCCTACTCCATATTGAGCAAATCTCCTTAATCTCTGAAGAAGGCACCTCCTTCCCTCTCTTCCTCCTCCTCTAAAGCAAGTTCCTCAGCTGTGGTCTGTTGCTGTTCCAGTTGAAGGTCTTGCAGCTCTTCAGTGGTTAGCTCCTCCCTGTGGTCCTCCACCAACTCTTCCACATCCCCGCCACTCACATCCAACCCCAAGGACTTCCCCAAAGACACAATAGATTCCACAACAGGCATAGGGTCCTCAGGGTCAGCTTCAAACCCTTCAAAATCCCTCTCAAGGACACATTCTGGCCACAATTTTCTCTAAGAAGAGTTCAAAGTCCTGGAAGTCACTCCCTGCCAAGCCTTACCTATAAGGCTTATGCAGTTGTAGATACTGAAGTGATTCCTCCAGAACTCTCTTAGGGTCAATTCAGTGTCCAAAGTCACTTCAAAGCACCTTTGAAGCACTACTTTGGTGTACAGTTTTTTGAAGTTAGAAATGACCTGCTGGTCCATGGGCTGGATGAGAGGAGTGGTGTTAGGAGGCAAGAACTTCACTGTTATAAAACTGAAAGCCCTAGACAATTGGTCTATCAAGTTTGGAGGATGAGCAGGAGCATTGTCCATTACCATGAGGCACTTGAGTGGCAATTTATATTTTCCTGAAGGTATTTTTTCACATTTGGGCTAAACACTTCATGGACCCAGTCAATGAAAAATTGCCTCATGACCCATGCCTTATGATTAGCTTTCCACATCACACACAATTTACTCTTGATGACGTTGTTTTTCTCGAACACTGGGATTTTCAGAGTGATACGCCAGTAAAGGCTTCACTTTGAAATCCCCACTATCGTTAAAACAGAACAAAAGAGTCAGCCTATCCTTCACAGGCTTGTGTTCCTGCAGTGCCTTTTCCTCCTGCATGATGTAGGTCCTCTTTGGCATTTTCTTCCAAAAGAGGCTTGTTTCGTCACAACTGAACACTTGTTGGGGGTAGAATTCTTAAGTCTCTACGTACCCCTTGAATTCCTGCACAAATTTTTCAGCCGCATGTTTGTCTGAACTTGCAGCTTCACCATGCCTTACAACACTGTGTATGCCACTACCCTTCTTAAATATGTCAAACCAGCATCTGCTGGCCTTAAATTCACTAATATCAGCACTAATTCCAGGCATTTTCTTTACGAGATCCACATGCAACTGCCTTGCCTTTTCACAAATGATTGTCTCTGAAACACTATCTCCCGTTTTTCACTGATCCACAAAAACAACTCCACATCTTCCATTGTTTGTGATCTCTTTTTCGTTAACATGTTTACCCCTTTCGCCACATCAGCTTCCTTGATTTGTTCTCTCTTTCCCAGGATAGAAGTGACTGTTGATTTGTTTTTGTGATACACCTTGGCAAGCTGGAGCACACGCACACCACTCTCATATTTTTCAATAATTTCTTTCTTAAATTCCATTGTTTCTCACTTTCTTTACCAAAGGAACTTTACTAGGAACTTTATTCGGGCCCATAGTGGCTTATTTCACAGTCGCATTTATTAAACAAGCACAAAACCCAATGGATTTTAAGGAAATGTTTGTATGAATGTGCAGAGTATGCTCATTCACCAAGAGAGACAGGGAGACTGACTCACCTACTCATGGCGTCCCAGCAGGAGGCACACTGACGTGTCTAATACAGCTGATCTGCGAGGCACCGGCCAAAATATGGAGCAAAATTTCGGCCCAAAAACCGGCCTAAATACGATTCGGATGATAAACGCAGTGGCCGATATTCAGGGTTCCGCTGTACAGTGGACCCCCGGTTCGCGATGCTATCGGTATCCGATAAATCCGGTATCCGATGCATTATATCGCAAAAAATTTGCCTCGGTTCCCATTACAAAACCCAGTATGCGATGCAATTCGTACGAGACGTGTCCACGTGTGGCCTGAACTGCCCCGTGTGTGCCAGTGTTTACAAGCCAGCCAGTGTGCACGCATCTAAGGATACATTCGGTACATTCCATATTATCCATATTATCACTTGTTTTTGGTGCTTGTTTCTGCAAAATAAGTCACCATGGGCCCCAAGAAAGTTTCTAGTGCCAACCCTTCGAGACCAGGGGAGCTAATGACTATTGAAATGAAGAAAGAGATAATTGCAAAGTACGAAAGTGGAGTGCGTGTGTCGGAGCTGGCCAAGTTGTATAGTAAACCCCAATCAACCATCCATTAGGGAATCCCCCTAATGGAGGGGGATTCCCCTTCTAAACAATAGGTTCAACACTCTCCCCTCCTCCCATCCCATCAATCATCACCAGATCTTCATTGAAGGTAAGTGTCAATTATTCTATTGTTATTATTCTATTGTTATTGTTGTTATTGTAATTATTCTATTGCATTAAACTTAATATTTCATGTGGTAAAGTTTTTTTTTCATAATTTTGGGTGTCTTGCACGGATTAATTTGATTTCCATTATTTCTTATGGGGAAAACTGATTCGCTTTCCAATAATTTTGGTTTACGATGAGCTCTCAGGAACGGATTAATATCGCGAACCAGGGGTCCACTGCACTACTATGCACCCAACCTGATCATTCTCTGCTTCACCTGATCTTGATCCTGTTTCCAATAAACACTGCATAGAACTAACTCATCATTCAACTACAAACTGTATACCTAATTGGATTAACTACAAACTGTTTTCAGTAAACATTGCATCAACTACAAACTGTATACCTCATCACAACAACAACAAACTGTATACCTCATCAGAACTACACAAGTCTAAATTTTACAGAACCAACATTGAAATAAGGTACATTTAGCAAAATAAAGCTTCACATCAAAACTTATAAAATACAAGCCACACTTACTTTTGATGTGTTTGGCTCAACGAGAGGAGAATTATCAATGGCAGGTGGTCGTGAAGGGACCAGCAGTGGTCCTGGACTGGTGGCTGCACGTCGAGTTAGTCGGGGCGAGTGACTGGGGCTCGACGTACTACTGCATCTGTTAAGAATTCAGGAACAAAAATTTGCTATAGAACTTTCTACATGCCTGCAGAATATATCACATTAGATCAACTACAAATATTATAGAACTCACTTTGAAAGAGGTAATCAAAGGTGTAATTTGTGGCATAGCACATACCAACAACAATGTTATCAAACAATGATGCATGAAAACAATTTTAAGTAGTTTCATTGCATTAAAGTGCTGGAGAGAGGGAGGTACTACCCGTCTCCTATCCTGGTATATATATCTCACAGTACAATTTTCTTTATGAAATACAGTTTTATAACTAACTTACTAACACTCACTCTCTCACAATCTCTCTCTCTCTCTCATAATCTCTCACAATCTCTCTCATAATCTCTCTCATAATCTCTCTCATAATCTCTCTCACAATCTCTCTCACAATCTCTCTCACAATCTCTCACAATCTCTCACAATCTCTCACAATCTCCTCTCACAATCTCCCTCCACAATCTCCCTCTCCACAATCTCCCTCTCACAATCTCCCTCTCACAATCTCTCCAATCTCTCTCTCACAATCTCTCTCCACAATCTCTCTCTCACAATCTCTCACAATCTCTCTCTCACAATCTCTCACAATCTCTCACAATCTCTCTCTCACAATCTCTCTCTCACAATCTCTCTCTCACAATCTCTCACAATCTCACACAATCTCTCTCACACAATCTCTCTCACACAATCTCTCCATTCACACAATCTCTCTCACAATATCCTCTTCTCTCTCTCTCTCTCTCTCCCAATCTCTCTCTCTCTCTCTCTCTTCTCTCTCTCTCTCTCTCTCTCACACAAACACACACACACACAAAAAAAAAATCTTTCATACAAAATCTCTCTCTTTCTCTCTCATAATCTCCTCCCCTCTCACATTCACTCACTTTTTCTCTCCCACACTACCGGGAATTATGCAAAATTTTGGGGAAAATAAAAAATTTCAATTTTTTTAAAAATTTTCTAAAAATGAGATTCCCCAACACACACATGGGAAATAAGTTTTAGACAGGAAAATACACTGGATCCCCAATGGGGGGATATTTGCTAAAAAGGTGGTTTGGGGCCCAAGGGGTACACATTTATTACAACTAAAGGGGCCCCCCGGTTTTCAAATTTTGGGGGGGGTGGAGAGGGGGCTTTTTACCTTACTTTGGTAGAGGAATGTGTGGGTCAATCACCTTTAAAGACTGGTTGGGAATAAATTTGGGATAACAGCCTCAGTTTGAAAATTTAAATTTTTGTGTAAAAAAATGGATTTAAACACTATGATGAAAAAATGAATGTTTGGAAAAAATTTTTTCAGTACAAAAGTAGATTTGGGAGAGTAGACAAATGCTAAATACATCAATTAAACCCAAAACTTAAAATAACTTAAGAAAAAGGCTGAATGATATATGAGGGGCGGTTTGACCTCCATAGCTTTGGGCCAAATAAGTTACTACGTGCTCCTCCTTGTATGTTCTTTATGAGGTATAAGAAAACTCCTTTGCTGGGGCAAGCAAAAATTGCATCAGTCAAATTAAGAAACCTAACATTACCTACAATTCACTGCTTCGGGCACACAATAATGTAAGGTATTGAAGTTTAGACACGAGGGAAGGTTCCCTTTTCACCTCCTGTTCACCTAACAGAAAACAGAATCTAGTATTTTTGCCATTGGGGGTTACATTGAAAAAAATATTCAAATGAAGAAATAAAAAATCAGGATGGGACATTTTGAAACTCTCCATATTCCTTTAAAGAAATCATGAAATTACTCAGTTTTAAAAGCAAGCGAGAAAAAAAGTGAAGATAATCAAAGGCACAAATCGACTAAAACAACACTTTATAAAGAAATAAATTTGTAATTAATTAATTGAGCTGTGAAAATTTTTAAATGGGGAAGAGGGTTTCCACTAGAAATTTACGTTGAAAAAACAAGTACCATTCTCATATAACGCAAAAAAATAGATATCCGAAAACAGAAACATTTCTAGTTTTTTTAAGTAAAATTTCCTTTGAAGGTTTTTTTTAAATTAAAAAAAATTTTTAAAGTACCTGTTTGCTTTATAATTTGAACTGAAAGACTGCTTGAACGAAATTTTTTTTCGAGGGGGTGGGTCAGAATGCCCCCTGACGTTGGAGTTTTTCCCTTTTGAGAGCCTATTTCTAAGCGGCCGATCCATCTCTTTCTAGACTTGTTAAAGAAACAGAATCTGACCCCTAAGCTGGCAAAACTGCCCCCTAGCACACACGAAAGAAATATTATTTTTCAATAAATCAATTTTGTACCAAATACTCACAATATATGATAGTATAAAAATCCATAAAATAAGAAAAATTAGTGATGAATTTAAAAAGGGAACATACAAAAATGAAATCAGGTACAGTCTAACCCATCTTCCAGCCTTGAAATTTAATATAGCATGCCAAAATCCTGAATCAAACAATTGTTGATTTTTTCAATGAAGTGGTATTTAAACAATACACTCTCCAAGAAATCAGCAGGTGCACCCCCCCAGTCATTCCACAGAATTAACACTGTTAAAAAAAGTGTTTATTTCACAATTCCTGAAACCAACAAACATTTTAAACAGGAATAGTCTGAGGGGAAAAAGTACATCTGGCCCACAAGAAAGGATGTGTTCCTGTGTACTTACCAAGTTGTGATTACAGGGGGGTGGGTCCTAGCTCCTAACCCCACCTTTCAACTTGCTTCTTGCCAGATTCATTCCCTCCAAGCCTCATGGGCCCTATCATAAATGCTCTTAATAATATGTATAGAGTCTGCCTTCCCCATTCTTCATCAAGATCATTTCACTTCCTGACCTCTCAAGAGACTGAAGAAAAGCTTGTTAACAGTACCCTCTGTCCTCAAGATACTAAACTTACTTTTCATCATGCTAATACCCTTCAAAGTAATCTTGTTCATACTTCTCCTGTCACTGATGCTTCCAGTGTTTACTCATTTCCTTCTCCTCGTGTACTCTCCAATACTTTGATGAAACAGGCTGCTCCCTTTTTGACAGCACAAAAGATATGTTTGCCTTGCCAACACCAACAATGTTCCCCAATGGAAATAAGTCACTGACTTTTTTGAGTTATCCTAGGTTCTCTACACATATGCTGCTATGTATGATAATCTATGTAACTGTATTTGTGCATACCTGAATAAACTTACTTCTGTCATGTTAGAGATCACAGCCATCCTATTACCTGGTCCCTCTGCTGTATCTACCCTTCTGTCGTGCCGAATCAGCCATTATGCAAAACTTTCCTAGATGCTTGCCTTTCTCAGTACACTGTCAAATGTGCTAATCTTCAGAACACTTATGGCAATCTGACCTTTGCTTCCTCCTCTCCTTTCTCTTGACCTGTCTTCTGCTACTAAGATAAGAACATAAGAAAGAAGGAACACTGCAAAGGCCTACTGGCCCATGCAAGGAAAGTCCAAGTCACCTCCCAGCTTAAACCAATGACCCACATAGTCAGGTCAGGTCACATCCACTTAAGGAAGGGGAATGGCATCAGACCTATTAGTACATGCTAATCAGGTCCAACTCACACCCACCCACACTCACTCATGTATTTATCTAATCTATTTTTAAAACTACACATCTTAGCTTCTATGATGGTACTTGGGAGTTTGCTCCACTAATCCACAACTCTATTACCAAGCCAGTGCTTTCCTATATCCTTTGTGATTCTGAATTTTTTCCAACTTTAAACCATTGCTGAGAGTCCTGTCTTGGCTAGCTATTTTTAGCACTATTTATATTCCCGTCATCTGTTCCTGTTTTCCATTTATACACCTCAATCACATCTCCCTAATTCAATGTCTTTCTAGAGAGTGCAGATTCAGGGCTCTAAGCCTATCCTCATAGGGAAGATTTCTGATACATGGGATCAACTTGGTCATCCTCCATTGTACGCTTTCCAGTGCATTTATATCCATTCTGTAATATGGTGACCAGAACTGTGCAGCATAATCTAAATGAGGCCTAACCAAAGATACAGAGTTGAAGAACAACCTGAGGACTCCTATTATTTATGCTTCTTGATATGATGTCAAGGATTCTGTTCGCTTCATTGCGAACACTTATGCATTGTTGTCTTGGTTTTAGATTACTGATAAACAGAACTCCCAAATCCTTTTTGCAATCAATAATATTAAGATCTACATTATTTAGTTTATATGTGGCATGGTTATATTCTTGTCCAATGTTTAGAACTTTGCATTTGTCTACATTAAACTGCATCTGCCACTTCTCCAACCACTGCATCAGTCTACTCCAATCTTCTTGGAGTGCTCTAATGTTCTCTTTGAATGAATTACGCAACCTATTTTGGTGTCAATAGCAAACTTGCTTATGTTGCTATTTATTCTCTCATCAATGTCGTTCATATAAATTGTGAACATAAAAGGGCCCAACAGTGACCTCTGTGGAACACTACTTGTGATGTGCCCCCACTCTGATTTCTCCCCATTGATGAAAACTCTGCTGCCTATCTGTTAACCATGCCTTTACCCAGGAAAAAATTTCTCCTATTCCGTGTGCCTTAATTTTCCTCAATAGCCTCTGATGTGGAACTCTATCAAAAACCTTACTGAAGTCCATATACACAATATCATATTCATTACCATGATCTACCTCCTCAAATACCTTGGTGAAAAGTTAGTAAATATGTAAGGCAGGAACGCCCCTTTGTAAATCCGTGCTGAGATTCATTAATCAATTTATGCCTTTCAAGATGGCTACGAACTGCCTTGGCAATTATCGATTCCATAAATTTTCCCACTATGGAGGTAAGGCTCATTGGTCTATAGTTCGAAGCAAAAGACCCATCTTCTACTTTGTAAATAGGTATTATATTTGGCATTTTTCACTTGTTCGGCACTATGCCAGTTTGCAGAGATATGTTGAAAAGATTGGCCAAAGGTTTGCTAAGCTCTTCTTTACATTCCTTTAAAACCCTTGCAAACAGTTCATCAGAGCCTGGGGATTTGTTCAGTTTTAATTTCTCTATTTGTCTGAGGATCATGTCATTAGTTACCCTAATTGTGCATAGTTTATCATCATCCTGTTCTACGTAATTTATAATTTCTGGAATTTCGCTAGTATCTTCCTGTGTAAAAATAAGAGAAAATAAAAGTTAAAAATTTCACACATATCTTTATCACTGTCAGTGATCTGACCTGAGTTACTTTGAGTGGGCCAATTTTGTCCCTAATTTTACTTCTATATACCTAAAAGAAACCTTTTGGGTTAGTCTTCAAATCCCTTGCCACTTCAGCCTCAATCTCTTTTAACTTCTCTTATTCCCTTTTCTATTTCTCTCTCTAACTGAATATATTGATTTCTTAGCTGCCCCTCTCCTCTTTTGATATGCCTATATATATTCATATAGTTTATTTGGACATGATACATAGTTGTACAAGGAATTATAATAGTTGGGTGTACATGCCAAAAGCCCCTTGTATGCAGAGCATTATGGGCAAGCTTAAAATTAACTTAAAATTAACTAAGCAATGAAAGGTTCAGTGGTAAAAATTACTGTAAACAATTTACAATGCGAAGTACAATTGAAAATATATGAAACAATGAAATTTGAACATTTCAATTTTGAAGCATTATAGTTGTACAAATTTGTTGCATTACAATGTATAACAAACAAGATGATCAATTTATTCCATGTTGTCTTGAAGTTTTAAGATTTAAATAATTGGGAGATTTATTGGTAATGTTAAATATTGAATGTTGATTATTTAGTCCTGGGTGAGTAAGTGGTTTTTTTTAGAAGTCTTAAATCGATGTATGTTCTGATAATGAATTCCAGATCTTGGGGCCCTTTATATGCATAGAGTTTTTACAGTGTGATATGGACACGGGGTACATCAATAAGAGATCTGTGTCTTGTGTTATGGTCGTGTGTCCTGTTAAGGTTGGTGAGGAGAAGTTTGAGTGGAGGGTTTATGTTTACGTGTATTGTTCTATGTATGTAGTAGGCACATGAATAAGTGTGGATGTTCTTATGGTGAGCAAATTTAGACTTTTGAATAGAGGTGGAGTATGCTGTCATGTGTGGGAATTTGTTATCATTCTGACTGCAGCCTTTTGCTGGGTTATTAGAGGCCTCTTTTGACCAATGAGATGTTCTAATCTATTGTTTATCCATTTGGGATCATTTTCAGTTGATATAATATCCCTACTTGGAACATAAATTGTCTGGGCAGCTAGAACTATGCTCTGAAAAACATCATAATGGCAACCAACACCACCTACCTGACCCATAGTCAGGTCGCTCCAATTTAGCCCACCCAGGTAATTTCTCAGTCCCATGAAATCGGCCAATTGGAAGTCTGGGACAGAGACTGGACTGCAGTTATCTGGGTAATTCCATGATATACTTAAACTAAGTGATTTGTGATCGCTTTCCCCAAGCTCATCGCTAACCTCAAGATCATTAATTAGTGATTCCTTGTTGGTAAGAACCAATCTAGCAGATTGTTTCCTCTAGTTGGTTCTGTCATAAACTGTTTTAAAAAGCAATCCTGAATTGTACCAAGAAAGTCACTAGACTCAAGATTTCCTGTCATACTGTTCCAATCAATTTGTCTAAAGTTAAAATCTCCAATTAACACATTTTCATACCTAGATGCCTTATGAATTTCATCCCATAGCAGCTTACTGTACTCCCTATCAAGACTTGGGGGCCTATAAATCACACCTAAAATTAATTTGTCACGACCCTCGAGAAACTATAGCCAGATTCTGAGTCCGATGCTTCTAATCTTATATCTTGTATAACACAACATTTTAAATTATCTCTGATATACATTGTCACTCCACCACCCTTCCTGTTGACCCTATAAGTGTGGAATATTTTACAGCCTTGTATGTGGCATTTCAGGTTGAAACAGGTCTCCGTTATAGCAATAATATCTAGATTATCTACACATGCAAGTATTCTTAGCTCATCTATCCTGTTTCTTAGACTCCTATTATTAGTACAGTAAACCTTAAGGGAGCTAATCACTCTTTGTCCTCTACTGTCTCTCTGTGTTGATCAAATGCTTTGCCTTTACTAGTAACTTTATTTTGAATACTGTCTATTAAACATATCTCTGAGGCATCCTGGTAATATCTGCTGTTTTCAACCCTTGTACTGCAGCCTGATTATTTCCCACACACACCTATACCTCTATAATCTATCAGTTTAAAATCCTAGACAAGTCAGCAATGGCCCCTTCAATCGAGCTGGCTAATGCAACCACTCTGGCCCCTGAGATATGTGCCCCATCCCTTGCATACATATCATGTTTGCCATAAAATTTGTCCCAGTTATCAATGAATGGAATTGAAAATTCCTTGCAGCACCTCTCTAACCAGCAAATTACACCAATTGCCCTAGACATCCATTCATTGCCCACTCCCCTTCTAGGTAAGATGCTACATATGATTGAGACCCCTCCCTTAGACCTAATTACATCTATGGCTAACTTGTACCTATCCAGCAGCACTTGTCTCCTGCCCTTCCTGATATCATTTCCACCAGCACTAAGACACATGATGGGCTTCTTCCCATTACCTGACATAATATTATCCAACCTACTGACTATGTCATCAACACCAGCTCCTGGGAAGTGCACACTCTAACATTCCAATCTCTGTTACAGAAAGCACAGTCCATATATCTTACCTGTAAGTCACCCACAACCAGAATGTTCTTACCTTGATTGGCAAGGGAGTTAGTGGTACCTTTAACCTTGCTAACCACTGAAGTACACTCATCTTGAAGAACAGAGAATCAATTTCCCACCTTCAGATCTTCTCTATTAAGATTCCTCATCTTGATACTTCTACCTTTAGTAGAGACCATATTCCACTTGAACCGGTTGCCACTCTTCAACTCACTGTTGATAACCTTTTCCTCCACACTGACTCCACCCTTCATACATTCACTCCCAAATTCATCTAGGCGAATTTTCAGCCTCCTACTACTGCCACTACCTTCTTCCCCTGCCCCCCTACCATATAGTCTATTTCCTTCTCTACATGTCTTGCCCCAGATGCAACTTATGACTGAAACACTGTCATAAGGTTTCTCACCTAAGTATGGGTTTTTGGTGAATTACACCCATGGTGTTGTGACTTCATTCTTTATCATACAGCACATTAAGGGTCTGCCCAATGAGGCACAAATTCATGTCTTTATGACTGTTTGCTCATTAAATGATCTATGCAGTGTTAAAATCACTCTCCCTAGAAACTATTTAGCTCAAATAAACCATACATGATGTATTATGTAAACTGTAGCATTTTTTACACATTTTCATTTTAATACAAATATTAGTATAACTGCATGTTTATGAAGTTAATAACACTGTTTCTGAACACTGATTACCAGGTGGTGCTGGATTTCTTTTTAGTGCACCAGCTCTCTCTGTCTTGGTTGGAGACTGGACAAATCTTTTTTATTGGTGGAAAAAAAAAATGGATAAGCCACAATCTCTGTGGTGCCTTTAGTTCCATTACATGACCAACAACAACAACAATGAAAAAAAGAGCTCTCTTAATTGTGCAGAGTATCCACCAGGTAAAAAATTAAGATATACTGTATAATCCTTCCTCTGTAAGCCATGCATGTTTTAAGAGGCAACTAAAATGCCAGGAGCAAGGAGCTACCAACCCCTCCTGCATAAATTACTAAATGTAAAAAGGAAAACTTTTTCTTCATTTTCAGGTCACCCAGCCTTGGTAAGAGATGGCTGGTGTGCTAAGAAACAATGTTTCATAATCTTAAAAGATATTCCTACACTTTATTACACAGGTTAAGAGATTCAATTACAAATATTAAAGACAGTAGGTTTTTAAACTTATTCACATTATTCAGACTAATACAAATTTTCCAATAAAAATTACATTCAGTTTATACCTATCTAATGAACATACTGTTAATTTACTGGATGTTCATCAAATCATTCTAGAAAAATGCTACTTTCTAGAATGAACAAGAAAATACTGCAAACAACAAAAAATTGCAAACTACATGCATACTGTAACAGAAAAATAAACTTACTGGCTTGCATCAGAGGCAACAGTTCCCTCTGAATTTGCAGATTTTTTTTGTAGTTTGGTGCGCTTGAGAGAGCCACACTGAGAACTGGCAGGTGAACTGCTGTGTGACGATGGACTTAAAGAACTGCTGTCTGATCCAGGGGACTAGGAAATAATGAAGTACAATCATTTCCTCCATGTACTGACAAAAATTAGTTATGTAAGGCACTAGTCAACAATATATTGCCTTACTGCTAAAATATTTCAAAAGATCAAAATATACAATCCTAAACACAAAAAGATCTTACCTGATGATTAACATATTCAAGCCAAAGATTCCACCATTCCATATTAATAATATACCAAAACTGGCCAATTGTTAGAGACTTGGTCTCTGCTCTTCGCAACCAACCAAGAACAATCTCTCCTTCTTCTGCACGAGTGCTAGGCTTCAAGCCAAGCACAATATGGCACACCTGAGAAAAACAATAAAGTTACTTTTGGAATAACATTATACAAAAACTTTTTAACTAAACTGACCATCCTAAGGCAACATCAATAAACACAACACATCCTATGATGCAAATATGATTTTTCAAGTTTTACAAGAATCAATCTAACACATTATAACTTAATATCAATAAATTAACCTGCATAAATTAGTTCAGGTGCTACAAATGCATCTGGAAAATGATACAATCTTTGGACTAGAAAACAAAAAGTTTAAAAAATGCAATAAGTATTAGTATTGGTACTTTTGTTTAATAAATGTATGAAAGAGGGGAAGGTACCTAGGGATTGGCAGAGAGCATGTATAGTCCCTTTATATAAAGGGAAAGGGGACAAAAGAGATTGTAAAAATTATAGAGGAATAAGTTTACTGAGTATACCAGGAAAAGTATACGGTAGGGTTATAATTGAAAGAATTAGAGGTAAGACAGAATGTAGAATTGCGGACGAGCAAGGAGGTTTCAGAGTGGGTAGGGGATGTGTAGATCAAGTGTTTACATTGAAGCATATATGTGAACAGTATTTAGATAAAGGTAGGGAAGTTTTTATTGCATTTATGGATTTAGAAAAGGCATATGATAGAGTGGATAGAGGAGCAATGTGGCAGATGTTGCAAGTATATGGAATAGGTGTTAAGTTACTAAATGCTGTAAAGAGCTTTTATGAGGATAGTGAGGCTCAGGTTAGGGTGTGTAGAAGAGAGGGAGAATACTTCCCAGTAAAAGTAGGTCTTAGACAGGGATGTGTAATGTCACCATGGTTGTTTAATATATTTATAGATGGGGTTGTAAAAGAAGTAAATGCTAGGGTGTTCGGGAGAGGGGTGGGATTAAATTATGGGGAATCAAATTTAAAATGGGAATTGACACAGTTACTTTTTGCTGATGATACTGTGCTTATGGGAGATTCTAAAGAAAAATTGCAAAGGTTAGTGGATGAGTTTGAGAATGTGTGTAAAGGTAGAAAGTTGAAAGTGAACATAGAAAAGAGTAAGGTGATGAGGGTATCAAATGATTTAGATAAAGAAAAATTGGATATCAAATTGGGGAGGAGGAGTATGGAAGAAGTGAATGTTTTCAGATACTTGGGAGTTGACGTGTCGGCGGATGGATTTATGAAGGATGAGGTTAATCATAGAACTGATGAGGGAAAAAAGGTGAGTGGTGCGTTGAGGTATATGTGGAGTCAAAAAAACGTTATCTATGGAGGCAAAGAAGGGAATGTATGAAAGTATAGTAGTACCAACACTCTTATATGGATGTGAAGCTTGGGTGGTAAATGCAGCAGCAAGGAGACGGTTGGAGGCAGTGGAGATGTCCTGTCTAAGGGCAATGTGTGGTGTAAATATTATGCAGAAAATTCGGAGTGTGGAAATTAGGAGAAGGTGTGGAGTTAATAAAAGCATTAGTCAGAGGGCAGAAGAGGGGTTGTTGAGGTGGTTTGGTCATTTAGAGAGAATGGATCAAAGTAGAATGACATGGTAAGCATATAAATCTATAGGGGAAGGAAAGAGGGGTAGGGGTCGTCCTCGAAAGGGTTGGAAAGAGGGGGTAAAGGAGGTTTTGTGGGTGAGGGTCTTGGACTTCCAGCAAGCGTGCATGAGCGTGTTAGATAGGAGTGAATGGAGACGAATGATACTTGGGACCTGACGATCTGTTGGAGTGTGAGCAGGGTAATATTTAGTGAAGGGATTCAGGGAAACCGGTTATTTTCATATAGTCGGACTCGAGTCCTGGAAATGGGAAGTACAATGCCTGCACTTTAAAGGAGGGGTTTGGGATATTGGCAGTTTGGAGGGATATGTTGTGTATCTCTATACGTATATGCTTCTAAGCTGTTATATTCTGAGCACCTCTGCAAAAGCAGTGATAATGTGTGAGTGTGGTGAAAGTGTTGAATGATGATGAAAGTATTTTCTTTTTGGGGATTTTCTTTCTTTTTTTTTGGGTCACCCTGCCTCGGTGGGAGACGACCGACTTGTTAAAAAAAAAAAAAAAAAAAAAAAAAAAATTAGTATCACACCAAGTGAGCACAATACATATAAAAAATAAAAAATAAAATTAACTTAGTGTAATAAGTAACTAGGTAGAGTTGAGGCAGAATTGAATCTCCTTGAGTAAAAAAAAGAAAATCCATTAGAATTCTTTCAAGACTCTACATGCTGCATACAGCAAACATTATGGTAGTGAAGATATCTGTGTCAAATCTGAAATTTATTTCTTAAAACATTTCTGAAGTACAGTCTGCAAACAAAGTCTTCAAATTTCTAGCACCATAAAAGACAATATACACCATGAAACCAATGTATCATAGTACAAATATTTTTCAAGTTAATTCTTAAGGAAACTGACCTGGAATATAATGTCTAGTAGAGCTGTGGAGAGTAGGTTGTGTAGTGTCCACATAAGGTATTCCTCTTGTGTCACAAATCCTGAGTTGCTTGGATCGTGGTTTTCTAATAATTCTCTTACTAGTCTCTGGACACAGTCTGGGGAAACACCCAAACACACATCGTCTGTTAAAGACAACGCTATTGTTATGACAGCTTAACATATACCTGTCTGCACATACAATACTTCTGTAAGGTTCATGAAAATACATGTACAAGTCATACAACCAAATAAAAAAAAAAATGAAAGTTTAAGCAAACTAAAATTCACAATGAAATATTGAGAAAACTGAATAGTCATGTGAGAAGCATGAAAAAAAAATTACACAAAATAGTGTTAAGGCTAATTAACCCTTTCAGGGTCCGTGCCATAGATCTACGGCTTTACGTTAAGGGTCCAAACCGTAGACCTACGCCATGAGCTCAGCTCACTCTGATAAGCTGTGAGCAGTAAATTTAGGCCTAGATATGAGAGAATACATCTATGTGGTATGTGTGCACCACATAAAACAAATCCTGCAGCACACAGTGCATAATGAGAGAAAAAAAAAACCGAGACCGTAATTTTCGATTAAAACAGCAACTTTGCAGCGTTTTCTCGTACGTTTTTTATATTTGTATTTGTGATTTCGTGGTCTCATATGATAGAATGGAAGATATATTACAGAAATAGAGATGATTTTGATTGGTTTTAGTACTGAAAATGGCTTGAAACTGAGCTCAAAGTAGCAGAAATGTTAAATTTTTGCCGATGTTAGAGTAAACAAATGAACTCACACGTCTAATACACGCCAGCTGGTGGGTATAATATACATTCACAAATGTGCTGTTATTTATATAATTATTACAATATTGCATGACAGTAAATCTTCTATTTTTTGGTTTGAATAAAAAATCATTATGTGAACCATACCATGTGAATTAAAAATCAAAATGGAATTCATTTGTAAAGCCTGAAAATGTAACTAATGAACAGAGGAAATGTTAGTTTAGTGCCAGGAATGCCTGCATTGTTTATTCTGACCCTATTTTGAAGTTGGAATATTTTGAACTTTGCACTAAGTTGGCCAAATTACCAATTTCCAATCACTTTATTTTGTAGTTGAAACAGTTGAGTTGGCAATTTCTTGTGCTCAGTCAATAGAATAGAAGTAATACTAGTGAAATAGCTAAGAATTTGGTCGACTGGAATAAGGTAATTGACCTAAACTGGGAGTCAAAGTTGGCAAAATCGCCGATGCATAAATATCACTGACACATCAAAATTTGCGAGAGCATAATTTCGTCAATTTTCCATCAAATTTTGTACTTTTTCTTTTATTACCTTCAGAAAAAGATTCTCTACCATTTCATAAGAAAAAATAAAATTATTTTTTGAAAATTCTTGGATACTGGTGCGCACTTTGAAATTTGGCCTCTGGACCCTGAAAGGGTTAAATGAGTCACTCTAATGAAACATTGTAATAAAGGCTTGTACTTTTCTTTTTTTTTGACTCACTCCCTCATCCACCCTGAGAAAATCATGTGTCAACAGCTTCCCATTTATATACTACAATCACACTATGAAAAGCTTCAAAATCACTGGAGCTGGAATTACCACTACTCTCAATAGACTGTAGTGGACCTCAGACCTCTTGTATGTATTGTACCTCAAATTTACCTAACATCCCATCAAATAAATATGTAGTAAGAGATCATACTTTCCTTCATTCTTTTGGAGGACTATGGACAATGTTACAATGCACTTGGGTGATGGGTTGTTGAGGTACAAAGGAATTTGTTGAAATAGCTGGGATCCACAACAACCCAGTAAACAGCAAGACATCTGGTTCAAACACTTAAAACTTAACCATGACACAATTTGTGGCACAAGTAACTAGAATATCACTGAGCAAGAGCTCAATTCCTATATTACTCCATAATTATCATTACATACTTCCACCCACACTAATCTTTTTATATGCAACAACATCCCCTTCCAATGAAATCCCAACCCTAAATAAGAGCTTATACATGAACATTTTTTTTTCAACACATTGGCATCTCCCACCAAGGCAGGGTGACCCAAAAAAGAAAAACATTTTCACCATCATTCAACACTTTCACCATCATGCACACACAATCGTTGTCTTTGCAGAGGTGCCCAAATACAAAATTCAGATGTCACTCCAAACAGCAAATATCCCAAAACCCTCCTTTAAAGTGAAAGCATTGTACTTCCCACCTCCAGAACTCAAGTCCGGCAAACATGGGAATTTTTCTTTTTTAACACGTCGGCTGTTTCCCACCAAAGCAAGGTGACCCAAAAAGAAAAAACTTTCATCATCTTTCAACACTTTCACCATCACTCATACATAATCAGTGTCTTTACAGAGGTGCTCAGATACGACAGTTTAGATGTCCCTCCAAACAGCCAATATCCCAAAGAAATTTACAATACAAGGTTATAACTGGGAAATATTAACTTGCAATACCAATCATAAACACAGCCATTCAACCAAGTTGAAATTTAAAACAAGATTTAAAAACAAAATACAAAATCTAATAGTTAAATTTAAAAATATGTTAATTTAAAAAATAACAAAGTGTAAGATGGGAATGACAAAACCAGGTATTTACAGTTACAATATCAACAAGTATTTACAGTGACAATATCAACACAAATGAAATGCAGTTTCTTGAAAAAATTATCATCGCTGTTGCAGTATAAAAAAAATCCAAAATTTTATTGATAGTGTATTTCTTCAGTACTGGTATGAGTTATGAGAAGGAATGATGCACAAGCACTAACCGTGTGTGGCTTCTTTGTACAACACAAAGGAAAAGGGTAATACTGTACTGTATATAAAATACTCATTAACACACCACTGCCTTCCACATGTTCTTCGTCTCGTAAAAGTAGAAGAGCCTGAACCATGGCAGTTAATTCATCTTTAGAGAGTTTCCCATCCCGATCCCTATCAAAGATTTTAAAGCAGAATTTTTGTCGCTCAGTTTGTGGGCCCCGACAAGCAGCCGAGATTCCACAAGCCATTTCCTGAAGAAAAAACAAAAACAAAGAATTTCATTAAGACTGTTTAAAAGCAAGCTAAAAATGTTACAAACATTTCATTAAAAACTAAGAAAGAATATGTCATCTGCTAAAACTCTTGCAATTGCCAAGATTCAGCAAGAGCAAGCCCATCACCAGCTCAAGGTAAAGGGTATAGTAGAGTCATTATTGAAAGAAATAAGGGAAAAAGCAGAATCACAGATGAACAAAGAGGCTTTAGGAAGAATAGGGGATGTGTAGACCAAGTGTTTACAGCGAAGCATTTAAGTAAACAATATTTAGATAAAAGTAAGGAAGTTTTCATTGCACTTATAGATTCAGAAAAGGCATATGATAGGGAGGATAGGTGAGCAATGTGGCAGATGTTGCAAGTGTATCGAATAGGTGGTAGGTTACTGAAAGCAGTTAAGGATTTTTTTTTTTTTCAACAAACCAGCCGTATCCCACCAAGGCAGGGTGGCCCAAAAAGAAAAACGAAAGTTTCTCTTTTTAAATTTAGTAATTTATACAAGAGAAGGGGTTACTAGCCCCTTGCTCCCGGCATTTTAGTCGCCTCTTACAACAAGCATGGCTTACGGAGGAAGAATTCCGTTCCACTTCCCCATGGAGATAAGAGGAAATAAACAAGAATAAGAACTAGAAAGAAACAGAAGAAAACCCAGAGGGGTGTGTATGTATATGCTTGTACTTGTATGTGCAGTGTGACCTAAGTGTAAGTAGAAGTAGCAAGACGTATCTGAAATCTTGCATGTTTATGAGACAGAAAAAAGGACACCAGCAATCCTACCATCATGTAAAACAATTACAGGCTTTCATTTTACACTCACTTGGCAGGACGGTAGTACTTCCCTGGGTGGTTGCTGTCTACCAACCTACTACTTAGATCTTATGAGGTATAATATTTAGAGGTATTAATATGGGTATGTAGGGAGAGGAGGAGATTATTTTCCATTAACAGCAAGTTGGAAAGGGATGCATTATGTCACCATGGTGTTTAAGCATTTTTTTGATGGGGTATGAAATGGAATCTTTATCGGAACGGTTGGCACTAAGTAGCTGCAGAATCAAATACAAAATGGAGTGTCACAGTTAGGATTTTGAGGTATCACTCTTGGGATTCGGAAGTCGAAGTGTAGTCGACAATTTGGGACTGGACACATAGACTGCAAGCATTGAAGGAACGATACACAGTACCAAGTATGAGGCAACAATATTTGTATGATGAAACACATTGTGGGAAAGGTTTCTGATAAAGATCAATGTGTCAGTATTTGGGACAATTGTCGGTTTTTATACAGATGGTACTAGCAATGTTGTAGAAAAATCTGTGATGGGGTAATGAAGAACTGAATGCTAGGGTTATGGGAGGTGGGATTAAAAATGCGAATCAATAGAAAGGGAGTTGCACAGTTGCTTTTATGAGAATGACAACTCTTTGCGGGATTCTGAAAAGTTGCAAAGGTAGGTGGACGAATTTGGGAGGGTACATAAAAGAAAGCAATTGAAAGTGAACATAGAAAAGAGCAAGGTGATGAGGGTAACAAATAATTTAGGTAATGAAAAATTCAATATCAGACTGGAAGGAAGGAGTATGTAGGAAGTGAATGTGTTCAGATATTTGGGAGCAGAGTATTCAGTGGATTGGTTTATGACAGATGAGGTGAACTATAGAACTGATGAGGAAAAAAGGTGAGTGGTACACTGAGGCACCTGTGGAGACAAAGAATGTTATCTATGGAGTCAAAAAGGGGAATGACAATGAAAGGAACATGTGAAAGACCTGGGAGTAATTATGTCAGCTGACCTTTCTTTCAAAGAACACAATAAGATCAAGGTTACTGCAGCCAGGAAAATGATGAGGTACAAAATGAGAACTTTCAAAATAAGGGAAATAATGCAAATGGTGACACTTTTCAAATCGCTTTTGCTCTCTCATTTAGAATATTGCTCAGTGTTGACTGTTCCATCCAGGGCATGAGGAAATATCAGAGCTGGAGAACCTACAGAGATTATTTACGGCCTGCAAAGAGCCATAAATATTACTGGGAATGCCTTAAAGTCTAAACCTTTGTGAAGAGCAGGGACATTATCATCACCATAAGGGAACACTGTATCAATGTCTGCAGACAAGAGAAATTTTCAAGAAGAAACTGGACAAGTATCTCCACCAGTTGCCAGATCAACCAGGCTGTGATATCATATGTGGATCACCTGGCCATCAGCAGCAACAGCCTTGTTGACCAGGCAATCACCAGATGAGCCTGGTCCAAGGCCAGGCTCTGGGAGTAGAAAAACTCTCAGAACTCATCAAAGGTAAATGTATGAGAGTACAGTGGTACCACCACTCTTATATGGGTGTGAGTCATGGGTTGTGAATGCTGTAGCAAGGAGGTGGCTGGAGGCAGTGGAGACACGTCTGAGGGCATTTTTTTTCTCGACCAACTGGCCGTATCTGAGGCAGGGAAACCTAAAAATAAAGCAAAGTTTTTCTTTTTAAATTTATTAATTTATACAGAAGGGGTTACTAGCCCCTTGCACTGAGGACAATATGTGGTGTAAATATTATGCAGAGAATTTGTAGCTTGGAGATTAGGTGGTGGTGCAGGGTTACTAAAAGTATTATCCAGAGGCTGAGTAGGGGCTTTTGAGGTGGTTTGGACATTTGGAGGGATTGGAGTAAAATAGGATGACTTGAAGGGTGTATAAATATATTGTGGAAGGAAGGCAGGGAAGGGGTTACCTTAGGAAAGGCTGGAGGGAGGGGGTAAAGGTGGTTTTGTGTGTGAGGGGTTTGGATGTCGAGCAGGCATATGTGAGCAATGCAATATTTGTGACAGGACTCAGGGAAAGTAGTCAGCTGGACTTGAGTCATGGAGGCGGGAAGTACAGTGCATTTGTAGTTCGGAGGACCATCCAAACTGTAGTATCGGCCTGCCTCTGGCAAGACAGTGATGGAGTGAACAATGATGAAAATATTTCTAGTTTTTCGGGTCACCCTGCCTCAGTGGGAGATGGTCAGTGTGTTAAAAAATATATATATACAGTGGACCCTTGGTTTTTGTCAATCTTAGTTATCATGATTTTGGTTTTGGCCGACTTTTTTCGTCGATTTTTGGCTTTAGTTTTCGTCGATTACCTTAGTTTTCATCAATCATACAGAACCTGTCCAGTCCCCAGCGTGCAGACAAAGCAGGAGATAGTGTTGTGCAGTCCATTATTTGTGAAAAGGCAGGGCATGAGGATCTCATAAAGAAACTGCCTGAAACAAGTGGTGATGAAAGTGAATTCAAGGTCAGCAAAGGCTGGTTCGAAAATTTCAAGAAGCGAAGTAGCATACACAGTGTTGTAAGGCACGGTGAGGGTGCCAGTTCAGACAAACAAGCAGCTGAAAAATTCATTGGGGAAAACAAATGTTATGTAGTCTTAAAAATTCCAACCCCAACAAGAGTTCAAGTGTGACGAAACAGGCCTCTATTGGAAGAAAATGCCAGAGGACCTACATCACGCAGGAGGAAAAGGCACTCCCAGGACACAAACCTATGAAAGACAGGCTAACTCTCTTGTTGTGTGGTAATGCTAGTGAGGATTTCAAAGTGAAGCCTTTACTGGTGTATCACACTGAAAATCCCAGAGTGTTCAAGAAAAACATTGTTGTTAAGAGTAAATTGTGTGTGATGTGGAAGGCAAACAGTAGGGCATGGGTCACAAGGGAAATTTTCCTGGAATGGTTGAATGAAGTGTTTGGCCCCAGTGTGAAAAAATACTCCTGGATAAGAAATTGCCACTCCAGTGCCTCCTGTTAATGGACAATGCTCCTGCTCATCCTCCAGACTTGGAAGCCCAATTGTCTAAGGAATTCAGTTTTGTAACAGTGAAGTTTTTTGCCTCCTAATGCCACTCCTAACCTCCAGCCCATGGACCAGCAGATCACTGCAAACTTCAAAAAACTGTAACCCAAAGCAATGTTTCAAAGGTGCTTTGACATAACCTCGGACTCTGAATTGACCCTTAGAGAGTTCTGGAAGAATCGCTTCATTATCTTCCACTGCATAGGCCTTATAGATAAGGCTAGGCAGGGAGTGACTTCCAGGACGATGAACTCTGCTTGGTGAAAACTGTGGCCAGTGTGTGTCCAAAAGAAGGGTTTTGGGAGGTTTGAGGCTGACCCTGTCGACCCTACACCTGTTGTGCAATCAATTGTGGCATTAGGAAATTCCATGGGGTTGGATGTGAGTTTGGAGGATGTGGAAGAGTTGGTGGAGGACCACAATCAAGAGCTAACCACTGATGAGCTGCAAGAGCTTCATCTGCAACAGCAAGAGACCACAGCTCAGGAAATTGCTTCAGAGGAGGAGGAGGAAGAGAGATGGAAGAAGGTGCCTTCTTCAAAGATTAAGGAGATTTGTGCAATGTGGACTAAAGTGCATTGATTTGTGGAGCAACATCACCCTAAGAAAGCTGTTGCAATCCGTGCTGGTGACTTTTACAATGACAATGCCATGTCCCATTTTAGGCAAATCTTAGAGACGCCAGAAACAGACCTATCTGGACAGATATTTTGTGCGACAGGGGTCCAGTGACTCTCAAGCTGATCCTAGTGGCATTAAAAAACAAAGGAGGGAAGTGACCCAAGATAAGGACTTGGTACCTAGTCCTTATGGAGGGGGATTCCCCTTCCAAACAATAACCTATCTTCCCTCTCCCTTCCTCCCTGCCTTCCTTCCAGCAACAACAGCCTTCAAAAAAAGCTAAGTGTCATGTTTAATGCTCATTCTTTCATGCATGTAAATGTATATTTAAGGTAAAAAAAATTTTTTTTTGTTGATACTTCTGGGTGTCTGGAACGAATTAATTCCATTTACGTTATTTCTTATGGGGGAAAACGATTTTGGTTTTGGCCGATGGCTCCACAACGGATTAAACACGAAAATCAAGGATCCACTGTATAGTTTCACTGGTAACACATTAGATTCTGTACCCTATATAAAAAAAAATATGTACAGGCACACAGTACTTAGTTTCACTTGCACCTGTACTAAATAATATACACTCTAGTATGGGCAATAAAAATATTCATCAAACCAATATAAGTGAAGAGATGTCCAAATAATAAAATATTACAAATGCTGTAAAATAATTTAAATTTGGAAACCCACCTTTCCTTATGAATAATTTAAATTTTAAAAATTTTTTTTTCCAAAAAAAATTTTTTTTTAATTACTGCTCCCATTAAAAATTTTAAATTTTTGGGGTTAATCCCCTCAAAAATTTTGATCAAATTATTAAAAAACTCTAGTTTATTAAAGGGCAATTTGAAAAATGTTTTTTCCCAATGAAACTAAACTTTCCAGGTGTGATGTCATTTTTTAAACTTTTCCCTTAAAGATTTTAAAACACTTTTAGTTTTAAGAGAAACCCTTGGGGCTATGTGGGTCCTATTTTCATCGAAGGCATTAAAAAACCCCCTCTTGCCAGCAAGGGGGAAGGAAAGTGGGGAGAGATCATAGGAAACCAATGTGTCTGGGCCCCAATTTTTCCCTGTTGGTGGGGGCCCCTTCAAATCCCAAATTTTTTTTCTCAATTTCCCAAAAAGGTCTGCCCTTTTATGTAAGAAAAAGAACTATTAGGATGTTTTTTGGGGGGCCCAAAATTTTAGAGTTTAAATAATTTTGAAAGCCAAAAGGTCACTTTTAAGGGCGGGAAGAAAATACAACCTTAATGTTACAATGGGCCCCAGTGTCTGTTCTTTTTATTACAAGGGGACACAACCCAGGGCCCGGGGCCCCCCCAAGACCAGTACTCGATCCTTATATTGGGGCATGGAGACAAGCAGGTCACCCCCTTAAATTTTTTACCCTTACCATGTGCTTGAATATTTACACAAAGCCCAAAAATTAGGAATGGTTAATGTGCTTTGTCAATGAGAGAATATTGACATCACAGCTCTCCAGTATTTTGCAAACCTGCAGCGTTTTAATATATCTCGAAGGCACTTATACTCTACTCTTATGCAAAAATTTACTATAAATGAAAAGGTGAATCTACTAATAAGGGGAAAAAGTGTGTGCTAAAATTTTAAGAAAAACAATTTTAGTTTAAAAAAAATACCTTCCCTATGTAGGCAGTCACATCAACTGAAGGACTTATTTTTTTAACAACTCAAAATTTTAATGCTCCCTTTAAATAAAATATCTAAAGATGATTAAAAAAAATTTTATTTTTTTCCAGTAATAACCGAGAAGAAAAGGTTTGGTTGGGAACTGCTCATGAAAAAAACCAAAATTTTGACAGAAAAAGGGCCTTTAATGGGTTTTGGGTGCTTTTCAGCTTTTAAAACTGTTTTCATGGACAAGTCAAAAATACATAAAAAAAGCACTGAGGTTAAAACAATTTCTATTAAGTAAAAAGGGGTTTAAAAATTTTTGGTTATTACAACAAAACCAAAAATTTTAAAATGGAAAAATTTTAGAAATGATAATTAAAAAGGTGTGCATCAGAAAACATTACAGTACAGCAATAAAAATTTTTAAAAAATTTCAATACAGGGGAAACCCTCGGTTTTGGGTTTAATACTTTCCCAAAAAAGTTGCCCGATAAAACTAAATCACAGGGAAAACTGTTTGTAGTTTTTTTTTAATAAGAAAAAATTTTAAATTTCCAATTAACCCATTCAGCCCCCAAAAACTTTTAATCTTTTTTCCCGAGAAAAACTATGGGTTTTACATACAAACTAGGGTATCCCAAAACCCAAGGGTTTCCCCCTGTTTTTTTACAGTGAATTTAAACCCCCAAAGTTTAAATTAAGTGTGTTTTAATTGAAAACTGTTTTCTTTTTCAAGCAAAAACCTTTTCAAAAACCCATAAAATTTAAAGAAAATCTTTTTTTTTTTAAACTCATCGGGCCCGTTTCCCATGGGGCACGATGCCCCCCAAAAAAGAAAAAAAACCCAAAAAAAAAAGAAAAAAATTTTCATCATCATTCAATTTTTTTCCCACCACACTCAGAAACACCCCCACCCAAACCGTGGAGAGAAGACATCGTCGTTCCTGCTCTTTTGCGGGAAAAACTCTGAACACTGTTACTCCGAGTTTTTTTCTTGGGTTATCCTGATTTGCTCTTCCCCGGGTTTTGAGGGGAAAACTTGTTTGGCAGTCACTTGGGCCCCCTTTCCCATAAAAGAGGGTAAGGCGGTGACTTGCTTGTTTGGTCACCCCTTTTCCCCCCACCCCCCCACCCTTTTCCCCATCCCCCCCTAAACCCAAACCAACATTGGCCTGCCCACTTAATACACATACATTGCTTCCCTTCTGATTTTCCCTATCTTCTTCTTTTTGGGCAATTTCCTTTTTGGGGCGAGTTAAAAACCGGGCTTTTTTGACCACCCGGGAAGCCCGTGGGGTTTTTTGAAAAACCCGGGGCCGATTTTGCCTTGGGCCCTTTCCCCTCACTACCCCGGGGTGGCTATTTTTGGGGGCTGCCCTTTTTCAAAAAGTCGGGCTAAAATTTAGGATTTTAAATTTAAACTTTAAAGGGAAAAAGACCCTTTTTTTTAAAAAAACTCCTCTGCCAGATGTTCCTTCCTAAAACATCTGGCGGGGGTTTCGTGTAAGTTTACGTATTAAAGGGGTAATCAAATGTAATAAAAAGAAATTCTAAATGTATTTGTTTTCCCAACCCTCAATGTTGCCCCCAGTGGATTTTTTTTTAAAACCCCACGCTGGAGCAGTAACTTCTCCTCTCTTGGGAAAAGATTTAAATTCAAAACTGCTAAAAGCATGATGTCACTGACAAACTAAGCCCTTCGGGTGTTCCCCCGGTTGCCCCTGAGAGCAACAAGCTCGAGGACTGTGTTTTTGGCCAAATAAACCATTTTCATGAAACATAGCAGGTAAAATTGAAATTGTTGGGGGACTTTTAATAAGAAAATTCTGTTTTTGGGCTGTAGAAGCACATAAATTCTTTTAATCCTAACAACAACAAGGTAACCTTGAAGTTAATACTTGAGACACCTGGGGAAAGGCCCAAACTTTGGTTTCAAAATGGCTTCAAATTTTTTTTGGCCCAAGATGTACATCGGGCCAAATCTCTTTAAAACGATTTTTTTCAGTGTGACACAATTTTTTTTAAATTTTTATGCCTTTGGTCATAACCCCAAAACAAATGCTGTACTCAAGGGAAAATTTTGTGCTTTTTGCTCGGGCCCAAACCCTTCTTATCGAGACTGTAAAAATAAAAATACCCCCAAAATGTGCCCCTCTGCAACGGAAAACTCATGCTGTTTTGCTATTTGTCCTAAAAGGGAAAAAAAGGAAATGCAGAAAATTTTTGGAAGCCAAAAAATTTTTCCATTTCCCAAAAGAAGCCCCACCCCCCAGGCACCCCCAAACGATGTCCCAAACTTTTTTTCCCCACCCTCTCCCCGGGGATCAATTTGGGACTCCTCAGGTACTCCCCCAAGGGTTCCAATTTTTTGGAATTCTGCCCCTTTTGGGAAAGTCCCCCAATCTAACCCTCCCCTAAAAAACCAAACGCAACAAAAAGGGTTTTCATTCTCATCTTGCCCTTCGGGTTTTCCACAGCCGGGGATATGACGAAGCACAAATAATGTTTTGATGGCCAAAAAAATAGCAGGTGGTGACTTTAAAATCTGGCTCTCAGGTTTTAAATGATTGTTAAGGGCTAATGGGATCACCCCCCCATCACTTTTCCCAGAAAATGTAAAGGCTATTATAAACCCACCCTTCTCATAACAAAAAAGTTTGGTCCCCAAATCTACATCTAAAAATAAGCCAAAAGTCACCCTTTTGGCCCGGGAAAAACGCCCACCTCGTTTTACCCCAGGTTTAAATTTTCCCCTCAACCCGAAATTAAAACACCTGAACATAACAACCCCAAAAATTTGGGCCTACTCCCCGCTTTTTTGAAGCTGACCCGGGTTAAACAGGAACTTCCCAGGATAAATCACCTTGCCAAACCAAATTTTTCCCCTTGGAGCCTCCACAGTCTCCCTTTAAAGCTCCCGACCCTCTTTCCCTGTAACTGGGAATATCATACCTCCGTTTTCTGGTGAGGGACTTTTAACGTTCCAATAATCTTTTTTAATAAAAATCCCTCTGGGAAAAGATGAGGCTTTTTAATACCCCCCAACCTACGCAAAGTTCCCCCCTCCCCTTGACGAGCCCGGAAAGGAAAATTGGTGGTTTCCCAAAACATAAACACTACCCCGAGGCTTTCAGACCGCAGTACACGGGGAAAGTCATGAAATAATGGGGTTTAACAATTTTCCAATTTTTAAATGTTCAACTTTTTTTTAATAACCGTTACCTTCTTGGGGGTTGAACTACAAAATTTAAACAATCCCGATTTTTATACTTTTGAACGAAAACAGCTGCAAGAGTTGAAAAAACATAAAAAATTTAAACGTGGTTACGGGTATGTGGAAAATCAAGAGGACCCTTTAGGGGGTGTAGCCATCTTATTTTAAAATTTGGCTTACATTTAAAAATTTTCATGTTGATGAAGTAATTTTTTTCTTGCAATAGAAATGACAAACCGTCTCATGGAAAAACTAGTGATAGGAACGGATTTTTTCCCCCCAACAACAATATACGGGGGCCCCCCGGTTAACAAATTTTTTTCATTCCAGTAGTAGGTTCAGGTCCCATACGGACCAAATTTTTTTTCCCATGGAAAATTTTGGGTAAAGTAGATTAGTCCATTTCAGCCCCCCAAACATACACTAAAAACGCATTTAACATAAATAAACTTAAAATAATCGGTCGCATTTGGGGGGGTGATGGGTTTAAGCGGGGGTAAAACTTTTATAGAGTCAATTCCTCAAACTAGGTTATTAAGCAGAATACCCCAAAAATTTAGTGGGAGATTTTTAATGTTCATCACCCTCCCCCTCTTAAATGTGGACGGGTTTCCCAAACTGGGTGACTTAAAAGGAAAACAACTCTTTAAAATATCATGACGCTAAAAAACTTGTCATTTTCCCAAGGCCATTTTTTAATTTCGTCTTTTGGACCTCATGGGGGAAAACCGGGATAAAGTCGACAAACAGAAAAACGGTAACTTTTTTTCCCAACTGCCCGTATATCTCCTGGGGGAAATGTAGGATCTGACCCACCCCTTTTATAATAAAACTAAAAAACTTCTAATTTAAAAATACCTGTCCCCCTTCCCAAAAACCCAATCTTTAACCCCCCTAGGTTTTGACCCTTCAGGGCATTTCTGGGTGACGTGAAATTGTTTTTTTTGGAAAAAACATCCCTTCCCATGAAATTTGATGATGAAAATCGGGGTCCCTGCAAAATAAAAATTTATTGGGAAGCTACAAAAAAAAACTTGGGTCAATTGGGTTCCACAAAAGTTTTACCAACAATAAAAACCTACTGGGGAAAATTTTAAGAAAATTTTAAAGAAATTTTTTCAAGCAAAATGTCAAAAGGAATTTCAAACGCGACAACCACCAGCAGTTTCCAACTGCACCCGTTTAAAGGGCCCAAAAATTTAAATTTTAACGTTTTATTTAAATCAAAACGGGCCCCATGGAAACGCTAGTTTTTTCAAGTAATCATACAAAGGGTTGAACCAGCAAAATTTTGGAGTAAGACTGACAATTTTGGGAAAGAAAAAGGCACAACCCCCCCAAAAACCCCCCCTAGTTCATCCCTTCACTGATAAAGGATGATGAAGATGTTAAAATTTAAATTTGCGATCCACGGCCCCAGGCAAATTTTGTTTGGGTGAGTAGGGGGGAAAATTCTCTCCACAATAACAGTGGGAAAATTTTTCCCCAAAAATCATTACCCATTTGGTAAATGAATGGAGAAAATGAGAATTTGGGATTAAAAAATCTAAAACCCACTCCCTTCCATCAAATACTTCAACTCTTAAAGATACCCCCCCGTTTACTGGGACCTAAAACATTACTAGGCTGATTTCAGGTTATTAAAAAGAATCCCGTAATGGGCCCCGGGCCTCTCTGGAATAAAAAGGGAAAAAAATAAAGTTCCCCCCCAAAAATTTTGTAAAAAATTTTTGGGTAAATACCCCTTTAATGCCATTTGGGGCCTCAGGACATTTTCCAGGGGTTTTTTTTAAGACTGTTAGGATGATTTTTCTAGGGAAAGCCCAATAAAGACACCCAAACCAACTGGGAATATAGCCCAAAATTTTCTCTAACTTGAAGTCACGGGAAAAAAAGTTTTTGAGAAGGTCATTTCCAACAGTTTGAACTACTATATGGATTTTTAATTTCCATTTTTTTATAAAAAACGGGGGGGGGGGGGGGTTTTAGAACCCCGAGGTCCCAATAATGCAATAAATGTTATTTTCGATACGTAGAAAGTCAAAAACATCGGGGGGAATCTTGCCTTAATTGCCCCCAAGTTGTTCATAAACCCTTTTGTGGGCTTATGGCGGGATGGCCTTATTTAAAAACAAAACTCATTGACCTACCAGACCATCCCCTGGATTTTTCCTCAGAGTAATTTTAAAATTTTCTTAACTCAAAAAAAAAAATCATTCCACCTTTTCTTTTGGCAGGTGCCAGACCCTTTTTTTTAAAAAAAACCAAACGGTTTGGTTTTCCCAAAGGGTTCTTGTCTCAGTCCATTTTCTTTTAAAACATTTAGGGTGAATGCCCCTTCCTAAACCCGGGGTTTTAAAAATGTTTCCAATTGTGAAAAACAGTTTTGCAGAGGGATGTTTTTCAGTCGTCTAAACACCCCCGGGTAAAAAAGGAAAATACAAGTATGAGAGAGTCTAAAAAAAAATTAATATTGAACTTCGTAGAAAACCATCAAAAAATTTTTGGGGGAAAAAGAAATGGGGGAATTACGACTAATCCGGACAAGGCCTTGTTAGCACGATAGGTTTTTGGGGCCATAAACCCATTGAAGTTTAAGGGGGAAATCTCCATCAGAGGAAACCCCTGTAGCCATTAAAAACCCCTAAAAGTTTTTGGGAAATTAAAAATAGACGGGTGCCCACTAAAATCTCATGTAACTAAAAAGATAAACATAGCCAAAGGCGGTCTTAGCAGTCCTTTTTCCCGATTCAATCAAGCCCCTCAACATGTAAAAAAAACATCTGTATAAAATGATAATAAGACCAATCCCCAAATCCCTTTTTGCCCCAATTTTCATTAACAAAAAAGCCCAAACCCATGCTACGGCTACGGGGGTTTCCAAATAGGGGTTTTTCTTTCGCTTCATTACCGATCCAGGAGGAGAAAACAGAGTTAAAATGGCAGATTTAAAATTTAAAACAAAAATTACGGGCCAAAAAATGTAGCCCCCGCCCACCAAAAAAAAGGAAACAACTCTATTCAATCCCAAGAACTTACAACCAGATAGAAAAACATCCTACAAAAAGTGGTAAATCCCCCAGGGAAATTATATAATAATATCCCCCTTCATAGGACTAAGAATAAACTCTCCCACAGGGGGGCCCGTCTTTTTTAAAACATAAAGTGTTTTCCATCAAAACCCTTGATATTGAGAACCCCCTGATGAAGAAGATTGGGAAACCCCAGAACCCTTCTATGTAACAAAAATTCCCCCCCCAATTAGGGAGACATCTTATATAAAAATTTTTCTAAATGTAAAAATTAGCTATTTCCCATGCGGGGACACCCCCTTTTAAAAGAAGCCTTTGTCGCGTAATTCCATAAACTGTCCAGAAAATTATTGCTTCATCGTCGAATAAATATTCTTTTGTCCCAAATCGTAAAAAAAAAAAAAAAAAGGCAATTGCAACCTTGTTAAATCCCAAATTCAGATCATGAACTTATTATATGTTTATATCTATTTGACCCCTGAGGGTTTTAGTTTTAATTCCCCCTTAAAAAGAACATTTATCTTTCACATACATTTTAAAAAACACCAAAGTGGTTGGGCCATTTTCCCTTTTATATCCTACCCCCTTTCCCCCCCCTTCCCCCCTTTTTCCCAATATTTCCACCCTTTTACCCATCCTTCTTCCTTTACCCCTCTTACCAAAGCCTGGTCATAAGAAGCAAAAAGAAGCGAAAGCCATCATTTCATAATAATCATTTTTTTTTTGCAGAGGCGCTCAGAAAAGAATTTGGGATGCCACTCCAAATTTCCAAATATCCCAAACCCCTCCCTTTAAAAACCCTTTCAGGGTCTGTGCCGTGGATCAAACGGCTTTAAGTTCGGGGTTCCAAAAACCGTAATATACCCCATGAGCTTAAACCCCTCTGATAATTTAGAGGGGTAAATTTTGGGGCCCTTTAGATAAAAGAGAATACTTTTAAAACGGGTTGGGTGCACCCCCATAAAAAAAATCCTGCAGACACAGTGTAGGGGGAAGAAAAAAAACGAGACCGTGTTTTTTCGATTAAAACGGGAAAATTTGCAGTGTTTTTTTTGTAGGGTTTTTTTGGTTTTATTTGCGTTTTTCCTTGGCCCTCTTTTGTTTAAAAAGGGAAAGACATTTTTCGAAATAAGATATTTTGATTGGGTTTTAGCAGGGAAAGGGCTTAAAAACTGGGGCTAAAAAATTATCGGAAATTTTAAAATTTTTTTTGCCGATGTTAAAGGGAAATAAAAAAGGCGACCCCTCACCACCAGCTGGGGGGTTAATATCCTTTTCACAAATGTGGTGATGATTTTTTATTCAATTATTACAATACTCCCATAACAGTAAATCTTCTATTTTTAGGGTGTGAATAAAAATTCATTATGTGAAATAAAAAAACCAAAAGGAAATTTTCATTTGTAAAGCCAAAAAACGTCCCAAATTTAAACAGGGAAAATGTTAGTTTTAGTGCCAGGAAAAACCTACTTTTTGTTTATTCTGGCCCCCTATTTTGAAACGGGGAATTTTTTGAACTTTGTTTTAAAATTGGGCCCAAATTACCAATTTCCCGATCCCCTTTATTTTTTGAGAAACAGTTGACTTGGCGTTTTTCTTGTTTTTAAATAATAAAATTTAGAAGTTTTACAAAGGAAAAGCTAAGAATTTGGTCGACTGGAATAATGTAATTGGCCTAAAATGGGAGTAAAAAGTCGGCAAAATTGTGATTCGTAACCCCCGTTTGTTTAACAAAAAAAATTCGCGGAGCATAATTTCATAAATTTTTCCATCAAAATTTTGTACTTTTTGTTTTATTACTTTCAGAAAAAGATTTTTTTCTTACCATTTCATAAGAAAAAATAAAAAAAATTTTTTTTTTTTAAATTCTTGGCCCCCCTTTGGGGTTTGCACTTTAAAATTTTGGGTCTGGACCCTAAAAGGGGTTTAAAAGTGCGGGGCTTGTACTTCCCTTTACCCAAGGCCCTCAAGTCTGGCAAAACCGGGTTTTAACCTGAATCCCTTACAAAATATTCCCCTTGCCCCAAAACCCCAACAGTCATCAGGCCCCAAAAAACCCCCTTTCCCCGTCCCCATTCCCTCCTTTTTAAAACACACTCATGCACTCTTGGGGGAAAACCCAAACCCCCCTCCCCCACAAAAAAAAAACCTCCTTTACCCCCTTCATCAACCTTTTCAAGGTAAACCCCTACCCTCCCCCTTCCCTCCCCTACAGATTTATACACTCCCAATTTCATTCTACTTTGTTCCTTTCCTTTTAAATTTTCCCCCAAAACCACCTCAAAAAACCCCTAATAATATTTTTTAATTAATCCAAAACCCCCTCCAAAAATTTCCCACTAAAAAAATTCTCTCCCTTAATATTTACGCCAAACATCCCCTTAAACACGACATCTCCCTGCTCAACCACCCCTCGCTACAGCATTTACAACTCACGTTTTCAAAAATCATATAAAAAAATAAAAATTTTAAAATAAAATTAATAAAAAAGCAGGGACAAAAAAAGATGTGAAAAAAGGAATATTGCAAAATAAAACAAAGTTTCAAAATCATTAAGGAAAAAAAAAAAACAGGGTGTAAAATGAGAAAATTTAAATTGTATCGTGCAGTAATTATAGATCAAATGTGAACTTAAAAGTGGGTAAACCACAAGATTTTTGATAAAAGGGTTTGGGAAAGTCTTGGGTCTTTTAAAAGTGACCCCAGGGCAGGGGCTCGGGCCAACACCAGCATGTCACTGTTGTAGCATCTGGATGTAATAACAACCACCCCTTTAAAATTTCCCTTTCCCATAAAAAATACTTTCCCAATTCTGAACAAAATTTACTTTTTTTAAAAATTTAAAATTTTTTGGTTTAAAAACTGCACTTTTTGATTTCCCCTATACATCAAAAAAGGGGTTACTGAAATTTGAACAATTTTTACAAAAAATGAACTTTATATTTTTCCCATCTTTTTTTAAATTTTAATTAATTAAAAAAATTTCAATTAGACAGGGGATAGGGGCCAATTTTTAATTTTTTTTCAATTAAGGTATTCCCAGTACTTTTAAATTGGAAACCAGGACCATTTAACATACACACCATTTTAAACCCCTTTTTGCCGTTTTGGGTCGTACACACATATATATATATTTATTATGCTTCAAAGGTAGGAGGAAAGGTTACTGAAAGCAGTGAAAAAGGTTTTTACGGGATAGGAAAACTGGTAGAAAAATGTAGGAAAAGAGGGAAATTATTTCCCAGTAAAATAGGTTTTTAAGAAAAAAGGATGTGTGAAGTCCCCAGGGTTTTGTTTAAAATATTTTTAATGGGGTTGTAAGAAAAGGGTAAATGCAAAGGGGTTTTGGGCAAGGAAAGGGGGGAAATTAAAAGATAAAGAATCACACAAAAGGGGGGGGTTTTCACCCCGTTGCTCTTTTCCCGATGGGGCCCCTGTGCTCTTGGGAGATTCTGAAGAGAAGTTGCAGAGATTGGGGATGAATTTGGGAGGGTGTTTCAAAAGGAAAAAAATTTAAAAGTGAATACAGGAAAGGGTTAAAGGGTTTTGAGGGTTTTCAAAAAAATTTGGGGGTTGGGAAAAATTGGATTTAAGATGGAGGGGAGAGAGTATGGAGGAGGTTAATGTAACAGAATTTGGGGTGGGGGCCCTGTCAGCGGAAAGGGGTCTATGAAAATGAGGTAATCTTAGGGAAATTTATGAGGGAAAAAGGGGAGTGGGCACTTAGGGGTCCCGTGGAACAAAGAACTTTGTCCTTGGAGGGAAAGAGGGGGGAAAGTAAAGAGAGTATAGTTTTAAACCCAAAGCTCTTAATGGGTGTGAAGCATGGGTGTTTAAAAGTTTTCAGGAAAGGGGAAGGTGGGGCAATGGAGATTTATGTCTGAGAGCCAAATTTTTGGGGGTTAAAAATTAAGCAGGAAATTTGTAGTTTGGGGAAAATTTGGGGGGGGGTGCGGGATTACCAAAACCCTTGTCCCGAGGGCTGAGGAAGGGTTGTTTAGGGTGGTTTGGGGAAAAGTGGAGAGAAAAGGGGCGAAACGAATAACTTCAAAAAAGTGTAAAACATCTGAGTGGAAAAGGGAAAGGGGGGGTAGGGGTTTGGCCTAGGAAAGGTTTGGGGGGGGGGGAAAAGGAGGTTTTGTTTTGCGGGGCTTTGGGTTCCCGCAGGCAAAGGTGAGAAAGTTTGATAGGAAGGGGAATGGAAGGGCAAATGGTTCCCCTTTAAAACTTGAGTGCTGTTTTGGGGTGTGAGCAAAGAAAAATTTTTGAAAAGGGGGTTTAAGGGGGAAACCCCGCAGGCCGGGGGCTTGAGTCCCCGGGGAAAGGGGTTTCAGTGCCTGCACTCTGAAAGGAGGGGTTTAAGTTGCAGTTAAAACTGGGAAATGTAAAACCCCTTCTGGGAAGACAGTGGGTTGGGGGGAATGATGGTGAAAGTTTTTTCTTTTTCGGGCCCAAACCCTCCTTTTTGGGAATCGGCCGTGTGATAATAATAAAAATATATATACTCAAAAATTTTTAGTGGGTTCAATCAGCACGGAAAAACTGTAAAGGCCCCCAAAAGTGAGAAAAATGGGGCTTTTGTGGTCAGTGTGCACCATATAAAAAAAAATCCGCACACCCCAGTGCTAAGGGGAAAAAAAAAAAAAATTTAATTAAAAAATGCCCCAAATTTGTGGGAAATTTTTTGGTTTTTAGTATTTACGGTTTTAATTTTTTATTTTCTTGGGTTTATTTTTATAGAATGGAAAACATATTATAGAAATAGAGGTGAAATTTTTATTTGGGCTTACTATTAAAAGAACCTTGAAATGGGGCCAAAAGTAGGGGAAAAAGTTTGATTTTTTTTCTGATGTTCAAGGGGTAAAAAAAATGATGTTCAATTTTCCCCAAAAAAGTCCAAAAAGCCATTTTAAATTTTCAGTTTTGAATGGGCTGACCCTTATTTATACAATTATTTCATTACTTTCAGAAAATTTTTCATAACAGTTAAAATTTTTATTTTTTTGTTTGAAAAAAAAATTCAAAAAAGAAAGCAAGAAAAAATATCAGAGGGGGCCTGGAGATGTGAAAGATGAAAAAAGAAAATGTTTTTTAAGAGCCAGGAATGTCTGGGATTGTTCATTTTGGACCCCCATTTTGAAATTGTCATTTTTTTTAAATTTTTTTGAAAATTTGGCCAAAAGCAAATTTCCCGAAACCCCCATTTTTTTGGGGAATGAAATCAGTAATGGGCAGTTTCCTTTTACTCAAACGATTTTTAAAAAAAACGAGTTCTAAAAGGGAAAATAAGAGTTTGGTCCACTGGGGGCAAGGAATTAGGGCCCAAAATAGGGGTCAAAGTGGATGAAATCGCAGATTCGTAAATATCCCCCCGGGGGTCCCCTAACTTCAAATAGAGCGTAAAACCCTCGTTTTTAACAAATTTGGGGGGGGGGGGGGTTTTTGGGGTCATTACAATCGGGAAAAGATTCCTTTTTCTTTCCCTAAGAATTTTTTTTTTTTTTTTTTTTTTGGGGGGGGGGGTGGATTTTTTAACACCGGGGACCCCCTCAGGATTTGGGTTTCGAAAAGTCAAGGGGTTAAAAGGGAAAGTTACTATCAAGACAAGGTGACAAATATGGCAAAGTATTTAAAAAACAGTTTTTAAAATACTAAAAAACAATTACCATGTTTAAAAAAATTTTTTTGGTCTCAATAAATTTGTACCTACATGTTTTTTTTGTTTTTTGCACAGTGGGGAGTCCCCCCCTCCAAATGTAGGGTGACCTAAAAAAGAAAATCTTCACTGTCATTCTTCCTTTAAAAAACTTCCAAAGTGTTGCCAAAAAAACCCGTTCAGATAAACCCCCTTTGAACTACAACATCCCCATTCCTCCCTTTAGAAATTTCAGGCCCCTGTGCTTACGAAATCAAAATTCAAGTCTGGCTAACCAATTTCCCCCGAATTCCTTCGTAAATGCTACATTGATCACATTTTCCCAAAAGCAAAAAAACACATCAAATCACAAAAAACACTTTTCCCCCCATTCAATCCCATCTAACAAGTTCCACAAGAAAGCTAAAATGTCCAAGCCTCAGCACTCAAAAAACTCCCTTTACCCCTTCCAATCAACCTTTCCCCATTTATGGCCCCCCTCCCATCCTAACCCTCCAAAAAACAGATTTAAAGTTTCCCAGTGATCCATTTTTTGGGTTTTATCCTCATGTATGTCCCCCTACCACTTAACACCCCTCCTCCACCCTTTTTCTAAACTGTTTGTAACAACCCCCACTGCCATCAAACATATCTCCAATGCCCCGCAAACCCCCCTTTCCCTGCTGCATTGTTTAAAAAACCCCCGCTTTACAAAACCCTTAAATTATTTTTTGGTACCATTAGGGGAAAACCCTGTTCCCTCGAGTTTTGAACAGTTTCCCCCCAAATCGAAAAAATTATGGGAAGTGTATTTTTGGGGGGTCTGCAACGGGCTAATCTAATTTACATTTTCCTTATTGGGGAAAAAATTCGTTCAGTTCAGGGACTCGAAAAAGCCTTTGGGAAGAAATTTAAATTTAAAAATCGAGGGACAAAAAGTATTTTTCCCCCTTTTTTTCCTCCCTGGGGTAATGGGTTTTTTGTTCTACAGATGCCTCAATGCATCAAACCCCCTTTCCCCCATCAAATTTCCTGGTTCATCTATCTCTAAAGGGATATCCATCCGGTACCCCATCCACTCCAAAAATCAAAAAACATTTGCTTTCCCCATATTCTCTTCAAACTGGGATCCAACCCCTTTATCACAAATTTTTTTGTTAACTCTCTTTAAAACCCCGCTCTTTGCTATGTTCACTTTTAAAATTTTCCCTTTCCTTTTTACAAATCCCCCAAATTTTCATCTACCAACTTTTTTTTAGTTCTCTTCAGGAAATTTTCCCCCCCAAAAAGTGGGCAATGGCAAAAAACTCAAATGTTTACAATTCCCACTTTGCATTAGATTCATTTCTTTTAATCTTACACCTCTTCCCCAAAACCCTAGTATTTACTTCTTTTAAAAATTCCATTTATAAAAATGTTTTCCCCAACAAATGCACACATCACCCCAGCCCCGTTTAAGACCTCTCCTCTCCCCCAAAAAAACCCCCCCCCCTTACCCTCCCCGGACCTTGTTTTGTTTAAAAAAAGCTGAAACCCGACATTATGGCCCCTGTATTAATTTTGCTGAAAAAAGGAAGAGGAGGAGCTTTAAAATGGATGTGAGGAAAGTTTAAAGAGACAGGGGAATAGATGAAAAGGTAGCCCAAACGCTGGAAAGATGGGATTAAGACATTATAAAAGCAGGTTTAACTAGGTAATGGTTTGGTTGACAACAGCCCCAGGGGGGTACTAACCCTCCTGCCAGGTGAGGTTAAAAATGAAGCCCCTAAAATTTTTTTACATGATGGTAGGATTGTGGTGTCTTTTTTTTTTTGTCCCATACACATGCAAGAATTTTAGGTACGTCTTGCTATTTCTACTTACCTTAGGTCACATACACATAACTGTACAAGCATATTATACACACCCCTTTTGGGTTTTTTTTCTCTTTTCTTTCTAGTTTCTTGGTTTTTGTTTAAATTTTCCCCTTAAAATTTCCCGGGGAAAATGGAAACAGAATTCTTCCTCCCTAAGCCCTGGTGTTGTAAGAGGCGTAAAATGTCCGGGTTTTCAAGGGGTAGGGAATTTCCCCTTTTCCTGTAAAAAATATTACTAAATGTTTAAAAAGGGGAAACTTTATTTTTTCCCTTTTTAAACCACCCCGCCTCGGGGGGATACTCCAGTGTGTTGAAAGAAAGAAAGAAAAGCAGGGGGAAAAGGGAAAAAGTGTTTTGGGGTTTTGGTTTTGGGGTATTTGTTCAACATAAATAAGAAACAAAAAAAAGGTCCTAAGGTAGGCAGAGAGCATACAAAAACCCGTTCCTTTTTTTTTATTTAAAAAAAAGAGAACAAAAAAGAATGTAAAAAATTTTAGATAAGGTTTTAAAGGGCTGTGCATGCACTGAAGGATTTAGAAAAGGAACGAAACGTTGGGTGGGAAAGAGCAAAAATGGGAAATGTTGCAAAAGTAAGGAAAAAGGGGGTAGGTTATTAAAAGGAAATTAAAAGAAATTTTATGGGGGATAATGAGGCTCAGTTTAGTGTAGTAGGAAAGAAGGGCATTATTATCCAATGAAAGCTAAAAATTTTTTACAGGGGTGTGTGATGGCACGGTGTTCCCCTTTTAACCCTGTTTTTTAGGAATTGTAAAGAAAAAGAATGCTAGGGTGTTGGGAGAGGGGTAGAAATTTAAAAAAATGGATCTTCTGGGCACATATAGGGAAATAAGTTGGAGACACAAACCCGCCCAGGGAGGGGACTACCAGGAAATAAATGGTTTAAAAAACCGACAAATTGGGAAATAAAACACAAATGCAGTATAATTTGGGTCCTTTATTTTTAACGTTTCACCCACACAGTGGGCCCTTTTCCCAATCACACAAGGAAATTTTTACCTGGGGTTGGGAGGTACAGAGTATTTTTAGTCATGTTGAGGTCAGGTGGGGAAAAAGGGTGCAGTGAAGGGGTCTACGGGTGGGGTTATAAGTCTGGGTAGTTGGCAGGGTATTGACATGTTTTTAGTAGACCTTCTGCAGGTTCTATGTTCTTAATGGGTTTGCGATGAAGAAGTTTCTTTTCGATGGGGTTTTAGCTATGTTATAGGAAACCTGTTGTTTTTGGTTTGAAAAATTTTGGTTGTAAGAAAGAAACGATGATTTTTTGGGGTTTTCTGTTATTGGGGGTGTTGTCCCTTTTGTGGGCTATAAGTCTTGAGTTTCCCGTAGTTAACTAAATGGTTTTGTGGAAATTTCCCATTTTTGTCACAGGCATTCCTTGTATCGTCGGCCTGCTTGCATATTGGTGTTCTGAAATAGTGTTTGGAGGGTCTCTTGATGTTTCGCCCACATTTTAATTTGTTGCAGTCCCCTTACAAAGGGGTTATGTATAAACCCCCCGCAGGGATGGAGGGTTTTTCCTGTCTTTTTACTGGTGATGTCCCGGGTGGTCGTGGGGTTTTGGAAATTTTTAATTGGGAAAGATGTTTTGGGGAAAGATGTTTGGAAACATTTTGAACATAGGGTGAAACCCCTCGCCAAAGAAAACTTCTTTATCCCCCTACCCCCCTAAGAACATAGAACACCCGCAGAAGGGCTACCCAAAAATTGTCCAATACCCCCGCCCCCAAACTAACCCCAAGGGCTCTTTAAAACCCCCCCCCGGTGATCTCCCGCCCGAGGGATTCCCCCACCCCGACCTCAACATGGGAAAAAAAACTCTCGTCCCCCCCAACCCCGGTAGATCCTGTGTGACTTGAGAAAAGCCCCACGGGTGGGTGAAAAAGTTTGTCAATTTAAAAGGGTCACATTAACTGCATTTGTGTTTATATTTTTTCCGGGGACTACCATCCTGCCGAGTGTAAAAAGGAAGGAAGGGTTGAATTTTTTTTACCTATGGTAGGAATAATGGTGGGCCTTTTTTTTTGTCCCCATAAACATGCAAGATTTCAGGTAATCTTTCTAATTTACTTCACTTAAGGGCCCCCACTTAACTCAAATTTGTGTTTCAAGCATATATATACACACACCCCTCTGGGTTTTTTTTCTATTTTCCCTTTTTAGTTCTTTGGTTTTTGTTTTTTTTCCCCTTTTTCTCCCCTGGGGGAAATGGAAAAAGAATTTTTTCCTCCGTTAAACCTTGCTTGGGTTTTAAGAGGCGACTAAAATGCCGGAGAAGGGGCTGTAACCCCCCTTTTCCTGTATAAATTACCCAAAATTTAGAGAGAGAAAAATTTTGTTTTTTTTTTTTGGGCCACCCCGCCCTTTGGGGGGATTAAAAGGGCCCGGGTTTTTTGAAAGAAGAAGGGAAATGTATGGATGTATGAAGGATAGGGGTTTAAACCCTAGAAATTTAAAGAAAAGGGAAAAAAAGGGGAGTGGTGCACTGAGGGATATGTGGAGGGAAAAAAACCCTTTTATCTATGGAGGAAAGAAGGGGAAAGTATGAAAGTATTGGGGTTTCCAAAAACCCTCTTATATGGGTGTGAAACTTGGGGTTGGGAAATGCTGGGAGGGGGGAGGGGTTGGGGGGGCGGTGGAGAATTTTCCTGTCTAAGGGGGCCCTGTGTGGGGGTAAAAATTATGCAGAGAATTGGAGTGTGGAAATTAAAAGGTGTGGATTAACAAAAGTATTAGTCAAGGAGCTGTTAGGGGGGGTTTTTGAGGTGGTTTTTCCCTTTAAAAAGAAAAGGATCAAAGTTGAAAGACATGGAGAGCGTATAAATCTGTAGGGGAAGGAAGGGAGGGTAGAGGTCTTCCGAAAAGGTTGGAGGGAGGGGTAAAGGAGGTTTTAATTGGGGGAGGGGCTTGGGCTTTTTAGGGGAAAACGCGTGAGCGTGTTAGATAGGATGAAGGGAGAAAAGAAAAATAAGGAACCTGACGAGGGTGTTTATGTGGCAGGGTTTTTTAGTGAAGGGATTCAGGAAAAACCCGGTTTTTTTTTATATAGTGGGCTTGAGTACGGGGAAAAAGGGGGTAAAATGCCTGCACTTTTAAAAGGGGTTTTTTGGGAAAATGTTATATTCCCTTTTAAAAATGCTTCAAACTGTTTTTAAACTGGGCACCACCCGCAAAAACAGTGATTTTGTATTTAGTTTAAAGGGAAAGTGTTGAATGATGATGAAGTATTTTCCCCTTTGGAATTTTTTCCCCTTTTTGGGTTTACACTGTCTCGGGGGAGATGGGAACTTATTAAAAAAAAAAAAATCTTGGTTTTTTTTATTCTTTAAACCCGCTCTTGTTTTTTTTTATTTCCTCTTATCTTTCCCTGGGGAAGTGGAACAAAAATTTTTCCTCCGAAAGCAAGGGGCTTTGTAACCCCTTTTTCCCGTATAAATTACTAAATTCCCAAAAAAAAAAACTTTTTTTTTTATTTTTAGGTTTTCCCGCCTCGGGGGGGATTTTTGTGTTTTGGTTTAAAGAAGGAATGTATATATAAAGAGGGAGTTGTCAGTTTTTCTTTGCCAATGGGCAGGGTCTTTTGGGGAGTTTGAAGATAGGTTTTCCCAAAAATTGGGGAAAATGAAATTTTTGGTGGGGAAAGTAATATAAAAGAGGCAAATTTAAAAAATGAACATTGAAAAAAAAAGATTTTTTCCCCCTTATCTTTTTTTTTCACCAAAATCAAACTTTGGGTCCAAAAAACATTAAAAAAATCAATACTGGGCCCAAAAATGTCAGATGGGGAACACTTTTAACCTTTATCCTGCCCAAAAAAAAATGCAAAATCACCTGACCCAAAAAACTTGTTATACCCCTGGGGTGTAGCCCCCTTCTGTAGCTTGTTTGTTGGCCCAAACATTTACTTCGTTTCAACTGGTCCCCGCTTCATTTGATAGGGGTCCCTAAATAACTGAAAAAAAAAAATTGCCTTTTTAAAAGCCCTTTTACATGTTTTGGGTATTAAACTAATTTGCAAAGGGGACATAAAACAGTACAAGCTCAGGTTTTTACATTATTTGTGTATTTAGTTTCACATAGAAAAAATAGTGAAAAATAAAAACCCGTGTGATAAATGGACTTCAATTATTATGTTTGGGTGGAAAAATGGGCTAAAAAAAACAAAAACTGTCAATTTTATTTATGCTGCTAGTTTTTTTCAAAAAATACCTAACTACTGTAACCAAAATTTCTTTTTTTTTTTAAAAAAAATTTTTCTTTCAGAAAATCAGGCTAAACTTTTGTATTTTAATCCTTATTCAAATATTTTTTTTCTGGGGAATTTTCCCTAGTTCCTAAGTATGGTTTTTTGTTTGCCCCCAAAAAGCTGTGCATAAGATGTTTGGGTTTCCCCTAGGTATTTCAAAAATAGATGTAATTTTCAGAAACGGGCTGAACATCCTGTAATTCTGGGGGAAAAAAAATATGACAAATGATTTCTAAGGAAAACTTATTACAAGTATATTTCTGCAAATAACCCTTTTTTCAAAAAATCCCCCGGGATTTCCCACCCAAAACAGGGTTGGGGCCCAAAAAAAAAAAACAAAAGGGGGGTTTTTTTTGTAAAATTTAGTAAATATTCAGGAGAAAGGAGTCCCTTTGCCCCCTTTCCTTTTTCCCCAGGGATTTTGTCCCTCTTACAACACACATGGCTGACGGAGAAAAAAAATTTTGTTCTACTCCCCGTGGAGAAAAAGGGGGAACAAACAAGGGAAAAAAAACTAGAAAAAAAAATAGGGAAAAAAACCCAGAAGGATGGGGTTTTATTTTTATGCTTGTACAAAAACAAAGTTTTTTGGGTTTCAGGGAAGGGGGGTGCGGGAGGGGAAAAGGAGCGATTGGTGGAATGATAATGTAAAGGAGTAGTAAGGGAGAAAAAAGTTTTGCATAAGAGAAGTTTTTTCAAAAATGAAGTGATTCAAGGAGGAAGAGTATATGGAGAAAAAAAGAGGTGTTAAGAGAGGTGGTGAAGCAATGTAAAAAAAAAAGCAAAAGAGAAGTGGGTGAATGTTATCAACAAAAATTTTTGTTGAAAAAAAGAAAAAGTTTTGGGGGGGGGGGGGGGAGATTAACAAGGGAAGAAGCCCAGAGAACAAATGGGACTTGTCAGTTTAAAAAAAGGGGAAGGGGGAGTTAATTTAAAAGGAGAGTTAGAGGTTTTTGGGGAAAATGGAGGGGGAAAATTTTTAGGAATTGTTTTAAAAGTTTATGAAGATAGGGAAGCTTTTGATTTTGTTTTAAAGGGAAAAGGGGAAAAACTTTTGTAGGAGTGAGGAAAGCCAGCATATTTTTATTTCTTTTTGCGAGGCAGTAAGGGAAAATGAAAAGGGGGGAAGGCACCCGGGGTTGAAGGGAAAAAAGGGCAGAAATGGGTTTAAAAACAGGTTTGGGGGTACGTTTTTGGGGTGGTTGGTGCAATTATTTTTAAAAAAATGTTTGGAAGAGGGTAAGGTACCTAGGAAGGGCAGAGACAAAGAAAAGTTTTCCTTTTTATAAAGGCAAAGGGGACAAAAAAAGGGGTGCAAAAAATTATAGGGGGGTAAGTTTTTCTGAGTATACCTGGTAAAGTTTTATGGTAAGTTATTATTTAAAAGAATTAAAGGGGTAAGACGGAGAATAGGTTGGGGATGAACAAGGGGCCTTTTTGAAAGGTAGGGGGTGTGTGGGCCAAAGGGGTTTACAGTGGGGAAAAACATAAAATGAACCCTATTTAGATAAGGCCCAAAGAAGTCTTTGTGGGGATTTATGGATTTTGGGAAAAAAGGGATAGACAGGGTGGATAGGGGGGCAATTTTGGCCCGATTTTCAGGGTTGGTGTAGGAGGTAGGTTACTGAAAAGCAGTGAAGAAATTTTTTCGAGGGGGAAATGAGGGGTCAAATTTGAGTAAAGTAGGAAAAAAGGGAAAAATTTTTTCCCAGTAAAAGTAGGGCCCTTTGACAAGGATGTGTTATGTCAAACCCATGGTTGTTTAACCCTTTGAGGGTTTCGTCGTACTAGTACGTCTTACGCGTAGGGGTTTTTGACGTACTAGTACGCATAAATTCTAGCGGCCTCAAATCTCGCGCGAAAAGGCTGATAGGCCTAGGTGTGAGAGAAGGGGTCTGCGTGGTCAGTGTGCGCGGTAGAAAAAAAATCTGGGACCCATTGGTGCATTGTGGGAATGCCCTCTTAGTAAACAATGTCCACCATGCCTCGCGGTAAGAAGCCCCCTCACTCCTCGGCGAATTGGGACACTTTTGTTCCCCAGTGACAGTTTCTAATAGTGATGGAAGTGCCAGTGAAGATGAGTTTCGTGGTTTTAGTGAGGTTTTGACCGAAACTAATGCCATAATATCGGTAATAGTGAAGAAAACCCCAGAACGACCCTCAGCCTTCCACCTCTGGTGCTTGGCCCTCGTGTTTCACGTTCATTTTGTTTCCAGAACCCAAGAGGAAACTTCTATTTTCCCAAATCCCAGACTCAGATAAAGAGCATGGGTGATGATAGTGATAGTGAATATGAACTACAAGCTCTCAACTAGTTCCAGTAGTGATAGTAAAGTGCAATATTCCCCAGGGGAAGCGTCATATATACGACGATATATGCGCTCTGGAAGGTGCCATATGCTTTTCCCAAGGGGAAGGAGTGTTATCTCGGAGTACATCCCGTGGCTGTACAACAGGAACAGACAGGGGAAAATGACGAAGATACGTTGAAATTTGGGGATGGAAAATGTGCGTGGTGGTAGTGGTGCCGGCGGTGAGGCACCAGCAGTGGGCCATGCTGCCACCCACGCCGCTGCCTCAGCTGATCTAGAACAAAGGCCACCATCCCCCACTCCCCCACCACACCAGCCCCACAACCACAACCTCCAAAACCACATCCTCCACAACCACAACCACCTGTCATTGTCCAGTACCCACCAGCAGACCGCACCTGGGATTGGCAGGAAGCTGTCAATTTTGTTTCCAAATCCCCACCAGTTTGATGGCAGCCAAAGTGGAATACGGCCATCTTGTGCACTTGGGAACAAGGGCCACTGAACTGGAATGTTTCGAGTTATTCTTTGACGAACCACTGATGAAAAGTATTGTCAGGGAAAAGGGCAACACATACTACGAGTACACCATGGCAAAACACAATACTTTCACCAAAATCACGTCTACACCAAGGGAAGGAGGCAACTGTGGCTGAGCTGTATCTTTTCTTTGCCACAATAATGCTTATGCCACATGTGTATAAGCACAAAGTGAAATCATACTGGTCAACAGACCCCCTGATGCAAACACCAGGTTTCAGTGATATAATGCCAGTGAATCGATTTGTGCTAATGTTACGTATGCTTCACTTCTCAGATAAAACCAGGCCTGACAGAACTGACAGGTTATATAAGATTAGGAATGTTTTGTGTATCTGAAACAGAAATTCAGTACTCATTTTTATCCCTTCAGGAAGCTTGTAAATGACGAGTCTTTGATTCTGTTCAAAGGAAGACTCTTTTTCAAGCAGTACATACCAAGCAAGAGGAAACGCTTTGGTATAAAGTTGTTTGTGCTTTGTGATTGTTAAAAGTGGTCTGGTATTGGATATTATTGTGTAAAACTGGAAGTTATACATTGCAAAATACCAGGGAAGTTATTGGGCATCCCCAGGTGATGTGGTTCGAACAATGATAGAAACCCTACCTTTTGGGAAGGGGCATAAAATTATATACAGATAACTGGTACACAAGCCCCTCACTCAGTGATTTTTTTGCGAGTGAAAATGACAGATGTGTGTGGCACAGTGCGTGCAAATCGAAAACTATGCCCAGGTTTGATGCTGGCACTCGCAGAGGTGAGGTGCAGGCGTTTGCTGCCAATGACATCATGGCATTTCGGTGGCATGACAAACGAGATGTCAAAACCCGTTGTCATCAATTCACCCTAATGAAATGGCAGACAGTGGCAGGCAGCATAGAGAGAGAAATGAACCCATTCTAAAACCTGCAGCTGTGGGTTGATTACACCTTCAACATGCGTTCAGTGGACAAATGTGACATGCAGATTGGGTTTGCTGATTGTGTTCGCAAGAGTTATAAGTGGTACATCAAACCGTTTTTCCATCTTCTGGACATTTCCATGCTCAATGCTTATAATAAAGTATAAGATGAGCACCAGAAACAACCACAGTACGGCGAATTCTGTTTGTCTGTCATCAGACAAATAGTATTCAAGTTACCAAGGAAATGCACCTGCAAAATTTACCGCCCACCAAATTATCAACAACTACCTGCTCGTCTGAAGCATGGTGATCACTTCCTGGTAAAACTGCCTGCTACTGCTTTGAAGAAAAGGCTCAGAAGAGGTGTTACGTCTGTTCACTACAAAAAAACGCCCACGACAACGCAGAGACACTCGTTTTATGTGTGAGGAGTGCAAAACTCCCCTGTGCATGACACCATGTTTCAAAGAGTTCCACAGGCTGGCAGAACTTCTAGAAACATGTCCTGTGACTGTATATGTGTAAATAAAATATAGAAAAATAGTAATAAACAACATTTCATATTGTTTGTTTGTGTAAATATTTTCTGTAAACAAAATAATGACAACAGTGTTTACGCCCTTATTGTGTAGTATTGAAAAAGAAATAACTTACAAAATACTGATCTGTTGGCCTCAGAGGCCATAAAAGTTACTCAGAAAAAGAAAAATTGAAAAAAAATTGAAAATAGTACATAAAAAAGTAAATAGAAAATACCGGGTGACGGCAGCCCGGGGATGTTACCATATGTTGTTCAATTTTGGGAAATTTCACACCTCCATATCTCGGTAAGTATTGAAGCTAAAATTTTTTTGTTTAGCCTATAATGTTTTTGAAAAAAATACTCTTTTTTTTTTCATAAGAAAAAATAATTTTTTTTTTTTTTGAAATTTGGGCCCACCCTGAGACGAGTTTCGGAGAGGGCCTGTCGACCCTCAAAGGGTTAATATATTTATAGATGGGGTTGTAAGAGAAGTAAATAAGAGGGTCTTGGCAAGAGGCGTGGAGTTAAAAGATGAAGAATCACACATAAAGTGGGAGTTCTCAACAGTTGCTCTTTGCTGATGACACTGTGCTCTTGGGAGATTCTGAAGAGAAGTTGCAGAGATTGGTGGATGAATTTGGTAGGGTATGCAAAAGAAAAAAATTAAAGTGAATACAGGAAAAGTAAGGTTATGAGGATAACAAAAAGATAAGGTGATGAAAGATTGGATATCAGATTGGAGGGAGAGAGTATGGAGGAGTGAATGTATTCAGATATTTGGGAGTGGACGTGTCAGCTGATGGGTCTATGAAAAATGAGGTGAATCATAGAATTGATGAGGGGAAAAGGGTGAGTGGTGCACTTAGGAGTCTGTGGAGACAAAGAACTTTGTCCTTGGAGGCAAAGAGGGGAATGTATGAGAGTATAGTTTTACCAACTCTCTATAAAGAGTGTGAAGCATGGGTGATGAATGTTGCAGCTAGGAGAAAAGGGTGGAGGCAGTGATGTCATGTCCGAGGGCAAATGTGGGTGTGAATATAATGCAGAGAATTCGTAGTTTGGAAGTTAGGAGGAGGTGCGGGATTACCAAAACTGTTGTCCAGAGGGCTGAGGAAGGGTTGTGGGAGGTGGTTCGGACATGTAGAGAGAATGGAGCAAAACAGAATGACTTCAAGAGTGTATCAGTCTGTAGTGGAAGGAAGGCGGGTAGGGGCGGCCTAGGAAAGGTTGGAGGGAGGGGTAAAGGGTTTTGTGTGCGAGGGGCTTGGACTTCCAGCAGGCTTTGCGGGGAGCGTGTTTGATAGGAGTGAATGGAGACAAATGGTTTTTAATACTTGACGTGCTGTTGGAGTGTGAGCAAATTTAACATTTAAAAGGAACATAAGAACATAAGAACGAAGGAACACTGCAGAAGGCCTACTGGCCCATGCGAGGCAGGTCCAAGTCTCCTACCGGCTTAAGCCAAAGCACCCAACCTAGTCAGGTCAGGTCACATTGGTATGAAGGGGTTCAGGGAAACCGGCAGGCCGGACTTGAGTCCTGGAGATGGGAAGTACAGTGCCTGCACTCTGAAGGAGGGGTGTTAATGTTGCAGTTTAAAAACTGTAGTGTAAAGCACCCTTCTGACAAGACAGTGATGGAGTGAATGATGGTGAAAGTTTTTCTTTTTCGGGCCACCCTGCCCTGGTGGGAATCGGCCAGTGTGATAATAAAATAAAATAACATACACATGTAGTGTGACCTAAGTGTAAGTAGAGGCAGCAAGACGAACTTGACATCTTGCAAGTTTCTTCTTCTTTCAACAAACCAGTCATATCCCACCAAGGCAGGATGGCCAAAAAGGAAAAACGAAAGTTTCTCCTTTTAAATTTAGTAACATATGTAGGAGAAGGGGTTACTAGCCCCTTGTTCCTGGCATTTTAGTCGCTTATTACGACACGCATGGCTTACAGAGAAAGCATTCTGTTCCACTTCCCCATTTAGATAAGCAGAAAAAAACAAGAACAAGAACTAGTAAGAGGGGTATGTATATATATGCTTGTACATGCATGTGTAGTGTGACCTAAGTGTAGGTAGAAGTAGCAAGATGTACCTGAAATCTTGCATGTTAATGATACAGAAAAATGACACCATCATGTCTACACATTAGTTATATTTTATGTTTAGACCAAAGCTGAAAATCTGGCTTTGGCCTCTCCTAATAAGCTAGGAGATAACAAAAATATCATACAGGAGGTACTGTTTATAAAGGGTATACATTAAATATATTACCTGTTAATTTGCTGCAAAGCCTCACAAACCCCTTAATTAACACACACACAACTACCATTCTGCCAAGCGAGTGTAAAACGAAAGCCTGTAATTGTTTTACACGATGGTAGGATTGCTGGTGTCTTTTGTCTGTCTCATAAATATGCAAGATTACAGGTACGTCTTGCTACTTCTACTTACACTTAGGTCACACTAAACGTACATGTACACGTTTATTTATACACACTCATCTGAGTTTTCTTTGATTTTATCTTAGTTCTTGTTCTAATTACTTTTCCTTTTATATCCATGGGGAAGTGGAATAAGAATCTTTCCTCCGTAAGCCATGCGTGTTGTAAAAGTCAACTAAAATGCCGGGAACAATGGGCTAGTAACCCCTTTTCCTGTAAAAGTTACTAAAAAGAATAAGAAGAAGAAAATTGTCAAAGTGGGAAGTCTGAATGTGCGGGGATATTGTGCGAATGATAAGAAAGAGATGATTGTGGATGTTATGAATGAGAAGAAGCTGGATATCCTGGATTTAAGTGAAACAAAGCTGAAGAGGGTGGGAGAGTTTCAATGGAGAGGAATAAATGGGATTAGGTCAGGGGTTTCTAATAGAATTAGAGCTAAAGAAGGAGTAGCAATAATGTTGAAGGATAAGCAATGGCAAGAAAAGAGGGACTATAAATGTATTAATTCAAGGATTATGTGGAGTAAAATAAAGGTTGGATGTGAAAAGTGGGTTATTGTAAGTGTTTATGCACCTGGGGAAGAGAGAAGTATAGAGACAGAGAGATTTTGGGAAATGTCGAGTAATTGCAGGGGGATTTTTTGAACCAAGTGTGAGAGAAACTTGTGGTTGGGGATTTAATGCTAAAGGGGGAAAAAATGTTATGGAGGGAGTAGTAGGTAAATTTGGGTGCCAGGGGTAAATGAAAAATGGGGAGTTTTTAAAATTGAGCTATGTGTAGAAAGGGGTTTTGGGTAATAAGTAATACATATTCTGTGAAAAGGAGGATAAATAAATATACAAGGTATGATGTAGCACGTAATGAAAGTAGTTTGTTAGATTATGTATCGGTGGATAAAAGGTTGATGGGTAGGCTCCAGACGTACACGTTTATAGAGGGCAACTGATATATCGGATCATTATCTAGTTGTAGCTACAGTTAGAGTAAGAGGTAGATGGGATAAGAGGAAAATGGCAACAAGTAAGAGGGAGGTGAAAGTATATAAACTAATGGAGGAGGAAGTTCGGGTGAAATAAAGAAACTTTTGGCAGAAAGGTGGACTGGTGCAGGTATGAGTAGTGGGGGGGGGTTGAAGAGGGTTGGAATAGTTTTAAAAATGCAGTTTTAGAATGTGGGGCAGAAGTTTTTTGGTTATAGGGGGGTGGGTGCAGGAGGAAAGAGGAGTGATTGGTAGAATGATGAAGAAAAGGGTGTGATAAAAGAAAAAAATGTAGCTTATGAGTGGTATTTACAAAGCAGAAGTGTTATAAGAAGAGTAGAGTATATGGAGAGTAAAAGAAAGGTGAAGAGAGTGGTGAGAGAGTGCAAAAGGAGAGCAGATGATAGAGTGGGAGAGGCACTGTCAAGAAATTTTAATGAAAACAAGAAAAAACTTTGGAGTTAAACAAGTTAAGAAAGCCTAGGGAACAAATGGATTTATCAGTTAAAAACAGAGAAGGGGAGTAAGTAGATGGGGAGATGGAGGTTTGGTAGATGGTGAGAATATTTTGAGGAAGTTTTAAATGTCGACAAAAAAGGGAGGCGGTATTTCATGCACTGGCCAGGGGGGTTTTATCATCTTTTAAAGGAGTGAAGAAGAGCGGGATGTTGAGTGTGGGGGAGGGACATGAGGCATTACGTAGAATGAAAGGGGTAAAGCAAACTGGAACTGACGGGGATCATGACAGAAATGTTAAAAACAGGGGGGAACATTGTGTTGGGGTGGTTGGTATCTTGTTAATAAATGATGAAAGAGGGAAGTACCCAGGGATTGCGGAGAGTGTGTAAGTCCCTTATATAAAGGAAGGGGGACAAAAGAGATTGTAAAAATTTAGAGGAATATTTACTGAGTAATCCGGAAAGGTATGATAGGGTTAATTGAAAGATTAGAGGTAAGACAGAATTAGAATTGCAGATGAGCAAGGAGGTTTTAGAGTGGGTAGGGATGTGTAGACAGTGTTTACATGAAGCATATATTGAGCAGTATTAGAAAAGGTAGGGAAAGTTTTATTGCATTATGGATTAGAAAGGCATATGATAGAGTGGTAGAGGAGCAATGTGGCAGATGTTGCAAGTTATGGAATAGGTGGTAAGTTCTAAAGGCTGTAAAGAGTTTTTATGAGGATAGTGAGGCTCAGGTTCGGGTGTGTAGAAGAGAGGGAGACTCCTTCCCGGTAAAAGTAGGTCTTAGACAGGGATGTGTAATGTCACCATGGTTGTTTAATGTATTTATAGATGGAGTTGTAAAAGAAGTAAATGCTAGGGTGTTCAGGAGAGGGGTGGGATTAAATTATGGGGAATCAAATACAAAATGGGAAATGACAGTTACTTTTTGCTGATGATACTGTGCTTATTGAAGATTCTAAAGAAAAATTTCGAAGGTTAGTGGACAAATTTGGGAATATGTGTAAAGGTAGAAAGTTGAAAGTGAACATACAAAAGATTAAGGTGATGAGAGTATCAAATGATTTAGATAAAGAAAAATTGGATATCAAACTGGAGAGGAGGAGTATGGAAGAAGTGAATGTTTTCAGATATTTGGGAGTTGACGTGTCAGTGGATGGATTTACGAAGGATGAGGCTAATCATAGAATTGATGAAGGAAAAAAGGTGAGTGGTGCACTGAGGTATATGTGCAGGCAAAAAATGTTATCTATGGAGGCAAAGAAGGGAATGTATAAAAGTACAGTAGTACCAACACTCTTATATGGGTGTGAAGCTTGGGTTGTAAATGCTGCAGCAAGAAGGCGGTTGTGTGGTGTAAATATTATGCAGCAAATTCGGAGTGTGGAAATTAAGAGAAGGTGTGGAGTTAATAAAAGTATTAGTCAGAGGGCTGAAGAGAGTTTGTTGAGGTGGTTTGGTCATTTAGAGAGAATGGATCAAGTAGAATGACATGGAGAGCGTAAAAAATCTGTAGGGGAAAAGGGAAAGGGGGGGTAGGGGGTCGTCCTCGAAAAGGTTGGAGGGAGGGGGTAAAGGAGGTGTTGTGGGCGAGGGGTTTGGACTTCCAGCAAGCGTGCGTGAGCGTGTTAGATAGGAGTGAATGGAGACAAATGGTATTTGGGACCTGATGATCTGTTGGAGTGTGAGCAGGGTAATATTTAGTGAAGGGATTCAGGGAAACCGGTTATTTTATATAACCGGACTTGAGTCCTGGAAATGGGAAGTGCAGTGCCTGCACTCTAAAGGAGGGGTTTGGGATATTGGCAGTTTGGAGAATTATATTTTGTATTTTTATACGTATATACTTCTAAGCTGTTGTATTCTGGGCACCTCTGCAGAAACAGTGATTATGTGTGAGTGAGGTGAAAGTGTTGAATGATGATGAAAGTATTTTCTTTTTGGGGATTTTCTTTCTCTTTGGGTCACGCTGCCTCGGTGGGAGACGGCTGACTTGTTGAAAAAAAAAAAAAAAATTTAACGTCATTATGTTCTACTAGTAGTTTTCAGTTCACACATCTCACTCTCAAATGAATATTTAGTTTTTAAAACCAACACAGGACAGCTTCATTCAGCACATGGTAAAGCCCTGGTATACAATGATATGGGTAAGTTGTGGCTCAAGACACCTGAGCAAAAACTGAAGAAATCTTGTTATAAATACATTTCAGTTCTGGAAGCTTAAGAGCAAACAAGGTCATTGGAACACTGCATTTTTTTAACACATCGGCGGTCTCCCACCAAGGCAGGGTCACCCAAAAAAAAGAAGCACTTTTACTACATATCTATAATTATACATATCACAACACATCCATAATAAAATGTAAGTGTTCGTTCACAACAAACTGGATACCTTTACCCACAAGGTTTTGTGGATCTTTCAATTTAGAGGCCTAATCAAATCTCTAAAATTCTAGTCTGATATTTATGGTATGAGAAGAAAGCTCCAGAAAATTTATGAAAAGGTTAATGAAAACATGTTGCCCAATTACATGTTATTTGATGTGCAATTCAGGAGACAAATTAATGGTGAATTTAGGAACCTAGCCCTGTGAATTAACAAGGAGTCACATTTACATGTATCAATTTCTGAGTAATGTTATTTGTGCTAATTATTTTAGCTGAGATTATTTGAATTCAAAATAAATTATACTATTTTTTTTTATCATTATTAACACATTGGCCATTTCCCACCAAGGCAGGGTACCCAGTAAAAGAAAAAGCACTTTTATCATCATTCACTCCATCACTGTCTTGCCAGAAGTGTGCCTACACTAGAGTTAAAAAACTGCAACATATCAACACCCCTGCTTCAGAGCACAGGCACTGTACTTCCCACCTCCAGGACTCAAGTCCAGCTAAGTGGTTTTCCTGAATCCCTTCATAAATGTTACTCTGTTAACACTCCAATAGCATGTCATGTCATAAAAATCATTCGTCTCCACTCGCTCCTATCTAACACACTCACGTATGCTTGCAGAAAGTCCAACCCCTTTGCACATAAAAACCTCCTTTACCCCCTCCCTCCACACCTTCCTAGGATAAACCCTACCCAGCCCTTCCTTCCATTACAGATTTATATGCCCTCCATGTCATTCCATTTTGTTCCATCCTCTCTAAATGATCAAAACCACATCAACAACCCTTCCTCTGCCCTCTGGATAAAACATCTGGAAACCCTGCACCTCCTTCTAATCTCCAAGCTACAGATTCTCTGCATTATATTCAAACCACAAATTGCCCTTGGACATGACATCTCCACTGCCTCCAGCGTTTTCCTTGTTGCAATATTCACCACCCATGCTTCACACCCGTATAAAAGCATTGGCACCACTATACTCTCATACATTCCCATCTTTGCTTCCATGGATAACGCTCTGTCTCCACAGACTCCTCAGTGCTCCACTCACCTTTCTCTCCTCATCAGTTCTATGATTCACCTTGTCTTTCATAGACCCATCTACTGATAAGTCCACTCCCAAATATCTGAAAAATTACCTGGGTGGGCTAAATTAGGATGTCCTGACTATGGGTCAGGTAGGTGATCTTGGTTGCCAATATGACTTTTTCAGAGCATAGTTCTAGCTGCCCAGACAACTTTTGTTCCGAGTAGGCATATTAGATCTAACAAAAATGATTCCAAGTGGATGAACAATAGATTAAAACATCTCACTGGTCAAAAGAGGGGCATATATAGGCATATCAAAAGAGGGGATGGGCAGTTAAGGAATCAATATATTCAATTAAAGAGAGAAATAAAGAAAGGAATAAGAAAAGCAAAAAGGGATTATGAGGCTAAGGTCGCAAGGGATTCAAAGACTAACCCAAAAGGGTTCTTTCAGATATACAGAAGTAAGATTAGGGACAAGATTGGCCCACTTAAGAGTAACTCTGGCCAGATCACTGACAGTGATAAGGATATGTGTGAAATTCTAGATACCTACTTCCTCTCAGTTTTCACCCAGGAAAATACTAGCGATATTCCTGAAATAATACATTATGTAGAACACGATGATAAACTATGTACGATTGCGGTAACTAGTGACATGGTCCTCAGACAAATAGAGAAACTAAAACCTAACAAATCCCCAGGCCCTGATGAACTGTTTGCAAGGGTGTTAAAGGAATGTAAGGAGAAACTTAGCATACCTTTGGCTAATCTTTTTAACATATCACTACAAACTGGCATAGTGCCTGATAAGTGGAAAATGGCAAATGTAATACCTATTTACAAGGCAGGTGACAGGTCCTTGGCTTTGAACTATAGACCAATAAGCCTTACCTCCATAGTGGGAAAATTTATGGAATCAATAATTGCCGAAGCAATTCGTAGCCATCTTGACAGGCACAGATTGATTAATGAATCTCAACACGGTTTTACAAAGGGCGTTCCTGTCTTACGAATTTACTAACTTTTTTCACTAAGGTGTTTGAGGAGGTAGATCATGGTAATGAATATGATATTGTGTATATGGACTTCAGTAAGGCTTTCGATAGAGTTCCACACCAGAGGCTATTGAGGAAACTTAAGGCACACGGAATAGGAGAAGAAATTTTTTCCTGGGTAGAGGCATGGCTGACAAATAGACAGCAAGAGTTTGCATAAATGAGAAAATCAGAATGGGGGCACGTCACAAGCGGTGTTCCTCAGGGGTCAGTGTTGGGCCCGTTGTTGTTCACAATTTACATAAACGACATAGATGAGGGAATAAATAGCGACATAAGCAAATTTGCTGATGACAACCAAAACAGGCCATCCAATTCATTCTAATGAGGCACTAGAGCACTCCCAGGATGATTTGAATAGACTGAGCAATGGTCAAGAAGTGGGAGATGTAGTTTAATACATCAAAGTGGTATGTGTGCACCACATCAAAACAGATCCTGCAGCACACTGTGTAAATGAGAGAAAAAAAAATCTTCCTGAATCATGATTTTTCGATAAAACAGAGACTTTGCAGTGTTTTTTCATATGTTTTTTATAGTTGTAATTTGCGATTTCTTGTCTCAATTTGATAGAAGGAAGACATATAACAAATAGTAGCTGATTTTGATTGTTGTAACACTGAAATTGCTTTGAAACTGAGCCAAAGTATCAAAATGTTAAATTTTGCCGATATTCAAGAGTAAAAACAAACGACCTCACACGTCTAATACACGCAGCTGGTGTCTAATATGCATTCCACAAATAGGTGATGATATTTTATACAATTAAGAAGTAATGCATAACAGAAAATCTTCTATTTTTTGGTGTGATAAAAATTCATTAGTGAAATAAAAAATCAAATGGAATTCATTCTAAAGCCTCAAAACGTAACCAATGAACAAGGAAATGTTAGTTTAGTTACAGGAATACCAACATTTATATTCTGACTCTATTTTGAAATTGGAAATATTGAACTTTGTGCTAAATTGGCAAATTAACAATTTCCTATCAACTTTAATTGTAGTATGGAAACAGTTGACTTGGCGATTTCTTGTGCTCAATCAGATAGAAAAGAAGTAATACTAGTGATAATAGCAAAGAATTATGGTTGAACTGGAAATAATGTAATTGCCTAAAAATGGAGCAAGTCGGCAAAATCCCCGATTCGTAATATCGCAGACACATCAAAATTCACGAGAGGCATAATTACGTCAATTTTCCACCAAATTCGTACTTTTTGTTTTATTAACCTTCACAAATAGATTCTCTACCATTTCATAAGAAAAAATAACAATTTTATTTTTTTTAAATTCTTGTACACTGGGCACCACTTACAGATTTGGGCCTATGGACCCTGAAGGTAAAAAGCATAGTTATTTTAATAGCACGTTTCATTGCAGGTCAGTAAATGTCCCCAACAGTATTAAAGCTCAGACAACAAAAATGCTTAACTAATGATGAACAGCTGCACTGTGCTCAAAAAGTGGGAACAGGTAATTGAAGTATAAACCACTTAACTCGGTGGGCAGAGTGCAGCACTGGAAAATCAACAATACTGTGCCCAAACAGTTGATAACTTTTTAAAATTTATGCAGACCTGAAGTTACTGGGCCTGTCAAGTATCACATGGGCAATGTTAGAAAAGCTGTTGACAAGGTTATGTCCAATGGTTGCACAGTACCATAACGAAAAATGTTTTGGATATTGTGCTATAGGTTAAGACAAAGGAATTTCGTAAAAACCTATAGGCACAAGTGTATGTATTTTCTTGCAGCTCAGTAGGCCTCAATGTGTAAAATGGTATTAATCAGCTGAAAACTTCTAGTAATCAAGCTGCTCTGTAGATACTAAAGCTGCTGATGACTAAACATCAAGTTTGCTATTTAGCTCTACATAATGGAGCTAGATTCTCGATTAATAATAATATAATGCAGACAAAAGAGGGTACTGTGTATTGGACTAGTGTGACAAAAACTACTCTTGATTATGATAAGAATTTGCAACTTGGGTTGAAGACTAAGAGGTCAACTAATTATACTGGTGGTGTGTGTTTTTAAGCTACACACATGCAAAGTGAAAATTACTTAATTATAAAAAGTGCTCACTAATGTACAATAAAGGGTATGCATAGATACCTATTCCTGTTCAAAATTCAAATTAAAAAATTTAAGTTTCCTACATTGATACATTCTTAGTACAGAAATGTGACACTTTGATAGTGCATGCAGAAAGCCCATGGTTATGTAAGCATCTTGACCAAAATGCCTCTAACATAACCATGGCTAACTTAAGGCTGCAGATAATAGACATTTAAATTACAATGAACCTTCCGGTTTTGTATCCCCTGTTTTCGTAGGAGTTGGGATTCGATTACTTTTTTCGTCGAAATTTTGTCCCAGTTTTGTACATCTGCTCGGTTTGTAGAGTTTGACAATGGTCTGCCATAACCAGACATTGTCTGCCTGCCCGTGGCCCACACAAAGCACCCACACGTTCTGACTCAGTGGAAGAGCTGGTGGACGACCACAGGAAGAGCTATCCACTGAAGTGCTGCAAGACCATTACAACATGGAACAGCAACAGATGGCACTGAGGAAATTGCTTCAGAGGGAGGAGGAAGAGAGATGGGAAGAATGAGCCTTCTTCAGTGTGAAAGACATGGTGTGCAGAGAGGAATGAGTTGGCAAAGTTTTGTGGAGAAATATCACACTAACAAAAGCAGTGCAAGCTGTGTCCCTGCAACATGTTACAATGACCATGCCTTGTCCAATTTTAGCAAATCCTTAGAAGAGACACCAGAAACAGACCTCTCTGGACAGATTTTTGTGCAACAGGTACAGTGACACTCAGCGTCCTAGTCCATTAAAAGACAAAGAAGGGAAGAACCCCCAAATAGGGCCTGTTACCTGAATACTTATGGAGGGGGAGTCCCCTTCCAAACAATTAACCTCTCCTCCCTCTCCCCTCCTTGCTGTCTTCCATACACCAACAAGAGTCTTCAGTAAAAGGTAAAAATGATGTTAAATGTTCATTTAATCCAATTCTTAGTCATTTATATTTATTTCTCATTGTTTCTGTAATTAACACTACATATAGATATTCTCTACAAAATGTATTCATTGTTATTATTTTTGGGCGTCTGGAACAGATTAACTGGATTACATTATTTATGGAAATACTGCTTCAGTTTTCGTACAATTCGGTTCGTAAAACTTTCTGAATGAATTAATCATGAAAACCAAGTACCACTGTATATGTATACAAGGACTTGGCCCCCTCAATTAAAAGCAAATTTACAGAGCTGTTTTAAATAATACCAAGGAGTGAAGAAAATTCTTAAGCAATCCTGCTTAAGTGGAAAACACATACACTAATATGAAGAGACTGATAGTACCTCCCTGGAATGGTTTACAAATCTACAACCTACTACCAGATGCTCATTACCAGCCTAATAAAATATGGATTACAATCAAGACCTCTACATCCTCACCTGGCTCAGTGGCCCTTTTATGTTGAGCTTAAAGAAAATCTAAGAAAATGAGTACTTGAAGTCTAGGAGATGTGCCCAATATCAACATTATATTATTAGATATCACAAATTCTGATGGCATTGTGATTCAGACAAAATTTGAGTAAATCGCGTATCAGAGATTCAGCACATCTAATAGTATCGTATTGTGATAACTGCAATTTTGATGGTATGGGTAAGCAGCCCAATTTAAGTATCATTGCTCGTAAAACTTGTGTCATCCCATCCCCTAATAAAAACTAAATTCTGATCTTGCTTGACAACTACTGCTCACTACCACCGCAAAGAATCATTTTGTATGCAGTATTCATTTGATACATAAATAATAAAATTAAATAATTTTTTTTTATTGATGATCATAATGCATAATCTAGCACTAGTACATTTATATAACATTTGTTATAGTTTAAGTAAGGAAATACAACACTGGAAAAAAGTTGATACAGATGTGTTTTATTGCAATAGAAAGCCACATATTATGCAAAGCATAATAATACTACGTACAGGAGGTTTAGAGCTCTACAGGCATTTCGCTAATACAGCAGTTTTCAAATTACATATACCCATGTCTTCATTTATTCATACTTCCTACAAGTATATATCACGTCACTCACATAAAGTGGGGGACAAAAATAATTTAAGGTATAAATATGTGTACTGGTATATGCATTTTTTTGGCCCTAGCTTATTTTGCTCACTTAAAGTGAAAGAACAATGATTCACTTTTCACTATTTATCACCTTTACAGGCATAGATAATAAAAATCAAGTGAAATCCTTTCCAACTTCTAAAACCTTTGCAGTAGTTTTTGTCAGTTACTGCAGAATAGAAATATACCGAAGCTATTGATAATGGAAAAAATTCTTTCATATAATATTGAAAGATTTTCCATACTACAAATGGAACCGAACAGATCATCAAAACTTATCCTACAATGCCATTTTGAAAAAATGAAAATTCATTTATCATCAAAAGTTCTAATCCGAAACGTATAAACTAAATTAATATTTCCAAGAAAAATTATGTAAAATACAAATAATCCGTTCCCAGACACCAAAATTTTAACAAAAAAATAGTTTTTCAAAGAATAACTGTAGTTTTACATAGAGAAAACAATGAGAAATAAATATAAATGACTAATTTTATTAATAAATGAACATTACATACCTTTATTGAAGACTCTTGTTGGAGTATTGAAGAAAGGCAGGATGGAGAGGAAGTTGAGGTTATTGTTTGGGAAAGGAATCCCCCCTCCATAAGGACCCCCCTCCAAAAGGTATCAAAGCCCTCTCTGGGTTACTTCCACTTTGTTTTTTACTGGCTCTCTGGATCCCTGTCGCACCTAAAATCGTCCAGAGAGCTCTGTTTTCTGCCGTCTCTAAGATTGCCTAATAATGGGACAAGGTATTGTCACTGAACATGTTGCAGATACAGCGTTGTATCACTTTGTTAGGGTGTAATTTTTCACAAATGTTTGCAACTCATTCCACTTACAATCACATTGTCCTTAATCACTGAAGAAGGCACCTTCTCCCCTCTCTCTTTCTCCTCCCTTGAGCAATTTCCTCGGCTGCGTCTGTTGCTGTCCAGATGGTCTGCAGCTCTTCAGTGTGTAGCTCTTCCCTTGTGGTCTTCCAGCCAATCTCCAAATCTTGGCCAATCACAAGCAAAACCCCATAGGCTTCCCCTAAGACACAATACATTCCACAAAATGCGTAGGGTCGACAGGATCAGCCTCAAACCCTCAAAAATCCGTCTAAATGTACGACGCCACTTTCGTATTTTTTTTAACATATCTCGTCTTTCTTGAATTCTATCAGTTTCCTTCTTTTATCATAGGCTGGCCTAGGAACTTTCTTTGGGCCCATGGGTGGCATATTTCACAGTTGCAATCAATAAACAAGCACAAAAATTTCAAAATATTTCGGATGATTGCTCACTAAACCAGTGACAGACCAGACTGACAGCGTCCCTGAATTGCAGAAAAACGTCTCATACGTACAATTTCCGTATTGAGGTATGAAATCTGGATAAAAAATTTTGCCCAAAAAAGTGTTCTAAATCAGAATTGTACGATATGCAGACTGTACGAAAACTGGAGTTCCACTGTACTGATATATTTCCTGCCCTGAGACACATCTTCACTGCCTCCACCCTTTTCCTTGCTGCAACATTTACAACCTATGCTTCACACCATACAGATATGAAGTTATGATGTTTTTTGCTTTCCAACACATTTATATATTACCAAATTCACAAAAAACCTAAAAACATATACAGTGGAACCTCAAATTTCAAACGTATTGCTTATCAAACTCTTCGAAAATAAAACCCTTTTTTCGAACCAACTTTGTCCCTATTATCGAACTTGCCTCTATTTTCGAACCGCCAGGTACTGGACCTGTGTGTTGGCACCCCTGGAAGCGTTATGTCAGTGTCCCCACCAGCGCGCCGTGAGCCAGTCTGGTTTTGTTGATGCTTGAGTGAACACTAAAGTGCGATCTCATTCAAACATTTTAAGATTATTTCATTGTGCTTAGTGCTTGTGGGACTGAGAAATAAGCTACAATGAGAGCAATGAAACTTGCTAGTGGTACCCCTGTGATAAAGAGAGAAACACCATAGATGTGAAGAAGGAAATAATACAGAAGTGGAATGAGTCCAAAGGTTTGTGAGAATGCAAACCCTGATCAAGCTTAAAACAAGCCATCTTTGCAACAAGTTCAGTGACGGAAACATGTCCCATTTCAGGGAAATCTTAGAGGCACCAAAAACAGAGGACTGTGGACAGTTATTTTGTGAGACAGGGGTCCAGTGACTCTCAAGCTGGTCCTAGTGGCATTAAAAGACAGAGAAAGGAAATAACCCCAGAGAGGCTGATACCTAAAGTCCTCATGAAGGGGTTTTTCTCCTTCCAAACGCACTTACACCAAATCCCCCTCTCCTCCTCCCTATCTTCCAGATGCCATCACCAATCTTCAATAAAGGTAAGTAAAATGTTAATCTTTTTTTTTTTTTTTACACGCAGTCGCCGTCTAAAAACACCGAGGCAGGGTGACCCAAAAAAGAAAGAAAATACCCAAAAAGAAAATACTTTCATCATTCAACACTTTCACCACACGTCACTCATTATCACTGTTTTTGGCAGAGGTATCAGAATACAACAGTTAGAACATACCCATATAAGATCCACAACAAATCCCTCCAAACTTGCTAATATCCCAAGCACCTCCTTTAAAGTGCAGCATTGTACATCCCATTTCCTAGGACTCAAGGTCCTCCGACTATATGAAAATACCGTTTCCCTGAATCCCTTCACTAAATATTACCCTGCTCACACTCCAAACAATTCGTCAGGTCCCAAGTACAATTCGGTCTTCCATACACTTTCCTATACTAACACGCTCACCACGCTTGCTGAAAGTCAACCCCTTGCCCACAAACCCTCCTTAACCCCCTCACTCCAACCCTTTCGAGTACGACCCCACCCCTCCTTCCTTCCCCTATAGATTTAAATGCTCTCCAGTCTTCTACTTTGATCCATTCTCTCGTAAATGATCAAACCACCTCAACACAACCCCTCTTCTGCCCTCTGACTAATACTTTTATCAACTCCACACCTTTTTCCTAATTTCCACACACTGACTGTTCCCGCACAATCTTTACACCACACATTGCCCTTAGACAGTACATCTCCACTGCCTCCAACGGCCCCTTGCAGCTGCACTCACAACCCAAGCTCACAACCAAATAAGATGTTTGGTACTACTATACTTTCATACATTCCTTCGTTGCCTCCGATAGGTAACATTTTTTGAGGCTCCAAACTCACATAAACCTCAACGCACCACTCACCTTTTTTTCCCCTCATCAATTATATGATTAACCTCATCTTCATAAATCCATGTCCGCCGACACAATCAACTCCCCAAGTATCTCAAAACATTCCTTCTTCCCAACTCCTCCCCATTTGATACCAATTTTTTCTTTATCTAATCAGTTTGAAACCCTCACAATCACTTTACTCTTTTTCCTAATTTCACTTTCACTTCTACCTTACACAACACATTCCCAAACTCACCACATAACACTTGGCAATTTTTCTTAGGAATCTCCCATAAGCACAGTAATCAATCAGCAAAAATAAACTGTGTCAATTCCCATTTTGAATTTGATTCCCCAAAATTTAATAATCCCACCCCCTCTCCCGAACACCCGAGCAATTTTTACTTCCTTTCAACCCCAGCTATAAATATAGAGAAACAACCATGGTGGCATTACACCATCCCTGTCTAAGACCTACTTTTACCAGGAAGTAGTCTCCCTCTCTTCTACACTCCCAAACCTACAGCCTCACTATCCTCATAAAAACCTTTAACACGATTTAATAACTGTTACCACCTATTCTAATAACCACCCCTTGCACATCTGCCACCATTGCTCCTCTTATCCACTCTATCAGAATGCATTGTTTCTAAATCCATAAATGCAATGAAAAACTTCCCTACCATTATCTAAATACTGTTCACATATAGCTTCAGATTAACACTTGGTGATCACACAGTCCCGCGGGTACCACGAGGCTGAAGGACCGTGGTCCATGGATGCTCGATGTCCGTGCAAGCCAGACAGTCGGGAGTCTAGCCGTGCTAGAAGGACTTGTCGCAATTAGTAGCAGGCGGGCGCAGAGGGGAGTCGTGTGGTCTCGTAAAATCACACTTTATATGTGCTGGTGTGTATAGCACTGTCCCTATAAAACTCGAGTACTTGTCCATCAACACATTTTACTTTGGTATGTACTTATTACAGGATGGGTAGCTATACGAGTGAGCTGGGATCTCTACTTTTGAGTGATCCAGCAGGCGGCCTCGGCCTTTACTCTTGCAGAAACGTGGCGAAACACACACGACTGAGTTCAGCTACCATACAGTCTCGAGGATTCTGCACAGTTTAACTACCCTCTTTCATACATTTAGTAAATATTAACCTTCCCTCCAACACTATATCCCCCACTGCTTTTATCATTTCTGTCATGACCCATCAGTTCCAGCGGCTTTACCTTATCAACCCCTTTCAATTCTACGTAATGCCTCCACGTAAACCTCCCCCAAACTTGACATTCTACTATTCTTTTCACTCCTAAAAGTTGGAAGAACCTCCCTGACCAGTGGCATGAATTACTGCCCCTCTTGTCTACTTAACAGTTAAAACGCCTCAAAATATTCTCCCATCTACCTAATACGCTCCATCTCCCCATCCTACTAACATCCACCTACTCTGTTTTAACTGACAAATCCATACTTTTCCGCTAAGGCTTTCTTAACTTGTTTTTAAACTCAGCTCCAAATTTTTTTCTTATTTTCATTAACAATTTCTTGGCAGTGCCTCTCCCACTCTATCAACTTGCTCTCCTTTACACTCTCTTCATCCACTCTCTTTACCTTTCTTTACTCTCCCAATACGCTCTCTTCTTATAACACTTCAGTTTGTAAAAACCTCTCATAAGCTACCTTTTCTCTTTATCACACCCTTACTTCCTCAGGTTCCACCAATCACCCTCTTTCCTTCCTCCTGCACCCACCCTCTCTATAACCACAGAACTCTGCCCACAGACTTAATACTGCATTTTTTAAACCCTTTTAGGTCGACAGGCCCTCTCCGAGACTCGTTCTCAGTGAGGGTCTCCATAAATTAAAAAAAAAAAAAATAATTTTTCTATGAAAAGATAGAGAATCATTTCCCGATCATAAATGACACCAAAAATATGACATTTGGTAGAAACATACGGAAATTATCTCCGCAAGTTTTTTTTTTTTTGTTTTTAAACGGTCTCAGCGATGTTTATGGATCGTGATTTGCCCATTTTGAGTCCCCATTTTCGCCAGTTTCCACGTTACTATTCTGACAAAAAACAATGGAATATTTTGCTAAACTACTCCCCATTTTTTTTCTATGAATGGAGTGCAAGAAACCACTCGCCCATTTACCAATTTCAACTATCCAGTACAGGTGGTCTGAATTTAGAAATTTTGCCAATTTCACACAAAAATCAAAAGTGCAAATTCCGAAGAATAGGGGTCAAAATCAACAAGAAATACATTCCTGGCACTAAATCATTCCTCTTTCATTAGCCACTGATTCAAGGCCCCTCTTACATTCCTTTTGCTTTCCATCTTTGAATTTTTATTCCTCACAAAAATAGAAGATTTACTGATTATGCAGACAACTGCATTAGATGAAAAATGGGTATGAATCATATTGGCGCACTTGCAAAAGAATATCAGACTCAACCAGTTGAGCGTGTAGAACGCTTGCATGATTGAATACTTTATGAACTTTGGGTAAAATTCGAAACAGTTTCTGCTACTTTGAGCTCAATTTTCAGGTACTTTTCACTGTAAAAAAACCAGTCAAAATCATCTCACATTTCTATGATATGCCGTCCAATTCTATAAATGAACCCAAGAAAACTAGAATACAACAAGAAATATCCCCAACGAAAAATACAGTGCGAAAGTCGCTGTTTTATCCAAACAAAACGGTCAAAAGGTTTTTTTTCTCATTATGCCCTGTGTCTGCGTGAATTCTATTATACCATCAAAGACCACATAGACCCATTCGTTCATAGTGGAGTGCCTCCAGCTGTTCCTCCCACCTAGATTGAGGGCGCTAGAATTTAGGCGAACTAGTACTGCAAAAACCCTGGGGTCGTACCGAACTAGTACGTCCTGAAACCCTCAAAGGCAAAACTTATTCCAACCCTCTTCAAACCCCCCTCACTACTCATCATTGCACTAGCCCACCTTTCTCTGCCAATATCGCTTATAATCTTCACCCGAACTTTCCCTCCTCCCTTAGTTATACACTTTCAGCTCTCTCTTACTGTTGTTGCCACCATTCCTCTTTTCCCATCTACCTCTTACTCTAAACTGTACTACAACTAAATAATATCCGATATAACAGTTGGCCCCTCCATAAACATGTACATCCTGGGAGCCTACCCATCAACCTTTTTTGTTTTATCGCACCAATAACATAATCTAATAAACTACTTCATTTATGTCTACATCATACCTTGTAAATTTTATTTATCCCTCATTTTCATTAAAATATGTATTACTTTTACCAATCTCTTTCCTACACATAAGCTCAAATTAAAGCTCCCTATTTACATTTACCCCTGTACCCCAAATTTACCTACAACTCCCTCCATAAAATTTACCCACTTAGCTATTGAAATCCCCAACCACCATTACTCTCACACTTGATCAAAACTTCCCCACCACTTGCAATTCACTCAATCAGATTCCCAAATCTCTCTCTCTCCTCTACACATCTCTCTCTCCAGTGCATACCACGCTTATTATAACCCACTTTTCACATCCAATCTTATTTTACTCCACAAAATCTAGAATTAATACATTTATAGTCCCCTGCTATAGCCGTGCCAAGCTTATCTTCAACATTATTGCTACTCCTTCTTTACTCTAACTCGATTATGAAACCCCCTGACCTAATCCCCTTTTATTCCTCTCCATTGAACTCTCACCACCCCCTACAGCTTTGTTTCACTTAAAGCCAGGACATCCACTTCTTCTCAGTTCCATAACATCCACAATCATCTCTTTCTTATCATTTGCACAACTTTCCACGCACATTCAGACTTTCCCACTTTGACAATTTTCTTCTATCTTTTAGTATCTTTAACAGAAAAAGGGTTACTAGCCCATTGTTCCCGCATTTTTATTGACTTTTTACAAAACACGCATGGCTACAGGAGGAAAGATTCTTATTCCACACTTCCCATTATATAAAAGGAAAATAAAAAACCAAGAACTATAAGATAAAATCAAAGAAAACTCAGATGAGTGTGTATAAATAAATGTGTAATGTATGTGTACGTGACCTAAGTGAAGTGAAGAAGTACGAATGACATAGCTCTGTAGACTTCAATTTATGTGAACAGACAAAAGACATCACAATCCCTACCATCTAGTAAAACAATTACAGGCTTTCGTTTTAACTACTCACTTGGCAAGACGTAGTACCTAGTCAGCTTGTGTGGTGCTGTCTACACCAACCTACTACCATTTATATGTTTATTTATATGTTTATTTAAATTTATTAATACATAATTGAACACTATATTTGTTGTGTGTATGTAAAACTATAATTAATCTCTATAAAATGTATTTTTTTGTGAATATTTTTTGGGTTTCTGGAACGGATTAATTGTACTTCCATTATTTCTTATGGGAAATATTGCTTCGCTTTTCAGACTTTTCGACTTTAGAACTAACTCCTGGAACGGATTAAGTTCGATATTTGAGGTTCAACTGTATTCAGAAACAGAGCTTAGCTGGATTCTGTTTAAATTACAGTGCAACCTAAGTTTTCGTATGCCCCAGTTTTCACAGGATTCGGTTTTTGAAGACTTTTTCCATTGAAAATTTTGGCCCCAGTTTTGTCTACATCACTCAGTTTCCGTAGAGCTGACAAGGTTGTACCAAACGAGTCCGCTGCCCCCCCGGTCACTCGGCCGACTCAAGCACCAGAGTGACTCGTCAACCTTTATCACTTGAGTGAGCATCACCCGTGGAGCGTTCAGCCGTAACATTCGAAATAATCCGATTGTTTTTTGTTTGGTTTATTGAGTGTGACTGCTAAATAAGCCACCAATGGGGCCAAAGAAAGTTCAGAGTGGCACCCTCTATCAGAAAGGCTAACCACTGAAGAGCTGCATCACCTTCAACTGGAACAAACAGCAGATTGCAGCTTGAGGAAATCTTCAAGCGGAGACTGAAGAAAGGGGAAATGTTGCCTCTTCAGTGATTAAGATTGTGTGTGCAAAGTGAGGAGTTGCAAAGTTTTATTAAGAAATATCACCCTAACCAAGCGTTGCAAGCAGTGTCTGCAACATGTCAATGACAATGCTTGTCCATTTTAGGTAAATCTTAAAGAACTCCAGAAACAGACCTCTCCTCTGGATCAGATTTCTTTTTGTGTGCCAGGGTACAGTGACTCTCAGCAGGTCCTCGTCCAGTAAAAGACAAAGAAGGAAAGTAACCCAAATAGGGCCTTGATACCTGAAGTCTTTATGGAAGGGGATTCCTTTCCAAACAATAACCTCTCCTACGCCTCTCCCATCCTCAACCATCTTCCATGTGCCAACAACTCTCTTCAATAAAGGAAAAAGAATGAGTGTTAAATGTTCATTTAACCATTTCATTTAGTCAATTATGGTGTATTTCTCATTGTTTTCTGTATGTAAAACTATAGTTATTCTCTATAAAATGTATTTTTTTTGTTAATATGGTTTGGGTGTCCCCTGGACGCATTAATTGGAATTACGTTATTCTTCTTATGGGAAATATTGCTGCATTTCATACAATTGCAGTTTGTGTCAGACTTTTCTGGAACGAATTAATCATGAAAAACCGAGTTCCACTGTATAGTTGAAAACAAAGTTATTGACCAAATGACTTCGCAACTATCATTCTGCACAAAAAATGTTTCCTTTTTGGGTGAGTTCTCTCTGTACTCTCTGTACTGTTATAAATGTTTAATATAGTGCTACATGCACAAAAAACTTATTCATCCCACTAGCTTCTGTATGGACATCCTTTTTTGAAACTGTACATAAAATACTCTGTTTGTATTATGTATGCAGCTGCCACCCACCAATTCATGGTCTTTGTTTTTCCAAATTTGCATGCTACCATTATCAAACATTTGTACTGATATATTTCCTGCCCATCAGACACGATTTTTCAGCTACCTCCAGCCTATTCCTTGCTGCAACATTTACAACTATGGCTTCACAAACCATAACAAGACAATGCACCATATACTTTGATACAAATCCCCATTTTTCTCCAGGATAATGTTCTTTATCTCCACAGGATACCTAATGCAACACTCACCTTCTTTCCCCCCTCATCAATTCTGTGGTTTATCTCATCTTTCACAGACTCCTTCTACAAGTCCACCCCCAAATATTTGACCACACTTACGTCCCCCATACTCACTCCCTCCAATCTTATAATCCAATCTTTTTATTACCCTCCCTTTACCTGCTCTTTTCAATGTTCGCTTTTAATTTTCATATAACATTTCGAAATACAGGACTGGGGAAAGAAAATCGCAAACAGGGTAAAATGCATGAAGTACAATATTAGAGATCTCTAACAATAAAGGTACAGAACAAACATAGCCAAAATGCTTTACCTCTGCCTCAGCGTACGGTGAACTCCCTTCTCCCAAACTTCCCCGAATGAAACCTGCTTTAGTGATAGCTCCGATTAAGTTTGCAGTTCTTTTGTATGCTCTTCAGCGGGAATTCTGCCATCACTAACTGAAAATAAAGACGAGATTTTAAAACTTTTCTAGCATATATTTATGACAGTTATATTGAAATGTGAGCAGGTAAAATTTTTGTGAAGGGATTCAGGGAAACTGTTAGCTGACTTGATCCCTGGAAATGGGGGGAAGTACAATTCCTGCACTTTAAAGAGGGTTCCAGGATTTGGCATTTGGAGGACATCTTAAACTGTCCGTAGCTGATCACCTCTGCAAAGACATTGATATTATGAATAATGAGAACTTGCTGAAAGATGAGGAAAGTTTTTTCTTTCTTTTTTATTTTTTTTTTTCCTTTCTTTTTGGTCACCCCGTGCCACTCAGCGGGAAACGACCTACTGTTAAAAAAAAAATTAGTATTTATTCTCAATATTTTGTTAATGTTTTCGTGCAAGAATTGTCAGAATTTTTCCATACTGAACAGTTCCCAGTGGCACATTAGACCACCCACAGTAAAGCTGACTTGTTTTGCAAGTCCATGCTATATATACTCAAAAGAAAGTGATAGTTTTTACTGAAATTACATTCAACCTTTTAACCTCTGAAGGTCCAGCCAGAGTATTTAAGGCTTTGAACAAGGTCAGTGCTGTAGCTCTATGTAATGAGCTAAGCTCACTCAGATAGCTGAGAGAGGTAAATCTGGCCTAGATATAGCAGTTCATCTATGGGGTAAATGTGCACCATATAAAAAAGTTCTGCAGCACACAGTGCATAATGAAAAAAAAACGCAGAACCATTTTCAGATTAAAACAGCGACTCTCTGCTGTGTATTTTCATGTGTTTTTATAGTTTGTCTTCATGGTTTCCTGTGGTCTCATTTAATAGCATGTAAGATATACTATTACTGAAATAGATATTCTATTCATTGGCTTTAGGACTGAAAATAGCTCAAAATTAATCTCAAAACAGTGGAAATGTTTGATTTTGCTGATGGTCCAAGAGTGAAACAAATTACATCAAGCACCCAATAAATGTCAGCAGGTGGGTCCTAATGTGTATTCACGAATGTCTGATATTATTATACCAATTATTACAATAGTGCATATGAGTAAATCGTCTAAGTTTTTTTTTTTTTTTGTGTGAATAAAAATTCTTGGTGAATAAAAAAAAATCAAAAATGAAATCATGTGCAAACCCTGAAATGTAACCAATATACAGAGGAAATTTTATTTTAGTTCCAGGAATGCCTGCATTGTTTATTCTGGGCCCTACTTTGAAATTGGAATATTTTGAAATTTGTGTGAAATTGCCAACTACCAATTTCTGATCACTTTAACCGAGTCTTTGAAATACATATTGATTGGGCAAATTCTTTGTACTCATCATTAAAATAGAAGCATACTAGCAAAATAGCTAAGAATTGGTTGACTGGAACATTGTAATTCCTAAATAGGAGTGCTATGTAGGCAAAATCGCGCAATGCATAAATGCCGCTGATGCAGCAAAATTTTGCAACCATAATTTATCAATTTTCCATCAAATTTCATACTTATTATTTTATTAAACTTTAGATAAGATTTTCTACTATTTTGTAAGAAAAAATAAATGTTTTTGTGAAAATTCTTGGACCCCTGTGGACAAGTTCAGATCAGGGTCTGACCCTGAAAGGGGTTCATCAGTGGTGGTACTTCTCTTAACCTTTTCAGGGTCCATGCCCAAATTCTGGAGATCATCCCAGTTCTCAAGAAATTTTCAAAAAAAAACTGTTATTTTTTCTTAGAAATCGTAGAGAATCTTTTTGTAAGTAAAAAAACAAAAAGTACGAAATTTGGTGGAAAATTGACGAAATTTATGCTCTCGCTAGAATTTTGATGTGTCAGCTATGTTTACGAATCGGCGATTTTGGCCGACTTGACTTCCCATTTTAGCCAATTACATTATTCCAATCTACCAAATTCTTAGCTATTTCACTATATTACTTCTATCTAACGATTGAGCAACAAGAAATTGCCAAGTCAACCTGTTCAACTACAAAATAAAGTGATCGGAAAATTGTTAATCTTGGCCAATTAACACAAAGTTCAAAATATTGCCAATTTCAAAAATAGGTCCAGAAAAACAATGTAGGCATTCGCTGGCACTAATAAAACTAACATTTTCCTCTGTTTCATTATTTATGTTATTAGAGGCCATTTTTTTTTTACAATAAATTTCCATTTTGATTTTTTTATCACATAATGAATTTTTATTCACTCAAAAAAAATAGAATATTTCCTGTTATGCAATACTGGTAATAATTGTAATAAATACAATCAACATATTTGTTACTGTATATTGACCCTCCAGCTGGCGTGTATTAGAATGTGTGAGATCGTTTGTTTACTCTTGAATATCGGCAAAAATTTAAATTTCCTCCGCTTATTTTGAGCTCATTTTCAAGCCATTTCCAGTGCGACAACCAATGAAAAACATCTCTATTTTTGTAATATGTCTTCCATCTATCAAAGAACCAAGAAATTGCAAATACAACTATAAAAAAGCATAGAAAAAAAACACTGCAAACGTCGGTTTTTAATCCGGAAAAATCATGATATCAATTTTTATTTTCTCTCATTATACACAGTGTCTGCAGGATCTGGTTTTATGTGGTGCACACAATCCACATAGATTGTATTCTCTCACTATCTAGGCCCAAATGTACCACTCACAGTTTAACAAGTGAGCTGAGCTCATGGCGTAGACCAACTGTTGACACCACCGTAAAGCCTAATCTACGGACGGACCGCTTAAAGGGTTAAGTAAGATCCAGGGTGAAAAGCTTTAATTAACCCTTTCAGGTCCTGTCCCGTAGATCTTATGGCTTTATGTTCAGGTCCAAACCGAAGATCTACGCATGAGCTCAGCTTAACTCTATAAACTGTGAGGTACATTTGGGCCCTAATATGATAGAATACATCAAAGTGGTATGTGTGCACCACATCAAAACAGATCCTGCAGCACACTGTGTAAATGAGAGAAAAAAAAATCTTCCTGAATCATGATTTTTCGATAAAACAGAGACTTTGCAGTGTTTTTTCATATGTTTTTTATAGTTGTAATTTGCGATTTCTTGTCTCAATTTGATAGAAGGAAGACATATAACAAATAGTAGCTGATTTTGATTGTTGTAACACTGAAATTGCTTTGAAACTGAGCCAAAGTATCAAAATGTTAAATTTTGCCGATATTCAAGAGTAAAAACAAACGACCTCACACGTCTAATACACGCAGCTGGTGTCTAATATGCATTCCACAAATAGGTGATGATATTTTATACAATTAAGAAGTAATGCATAACAGAAAATCTTCTATTTTTTGGTGTGATAAAAATTCATTAGTGAAATAAAAAATCAAATGGAATTCATTCTAAAGCCTCAAAACGTAACCAATGAACAAGGAAATGTTAGTTTAGTTACAGGAATACCAACATTTATATTCTGACTCTATTTTGAAATTGGAAATATTGAACTTTGTGCTAAATTGGCAAATTAACAATTTCCTATCAACTTTAATTGTAGTATGGAAACAGTTGACTTGGCGATTTCTTGTGCTCAATCAGATAGAAAAGAAGTAATACTAGTGATAATAGCAAAGAATTATGGTTGAACTGGAAATAATGTAATTGCCTAAAAATGGAGCAAGTCGGCAAAATCCCCGATTCGTAATATCGCAGACACATCAAAATTCACGAGAGGCATAATTACGTCAATTTTCCACCAAATTCGTACTTTTTGTTTTATTAACCTTCACAAATAGATTCTCTACCATTTCATAAGAAAAAATAACAATTTTATTTTTTTTAAATTCTTGTACACTGGGCACCACTTACAGATTTGGGCCTATGGACCCTGAAGGTAAAAAGCATAGTTATTTTAATAGCACGTTTCATTGCAGGTCAGTAAATGTCCCCAACAGTATTAAAGCTCAGACAACAAAAATGCTTAACTAATGATGAACAGCTGCACTGTGCTCAAAAAGTGGGAACAGGTAATTGAAGTATAAACCACTTAACTCGGTGGGCAGAGTGCAGCACTGGAAAATCAACAATACTGTGCCCAAACAGTTGATAACTTTTTAAAATTTATGCAGACCTGAAGTTACTGGGCCTGTCAAGTATCACATGGGCAATGTTAGAAAAGCTGTTGACAAGGTTATGTCCAATGGTTGCACAGTACCATAACGAAAAATGTTTTGGATATTGTGCTATAGGTTAAGACAAAGGAATTTCGTAAAAACCTATAGGCACAAGTGTATGTATTTTCTTGCAGCTCAGTAGGCCTCAATGTGTAAAATGGTATTAATCAGCTGAAAACTTCTAGTAATCAAGCTGCTCTGTAGATACTAAAGCTGCTGATGACTAAACATCAAGTTTGCTATTTAGCTCTACATAATGGAGCTAGATTCTCGATTAATAATAATATAATGCAGACAAAAGAGGGTACTGTGTATTGGACTAGTGTGACAAAAACTACTCTTGATTATGATAAGAATTTGCAACTTGGGTTGAAGACTAAGAGGTCAACTAATTATACTGGTGGTGTGTGTTTTTAAGCTACACACATGCAAAGTGAAAATTACTTAATTATAAAAAGTGCTCACTAATGTACAATAAAGGGTATGCATAGATACCTATTCCTGTTCAAAATTCAAATTAAAAAATTTAAGTTTCCTACATTGATACATTCTTAGTACAGAAATGTGACACTTTGATAGTGCATGCAGAAAGCCCATGGTTATGTAAGCATCTTGACCAAAATGCCTCTAACATAACCATGGCTAACTTAAGGCTGCAGATAATAGACATTTAAATTACAATGAACCTTCCGGTTTTGTATCCCCTGTTTTCGTAGGAGTTGGGATTCGATTACTTTTTTCGTCGAAATTTTGTCCCAGTTTTGTACATCTGCTCGGTTTGTAGAGTTTGACAATGGTCTGCCATAACCAGACATTGTCTGCCTGCCCGTGGCCCACACAAAGCACCCACACGTTCTGACTCAGTGGAAGAGCTGGTGGACGACCACAGGAAGAGCTATCCACTGAAGTGCTGCAAGACCATTACAACATGGAACAGCAACAGATGGCACTGAGGAAATTGCTTCAGAGGGAGGAGGAAGAGAGATGGGAAGAATGAGCCTTCTTCAGTGTGAAAGACATGGTGTGCAGAGAGGAATGAGTTGGCAAAGTTTTGTGGAGAAATATCACACTAACAAAAGCAGTGCAAGCTGTGTCCCTGCAACATGTTACAATGACCATGCCTTGTCCAATTTTAGCAAATCCTTAGAAGAGACACCAGAAACAGACCTCTCTGGACAGATTTTTGTGCAACAGGTACAGTGACACTCAGCGTCCTAGTCCATTAAAAGACAAAGAAGGGAAGAACCCCCAAATAGGGCCTGTTACCTGAATACTTATGGAGGGGGAGTCCCCTTCCAAACAATTAACCTCTCCTCCCTCTCCCCTCCTTGCTGTCTTCCATACACCAACAAGAGTCTTCAGTAAAAGGTAAAAATGATGTTAAATGTTCATTTAATCCAATTCTTAGTCATTTATATTTATTTCTCATTGTTTCTGTAATTAACACTACATATAGATATTCTCTACAAAATGTATTCATTGTTATTATTTTTGGGCGTCTGGAACAGATTAACTGGATTACATTATTTATGGAAATACTGCTTCAGTTTTCGTACAATTCGGTTCGTAAAACTTTCTGAATGAATTAATCATGAAAACCAAGTACCACTGTATATGTATACAAGGACTTGGCCCCCTCAATTAAAAGCAAATTTACAGAGCTGTTTTAAATAATACCAAGGAGTGAAGAAAATTCTTAAGCAATCCTGCTTAAGTGGAAAACACATACACTAATATGAAGAGACTGATAGTACCTCCCTGGAATGGTTTACAAATCTACAACCTACTACCAGATGCTCATTACCAGCCTAATAAAATATGGATTACAATCAAGACCTCTACATCCTCACCTGGCTCAGTGGCCCTTTTATGTTGAGCTTAAAGAAAATCTAAGAAAATGAGTACTTGAAGTCTAGGAGATGTGCCCAATATCAACATTATATTATTAGATATCACAAATTCTGATGGCATTGTGATTCAGACAAAATTTGAGTAAATCGCGTATCAGAGATTCAGCACATCTAATAGTATCGTATTGTGATAACTGCAATTTTGATGGTATGGGTAAGCAGCCCAATTTAAGTATCATTGCTCGTAAAACTTGTGTCATCCCATCCCCTAATAAAAACTAAATTCTGATCTTGCTTGACAACTACTGCTCACTACCACCGCAAAGAATCATTTTGTATGCAGTATTCATTTGATACATAAATAATAAAATTAAATAATTTTTTTTTATTGATGATCATAATGCATAATCTAGCACTAGTACATTTATATAACATTTGTTATAGTTTAAGTAAGGAAATACAACACTGGAAAAAAGTTGATACAGATGTGTTTTATTGCAATAGAAAGCCACATATTATGCAAAGCATAATAATACTACGTACAGGAGGTTTAGAGCTCTACAGGCATTTCGCTAATACAGCAGTTTTCAAATTACATATACCCATGTCTTCATTTATTCATACTTCCTACAAGTATATATCACGTCACTCACATAAAGTGGGGGACAAAAATAATTTAAGGTATAAATATGTGTACTGGTATATGCATTTTTTTGGCCCTAGCTTATTTTGCTCACTTAAAGTGAAAGAACAATGATTCACTTTTCACTATTTATCACCTTTACAGGCATAGATAATAAAAATCAAGTGAAATCCTTTCCAACTTCTAAAACCTTTGCAGTAGTTTTTGTCAGTTACTGCAGAATAGAAATATACCGAAGCTATTGATAATGGAAAAAATTCTTTCATATAATATTGAAAGATTTTCCATACTACAAATGGAACCGAACAGATCATCAAAACTTATCCTACAATGCCATTTTGAAAAAATGAAAATTCATTTTTTATGAAAAGTAGAGAATTTTTTTCCCCCCGATCATAATGAACCAAAAATTGAAATTTTGGTAGAAAACTTAGGGAAATTATGCTTGCGAATTTTTGCGGTCTCAGCGATTGTTTATGGATCGGGGATTTTGCCCATTTTGAGCCCCATTTTCGGCCATTTCCCACTGTACTAGTCGAAAAAAAAACATGAATTTTTTGCTAGAACTCCATTTTTTCTATTGAATGAGTGCAAGGGAAACCACCCATTTACCAATTTAAAACTACCCGTACAGTGGTCAGAATTTAAAAATTTTGCCAATTTCACACAAATTTCAAAAGATGCCAATTTCGAATAGGGTCCCAAACAAACAAGAAATACTTTCCTGGCACAAAAATGACATTTCCTCTGTTCATTAGTCACGTTTCAGGCCCCTTTACATTCTTTTGTTTCCACTTTGAATTTTTATTCTCACAAAAATAGAAGATTTACTGTTATGCAGATTTACTGCTTTAGTGTAAAAAAGGGTTTATGAATCATATTGGCGCACTTGCAAAAGAATATCAGACTCCCGTTGACGTGTATTGAACGCTTGGCAGATTTGTATACTTTTGAACTTTGGTAAAAATCGAACATTTCTGCTACTTTGAGGCTCAATTTCAAGGTACTTTTCACTGTAAAAACCCAGTCAAATTCATTTTCATTTTATGATAGCCTTCCATTCTATAAATGAGACCAAAAAAAACTAGAATACAACAATAAATACCATACGAAAATACAGTGCAAAGTCGCTGTTTTTTTCCCAAAAAAAAAGGGTTTCAAGTTTTTTTTTCTCTTTTATGCACTGTGTGCTGCAGGATTTTTTTATACCATGCACACTGACCACATAGACCCATTCTTTCATATGGAGGCCTACCAGCTTTCTCCCACTAAAATTTGAGGGCGCTGAATTTAGGCGTACTAGTACGTCAAAAACCCTTGGTCGTAAGCCGTACTAGTACGTCTGAAACCCTCAAAGGGCTAAAACTATTCCAACCCTCTTCAACCCCCCCACTACTCATCTTTGCACTAGCTCACCTTTCTGCCAATAGTCGCTTATATCTCACCCGAACTTCCTCCTCCCTTAGTTTATACACTTTCAGCTCACTCTTACTTCTTGTTGCCACCTTCCTCTTTTCCATCTACCTCTTACTCTAACTGTAGCTACAACTAAATAATGATCCGATATAACAGTTGCCCCTCTATAAACATGTACATCCTGGAGCCTACCCATCAACCTTTTATCCACCAATACATAATCTAATAAACTACTTTCATTATGTGCTACATCATACCTTGTAAATTTATTTACCCTTTTTTTAAAAATAGTTTTATTATTACCAAATCTCTTTCTAAACCCATAGTCAATTAAAGGCCCCCATTTACTTTTCCCCCCTGGCCCCCCAAATTTACCTACTACTCCCTCCATAAAAATTTTTCCCATTTTAGCATTGAAATCCCCAACCACCATTCCTTCACCTTGTTTAAAAAACTCCCCAGCTTTCACTCAACTTTTCCCCAAAATTCTCTCTCTCTCTCTACACTTCTCTTTCCCAGGTGATACACGTTTTTATTAAAACCCACTTTTCACATCCAATCTTTATTTTATCCACATAATCCTTGAATTAATACATTTATAGTCCCTTTTTCCTCCCTAGTTATCCTTCAAATTATTGAATCCTTTTTTAGCTTAACTCTTTTTGAAACCCTGACCTAATCCCATTAATTCCTTCCTTTAAAACTCTCCCCCCCCTTTTAGCTTTGTTTCACTTAAAGCCAGGACACCGTTTTCCTTCATAACACCAAATCATCTCTTTCTTTCATTTGCACAAATCCAGCCATTCGATTCCCCTTTGAAAATTTTTCTTTTTTTTTTTATTCTTTTTAGTAATTTTTACAGGAAAAAGGGTTAACCCCATTTTTCCCCGGCTTTTTAGTTGCTTTTCAACACGCATGGCTTACGGAGGAAAGTTTCTTATTCCCTTCCCATGGATATAAAGGAAAAATAAAAAGACCCAAAAACTATAAGAAAAATCAAAGAAAACTCAGATGGTGTGTATAAATAAAAAGGTCTGTATGTGTAGGGGTGACCTAAAATGTAAATAGAAGTAGCAAGACATACCCGTAATCTTGCTATTTTTTGAGACGACAAAGACATCGCTCCCACCATCATGTTAAAAAAATTACGGCTTTCGTTTTACATCACTTGGGAGGACGGTTGTATCTGGGGGTTGCTGTCTTTCCCAAAACTACCCTTTTATGTTTTTTATATTTTATTTAATTTATTTAAAAACATAAATTTAAAAACCCATATTTGTTGTGTGTATGTAAAAAATAAATTTAAACCTTTATAAAATGTATTTTTTTTTGAAATTTTTTGGGTTTGGAACGGATTTAAATTTTATTCCATTATTTCTTTGGAATTTTTCTTCGCTTTTCGACTTTGAATTTTTGAACTAAATCGGAACGGATTTTAAATTCGATATTTGAGGTTCAACTGTATTCAGAAAAAAGAGCTTAGTGGATTCGTTTAAAAATTACAGTGCACCTAAGTTTTCGTATGCCCCAGTTTTCACAGGATTCGGTTTTTGAAGACTTTTTCCATTGAAAATTTTGCCCCAGTTTTCGTACATCACCTCAGTTTTCGTAAAGCTGACAAGGGTTTGTACCAAACGCGTCCGCTTGCCCCCCCGCGTCACTCGGCCACTCAAGCACCGAGTGACTCAGTCAACCTTTATCACTTGAGTGAGCATCACCCTGAGCGTTCAGCCGAAACATTTGGTAATAATCCATTGTTTTTTGTGTTTGTTTATTGAGTGTGACTGCTAAATAAGCCACCATGGGGCCAAAGAAAGTTCAGAGTGGCAGCCCTCTGATCAAGAAGGCTAACCACTGAAGAGCTGCAACACCTTCAACTGGAACAACAGCAGATCGCAGCTGAGGAAATTGCTTCAGAGGAGGAGGAAGAGAAAGGGGAGAATGTGCCTTCTTCAGTGATTAAGGAATGTGTGCAAAGTGGAGTGAGTTGCAAAGTTTTATGAAGAAATATCACCCTAACAAAGCTGTTGCAAGCAGTGTCTGCAACATGTTCAATGACAATGCCTTGTCCCATTTTAGGTAAATCTTAAAGAGACGCCAGAAACAGACCTCTCGGGACAGATTTTTTGTGTGCCAGGGGTACAGTGACTCTCAAGCTGGTCCTAGTGCCAGTAAAAGACAAAGAAGGAAAGTAACCCCAGATAGGGCCTTGATACCTGAAGTCTTTATGGAAGGGGATTCCCCTTCCAAACAATAACCTCTCCTCCCTCTCCCATCCTCACCATCTTCCACATGCCAACAACTCTCTTCAATAAAGGTAAAAGAAGTGATGTTAAATGTTCATTTAACCATTTCATTAGTCATTTATGTTTATTTCTCATTGTTTTCTGTATGTAAAACTATAGTTATTCTCTATAAAATGTATTTTTTGTTAATATGTTTGGGTGTCTGGAACGCATTAATTGGATTTACGTTATTTCTTACGGGAAATATTGCTTCAGTTTTCATACAATTCAGTTTTTGTCAGACTTTCTGGAACGAATTAATCATGAAAACCGAGGTTCCACTGTAGTTGGAAAACAAAGTTATTGACCTAATTACTTCCAACTATCATTCTGCCCAAAAAATGTTTCCTTTTTTTGGGGGGGAGTGTCTCTCTGTAGCTGTTATATGTTTAATATAGTGCTACATGCACAAAAAACTTGTATCAGTCACTAGCTGCTGTATGGACAATCCTGTTTGTACTGTACATAAATACTCTGTTGTATTATGTATGCAGCTGCACCCCCCAATTCATGGTCTTCCAAATTTGCATGCTACCATTATCAAACATTTGTACTGATATATTTCCTGCCCTCAGACACATTTTCACTACCTCCAGCCTTTTCCTTGCTGCAACATTTACAACCTATGCTTCACACCATACAAGAGCAATGGCACCACTATACTTTGATACAATCCCCTTTTTTTCTTCCATGGATAATGTTCTTTATCTCCACAGATACCTTAATGCAACACTCACCTTCTTTCCCCCCTCATCAATTCTGTGGTTTATCTCATCTTTCACAGACCCATCTGACAAGTCCACGCCCAAATATTTGACCACACTTACTTCCTCCATACTCACTCCCTCCAATCTGATATCCAATCTTTTTATTACCCCCCTTTACCTTGCTCTTTTCAATGTTCGCTTTTAATTTTCATATAACATTCAGAAATACAGGACTGGGGAAAAAAATCGCAAACAGGGTAAAATGCATGAAGTACAATATTAGAGATCTCTAACAATAAAGGTACAGAACATACAGTAGCCAAAAAAAGCTTTACCTCTCTAGCTGTAAGGGAACTCTTCTCCAAATTCCAGAAATGAAAAGCCCATAAGTTAGATGCATTTAAAAAAAAAAAAAAAAAAAACCTACATATATTAGTGACAGTTATTAAATGAAGGTATTTAAGGACGGAAACTTAGATAAATACTGAAAATAAGACAAGATTTAAAATTTAGGGAATTTAGGAATTAAATTGAAATTGAAGAAGGATATTATAATGAGAAAGGGAAAATTAGGAAATTTTCCTTTCTTTAATTTTTTCCTGGGTAAAATGGGGAAAGACCGACTTTAAAAAAAAATAGGGGTATTCCATATTGGGATTTTTTTCTTTGTAAGAATTATCAGAATTTTTCATACTGAACAGTTCCAGTGGCACATTAGTCAACCCACAGTAAAGCTGAGCTTGTTTGCAAGTCCATGCTAAATATACTCAGAGAGATAAGTGATAGTTTTACTGAGAATTACACCTTTTTAACCTTCTGAGGGTCCATGCCAGAGTATTACAGCTTTGAAGCAAGGGTCAGTGCTGTAGCTCTATGTAATGAGCTAAGCTCACTCAGATAGGCTGAGAGAGGTAAATCTGGGCTTAGATATGAGACAGTGCATCTATGGGGTAAATGTGCACCATATAAAAAAGTTCTGCAGCACACAGTGCATAATGAGAAAAAAAACTGCGACCATTTTCAGATTAAAACAGCGACTCTGCGGTGTATTTTCATGTGGTTTTTATAGTTGTATTCATGGTTTCTTGGTCTCATTTAATAGAATGTAAGATATACTATTACTGAAATAGAAATTATATTCATTGGCTTTAGGACTGAAAATAGCTCAAAATTAAGCTCAAAACAGTGGAAATGTTTGATTTTTGCTGATGGTCAAGAGTGAACAAATTACATCATGCACCCAATAAATGTCAGCTGGTGGGTCTAATGTGTATTCACGAATGTGCTGATATTATTTATACAATTATTACAATATTGCATATGAGTAAATCTTCTAAGTTTTTTTTTTTGTGTGAATAAAAATTCTTTGTGTGAATAAAAAATCAAAATGAAATTCATGTGCAAAGCCTGGAAATGTAACTAATAAACAGAGGAAATTTTATTTTAGTTCCAGGAATGCCTGCATTGTTTATTCTGGGCCCTACTTTGAAAATGGAATATTTTGAAATTTGTGCGAAATTGGCCAACTACCAATTTCTGATCACTTTACCGAGTCTTTGAAATACATAGTTGATTGGGCAATTTCTTGTACTCAATCAGTAAAATAGAAGGCATACTAGCAAAATAGCTAAGAATTTGGTTGACTGGAACAATGTAATTGGCCTAAAATAGGAGTCAATGTAGGCAAAATCGCCAATGCATAAATGCCGCTGATGCAGCAAAATTTGTGAAACCATAATTTCATCAATTTTCCATCAAATTTCATACTTATTATTTTATTACCTTTAGAAAAAGATTTTCTACTATTTTGTAAGAAAAAATAAATTTTTTTGTGAAAATTCTTGGACCCTGTGGACAAGTTTCAGATCAGGGGTCTGGACCCTGAAAGGGGTTCAGCAGTGGTGGTACTTCTCTTAAGGAAGATACAGGTGTGAAAGCTTTAATTAACCCTTTCAGGGTCCGTCCCGTAGATCTATGGCTTTATGTTCAGGGTCCAAACCGTAGATCTACGTCATGAGCTCAGCTTACTCTGATAAACTGTGAGTGGTACATTTGGGCCTAGATATGAGAGAATACATCTATGTGGTATGTGTGCACCACATAAAACAGATCCTGCAGCACACTGTGTATAATGAGAGAAAAAAAAACTGAAATCATGATTTTTCGATTAAAACAGCGACTTTGCAGTGTTTTTTCATATGTTTTTTATAGTTGTATTTGCGATTTCTTGGTCTCATTTGATAGAATGGAAGACATATTACAGAAATAGAGATGATTTTGATTGGTTTTAACACTGGAAATGGCTTGAAACTGAGCTCAAAGTAGCAGAAATGTTAAATTTTTGCCGATATTCAAGAGTAAACAAACGACCTCACACGTCTAATACACGCCAGCTGGTGGGTCTAATATGCATTCACAAATATGGTGATGATATTTATACAATTATTACAGTATTGCATAACAGTAAATCTTCTATTTTTTGGTGTGAATAAAAATTCATTATGTGAATAAAAAATCAAAATGGAATTTATTTGTAAAGCCTCAAAACGTAACTAATGAACAGAGGAAATGTTAGTTTAGTTACAGGAATACCTACATTGTTTATTCTGGACTCTATTTTGAAATTGGAATATTTTGAACTTTGTGTTAAATTGGCCAAATTAACAATTTCCGATCACTTTAATTTGTAGTTGAAACAGTTGACTTGGCGATTTCTTGTGCTCAATCGATAGAATAGAAGTAATACTAGTGAAATAGCTAAGAATTTGGTTGACTGGAATAATGTAATTGGCCTAAAATGGGAGTCAAGTCGGCAAAATCGCCGATTCGTAAATATCGCTGACACATCAAAATTCACGAGAGCATAATTTCGTCAATTTTCCACCAAATTTCGTACTTTTTGTTTTATTACCTTCACAAATAGATTCTCTACCATTTCATAAGAAAAAATAACAATTTTTTTTTTTTAAATTCTTGGACACTGGGGCACCACTTCAGATTTGGGCCTTGGACCCTGAAGGGGTTAAAAAGCATAGTTATTTTAATAGCACTTTCATTGGCAGGTCAGTAAATGTATCCCCTACTGTATTTAAGCTCAGACAACAAAAATGCTAACTTTTGATGAGAAAGCTGCACTGCTCAAAAAATTAGGAACAGTAATTGAAGTATAAAACTCTTTAACTCGTGGGAAGAGTGCAGCACTGGAAAATCAACAATACTGTGCCATACGTGTAGATAACTTTTTTAAAATTTATGCAGACCCTGAATGTTACTGGGGCCTGTCAAGTATCACATGGGCATGTTAGAAAAGCTGTTGACAAGGTTATGTATCAATGGTTGCACCAGTACCATAACGAAAATGTTTTGGATACTGTGCTAAGGGTTAAGACAAAGGAATTTTGTAAAAACTTATAGGCACAAGTGTATGTATTTTCATTGCTGGCTCAGTAGGCTCAATGTGTAAAACGGTATTAATCAGCTGAAAACTTCTAGTAACAAGCTGTCTGTAGATACTAAAGCTGCTGATGAATAAACATCAAGTTTGCTATTTAGCTCTCATAATGGAGCTAGATTCTCATTAAATATATAATGCAGACAAAAGAGGGTTACTGTGTATTGGACTAGTGTGACAAAACATACTCTTGATTAGTGATAAGGAATTTGCAACTTGGGTTGAAGACTAGAGAGGTCAACTACTTATACTGGTGTGTGTTAAGGGGGCTACAGGGCAAATTTCGTAACTCGTTTATTTACCGTCCGATTTTCTCCAGTTTTGGTGCACAAGACAAAGTGTTCTCACTCTTTCTTGAAAATATTTATAAAAAATATACCTCAAACAACAACTGAGAAAAGACTGATTTACTGAAAATGCCCTTGATGTTGATGTAACTCTTATATGCGGCTACGTAAGGTGGTTTGGACACTTGGTGCCGAGAGAACAATGCTAATACTAATTCGGACCGTAAGATTTCCCTCTAAATACCTTATCGTTATTTCACAAAAAAATAAGTTTGTTAGTATCTGGAATATGGCAAAAAAATCTGCCCTTTACTCCCACATAACTCCCGAAGTATTTGGAATATTTCCAAAAATTCTACGGTCAAAATAAGAGAAATCATTATTCTACAATATCTGTGAATATTATTCCATTTAATTAAGTAATAAAGGACCCACATCAAATTATAGGTGAATAAGTTACTTCCGAGATATCGGCCGGGAACGCCGGCCGGCCCCGTCTCAAAAAAAAAAAAAAAAATTTTTTCGCGAAAATCGCGTTTGTTTGGGTGTATTTCTTAGTAAACTGTGTTCTAGTGCAGTTAGCCTCTAAACACCGTTTTCTCTTACTCAGAGACGACAGGGTGACCAGTTTCACTTTTATATCGAAATATTCCCGATAATCTCTGGGCCATATTATGGCCTATTTTATTCAGTCTAGAGTATATAACATGTTTGTATGTTATTTAGAGTGTTTATTATATCATATTAGATCAATTCTGATAGACAAATAAGCCGTAGAGTTGATATATAAGCTGATATAAGCGAAATAATGGGTGATTCCTGGCTGGCACCTCGGGAGCAGGAACACTGCTGAGCGTTCCCGTCTGGTTCCCGGTAGTCACTAAGTCTGCCGATAAGCTCCACCTACTGTTTTATGATGCCAAATAGTCAGTTATTATATTAGAAAGAATAATGCAAGAAAAGGCGATAAAAAACAAGAAAATAACTCCAAAAAATATATAGGCCGTGAGCAGACTCGGTACCAACATCGCCGTCACCATACCTGATATAAATGACTATAATTTCTTGTAGAAACGTCGTAGAACATTCATTCTGGTACCATTGTGTTGCCAAAGAGTTGAGCTATTTTTCAGTATATATAACTCAATTTCCATATTTTTTCGATTTTTCGGTGAGCGCGCGCGGAAAATTGCCCGCCTGTCCCCTTAAGCTACTAGCACATGCAAGTGAAAATTACTTATTTATAAAAAGTGCTCACTAATGTACAATAAAGGGTATGCATTGATACCTATTTCCTGTTCAAAATTCAAATTAAAAAATTTATTTCTACATGATACATTCTTTGTACAGAAATGGGTGACACTTGATAGTGCATGCAGAAAGCCCATGGTTATGTAAAGCATCTTGTCCAAAATGCTCTACATAACCATGGCTAACTTAAGGCTGCAGATAATAGACATTTATATACAATGGAACCTCGGTTTTTGTATCCCCTGGTTTTCGTAGGAATCGGGATTCGATGACTTTTTTCGTCAAAATTTTGTCCAAGTTTTCGTACATCCGCTCGGTTTTTGTAGAGTTGACAATGGTCTGCCATACCAAACATGTCTGCCTGCCCGTGCCCACACAAAGCATCCCACACGTTCTGACTCAGTGGAAGAGCTGGTGGATGACCACAGGGAAGAGCTAACCACTGAAGTGCTGCAAGACCTACAACTGGAACAGCAACAGATGGCAGCTGAGGAAATTGCTTCAGAGGAGGAGGAAGAGAGAGGGGAGAATGTGCCTTCTTCAGTGTGAAAGGACATGTGTGCAGAGTGGAATGAGTTGCAAAGTTCTGTGGAGAAATATCACACTAACAAAGCTGTTGCAAGCTGTGTCTGCAACATGTTCAATGACCATGCCTTGTCCAATTTTAGGCAAATCTTAGAGAGACACCAGAAACAGACCTCTCTGGACAGATTTTTTGTGCAACATGGGTACAGTGACTCTCAAGCTGGTCCTAGTGCCATTAAAAGACAAAGAAGGGAAGTAACCCCCAAATAGGGCCTTGATACCTGAAGTACTTATGGAGGGGGAGTCCCCTTCCAAACAATAACCTCTCCTCCCTCTCCCCTCCTTGCTGTCTTCCATACACCAACAAGAGTCTTCAGTAAAAGTAAAAATGATGTTAAATGTTCATTTATCCATTTCATTAGTCATTTATATTTATTTCTCATTGTTTTCTGTATGTAACACTACAGTATAGTTATTCTCTATAAAATGTATTTATTGTTAATATTTTTGGGTGTCTGGAACAGATTAACTGGATTTACATTATTTATGGGAAATACTGCTTCAGTTTTCGTACAATTCGGGTTTCGTCAAACTTTCTGGAATGAATTAATCATGAAAACCAAGGTTCCACTGTATATGTATACAAGGACTTGGCCCTCTCAATTAGAAAGCAAATATTACAGGAGCTGTTAAATAATACACAAGGAGGTGAAGATAAATTCTTAAGCAATCCTGCTTAAGTGTAAAACACTTAACACTAATATGAGAGACTGATAGTACCTCCCTGGATGGTTACTATCTACTAACCTACTACCAGATGCTCATTACCAGCCTAATAAGGAAGTATGGATTACATCAAGACCTCTACTCTCACTGGCTCAAGTGCCATTTTATGGTTGAGCTTAAAGTAAATCTAAGAAAATGAGCTACTTGAAGTCTAGGGATGTGCCCAAGTATCAATATTAGTATTATTAGATATCAGCAAATTCTGATGGCATTGGGTTCAGTCAAAATTTGAGTATCGTATCAGTGAGTTCAGCAAATTCTAATAGTATCGATATTGGTGGATACTGGCTAATTTTGATGGTATGGGTATCAGCCTCAAAATTAAGTATCGTGCTCGGTAAAACTTGTGTCATCCCATCCCTAATAAAAACTAAGATTCTGATCTTGCTTGACAACTATTCTGCTCACCCACTCGACAAAGAATCAGTTGTAGGCAGTATTCTTTTGATACATAAATAAATAAAATTAAATAATTTTTTTTTATTTGAGGTGATCATATGCATAAGCTACACTAGTAAGATTTATATATCATTTGGTTATAGTTTAAGAAGAAATACAACACTGAAAAATTTGATACACATGTGTTTTATTGCAATAGAAAGCCACATATTATGCAAAGCATAATACATACTACTGTACAGGAGGGTTTAGCTTTACAGGTTTCGCTAATACAGCAGTTTTCAATTACATATACCCATTCTTCATTTATTCAGACTTCCTACAATGTATATTCACCACTCACTATAAGTGTGGGACAAAAATATTTTAAGGTATAATATGTGTACTGTATATGCATTTTTTAGGCCTAGCTATATTGCTCACTTAAAGTGAAAGAACTATGATTCACTTTTCAGCTATTTTCACTTTACAGCAGTAGATAATAAAAATCAGTGAAATCCTTTCCAACTTCTAAAACCTTTGCAGTAGTTTTGTCAGTTACTGCAGAATAGAAATATACCTAAGCTATTGATAATGAAAAATTCTTTTCATATAATTTTGAAAGATTTTCAATACTACAAATATGGAACAGGAAAAGATCATCAAAACTTATCCTACAATGTGCATTTTGAAAAATGAAAATTCATTTATCATCAAAGGAGTGGACAATAAACCTCACATGAACACAAACTTTATTAAAGTTATGAAAGATGCCAGAGCACAAACTGTAACATCCATCACATCAAGTTAGTCATTTCCAATGTGTCTGCTTTCAAGCTTAACTGCATTTTATAGCTTTCTATAATTATGTTACCTTATTGTGCAAGGGTTTCAGACAATTAGGAAATAAAGTTAGATTTTTATCAATGTCACTTTGGATGTAAAATTTGTCACACACTTATTTCTGATTGCCTGCAAGCCATACATATGCACAATAATATTTACTCTTGGCACTAGTGAGGCTAGGACATGAGCTAGCGTCATATGCATAATTTAGCTATCCAAGTGCCAGGGTGTACCACCACAGTAAGTAGGACAGTTGAAATGACCTCCAATCCCCCTGAATGTATCATCCACCACCACACAAGTGCCTAATGTATTTCTATTGATAAGTTTAAGTGGTAAACTTCAAACATAAGATTAAAAACATTTACAGCATTGTAATAGGGAATCTAAGAACAATCCTAGTTTCTACCAGGTATATAAAATAAATGAGGAAAAGTATAGATCTACTTAAACCTACTCAAGGACAGCTTACCGATAATTAGAAAATGTGTTGAATTATTTCGTATCTGTTTTCATTCAAGATAGAAATAACATCTCATGAATTAATAGAGAGGACCAGCTCGGAACAAATTATGCAGGATCATATTCTACAGACATAATTCTCCAACAGACTGATTAGAGCAAATTAAGTTTGCAGGCTTTGACAATCTGTTTATAAGGGTTATTAAAGAATATATAATATAAATTAGATTCACTTATAATTAATAGAACTACTGTACAACTACGATAAATTTCTTTAGTGTTAAGTAGTCAGTACGCCATTAAATTAAGTCAGCCCATAATGCCTAGGCATAATAGAGGCTCTCTTTGCATTGCAACCCATTATTGTAAACACAATCTCAATGTACTACTTGCAAAGAAATAAATGAATTTGAATTTGAATGAGAAGAGAAATTTAACATTCTGTTAGCTAATACAAATATCAGTGCAACGGTATAACATATTGTGTTTATTTGAAGATGGAAATGTTACAGTACTAGAGACGTGATGCCTAATTTTATCCATAAATACAGGTAAAAGTATGTTAGAATTTTTGACTTCCAACATGCACTACAAGCACTAAATAAAAAAAATTATGGCTATTTGGTGATCTTTAGCAGCTGGGGTTATGTAAATATGATGCAAACGATTCAGTAATTTTTATATGGTTGATATGTGAAGATGGCAGTGTAAATACTCTATGGAAAAATATGTCCCTACATATTGACATATAGACAACAGTAAAAGTTTTTTTTATTTAATTCATTATTTGGGGTTCAACATGGCCTATTCCCTAAAAAAAATAAAATTAGTTTTTTCTTAAACTTTAGGGATTTGATGCATGGTTAGATTAAAGTATGATGTTACATATCTGGATTTCAGTAAGCCTTTTTATAATGTTCCACAGAGATGACTGTTGAAGAGAGTGGCAGTGTAAGCTACTCTATTGGAGAAATTCTCCCACGGATTGGACATCTAGGAGCATACTCTAATAATTTTTTCTCTATTTCAGATTCATTAATTTGGATGTTTAATCATGGACCTGTTTTATTCCCTAAAGTTACAGTACTACATACAGAATTTTTTTTTTCTATAATAAGGGTGAGTTTATTTATCATCCAGTTAGTTTCACTGCTTCATCATTTATCTATACTCATCCTGTGGGTGGTAGTCTAAAAATTACACACACACACTATGGTTAAAGAGACTGGGACTCAAACTTTCATAGATAAACAAGTTACAGTGGAACTAAAGTATTTACATATATAAATCTGCTTACAAGTGTGATGAACAATTTATGCAGACATGAATTCAGTCAAAAAATATAAGTGTAATTATATGTGGTTTTGAATGATTTATATTACAGTACCCTCTATTTTTAGCAAGGTATAGTGGCTTTAAGTTTAAAGTGTAACGAGTTATGGTGTTACCTCGGGATACGAACAGCTCAAAACAGCGAACAACTATGTAAGCGTACTGATGTAAGTGCTTTTGTAAGTGTATTTTTGGGGGTCTGAAACAGATTAATCTAATTTACGTTATTCCTTATAGGAACAAATTCTTTCGGTATCACCACTCGAACACCCTTCTGGAATGAAATAAGCTCATATCCTGAAGTACTACTGTATTTACAAATGTTCAAGGAATGTCAAAGTGCAGACCTTTTATTCAGTTCATCATTAACTAGTGTTTAAAGTCAAGGAATTAGAGTATGCTAAGACACAAGTTGTGTCCTGTGGCTTGGTTGGCAACACTCTTGCCTTACACACCGAGTATCTGTGTCTCAATTCCTGGCTTTGGAAACATTGGGCATGTTACCTTACACATGTACCTCTTCGTCTAGTAGTAAGTAGGTACCTGGGTGTTAGTCAACTGTTGTGGATCGCATGCTGAGGGACAAGACTGAAGACTGACTTTCTTGGGTTATCCTGGGTGGGTAACCCTCTGGGTTAAAAATCTGAACAAATCTGATCTTATTTTACTAGCTTAAGATGCTGGGTAACAAGCACTAAGTCATTAATGTATAGGAAGAGACCTAGGATTACCAGTGCTAAACACATTAAAGCAAAAAAAAAAAAAAAAAAAAAAAAAAAAAAAATGGAGGCATTTAATATTTTTTGTGTACTTGAAAAATAAAAAAGCCATGAAATTCCAAAGGCAAAACAAAATACAGTACATATTTATGGCCTTAATATTATACACCATACTTTTTGTCTTGATCAGCTTAAGCAGACCATCAACAGGACAGATCTCCACATTAATGTATTTTATGTACTTTCAACAAAGAATTAGCACTTCAATCTCTAATCTTTCTTAGAATTACTGTTAGTTTACTGTACTCTGTAAACCAAATTTGTCAAGTACATAATACGTACATCTAAGCACATAACTGTGACAATGATAAAAATCTATTGCTTTGGGATTTTTTGATACCCCAAGTTAATTCACCACTACATGTTAACTTCATACAGTACAGTGGTACCTTGGTATACATCCGCTTTGGAATAAGTCCAACTTGGTATATGTCCTGTTTGGATGCAAAAAATTTTGCTTGGTATACAACCTCTGTTTGGAATACGACTCACGTGCTAGAACCTGTATGGGTCAAAATGAGTCACAACACTGTGCACTACCCTTGTTTACCTCTCTCAAGAAAGCCACGACTGCCCACTAGCGTCAATACGCCCACTGTTACCATGGTGATGTGGAGGAGTTAGTGGAGGGGCACAGGGAAGAGCTGACCACATGAGCTGCAGGAACTTGTGAAGGAGGAGCACAAGACTAAGATGGATGCACTCTCTTCAGGCTAAGAAGAGGAGACAGGAAGCCCCTACTTCATTAATCAAGGAAATCTTTGCCAAATGGATGGACGCCAAAAACTTTGCAGAGAAGTACCACCCCAACAAAGCCCAAACAAGCCGTAACAGCATTGTCTGGAATGACCAGACACTGTCACATTTCCGAAACATCCTGAGGAGAAGGCAGAAACAAAGTTCTTTGGACAGATTTTTAGTACAAGAAGGCAGAGGAGGGGTTGTAGAGGTGGTTTGGACATCTGAAGAGGATAGAGAAAAATAAGATGATTAGGAGAGCATATAATAGCCCCTTTCTCCTGCATAAATTACTAAATTTAAAAAGTAAAACTTTCATTTTTCTTTTTAGGTTACCCTGCCTTGGTGGGATATGCCTGGATAGAGAAAAATATGATTAGGAGAGCACATAACCCCCCTTTTCCTTTATAAATTACTAAATTTAAAGGGTAAATCTTTTGTTTTTCTTTATTGGTCACCTTGCCTCAGTGGGATAAACCTGATTTGTTGGAAAAAAAAAAGCATATAAACCTGGGGTGGAGGAAAGGAGGGGTAGGGGGTCATTCCAGGATAGATTGGAGGGATGGGTGATAGGGGATGTTTTGAGTGCTAGTAGTTTCGACATCCAGTAGGCTTGTGTGAACATGTTAGATAGGAACAAGTGGAGGCAAGTGCTTTTTATGATTTGATATGTTGTTGGAGTGTTAGCAAAGTAACATTTATGAACGGATTCTGGGAAGCTGGTTAGGTGGACTCTAGTCCTGGAGGTGGGAAGTATGGTCCCTATACCCTGAAGGTACCCCACCTTCAGGGTATAGGCATCTAAATCATAGTGTCAGCACTCTTCTGACAAGACAGACTGAATAAATGATAAGTGAAGTTTTTTTTTTTTGGGGGGGGGGGAGGGAGAGGATGGTAGGGTGGCATCCTGCCTCTGTGGGAAACAGCTGGTGTTTAAAAAAAAAAAAATTCTGATTTACTTTTCTGATTTCCCATCCTTAAATCTCCTGTTATTCTGGTCACACATTTCATGAACATCAATATTACTCAGACTAAATTAAATTTTGTTATTCCAAAGAATTTGTAGGGAAAACTAACCATAAGAGTGCGAGCATAGAGAGCATATGTAAAGTGTGTTGTGTCAGATATGTTGAGAGGGAGGGAATGGGAAAGAGGTAGGCAGCCCTTCTGCTGCTCATGCCTAAACTTCTCTCACCACAATATTTTCCCAGGTGAGATAGGTACATGATAATATACACTTGGAAAATCCTGGAGGGACTAGTCCCAAATCTGCACACAAAAATCACTCCCTACGAAAGCAAAAGACTCGGCAGGCGATACAATATCCCCCAATGAAAATCAGGGGTGCTACAAGTATGCTAAGAGAAAACACAATAAGTGGCAGGGGCCTAAGACTGTTCAACTGCCTCCCAGCATACATAAGAGGGATTATCAATAGGCCCCTGGCTGTTTTCAAGAAGGCACTGGGCAGGCACCTAAAGTCGGTACCTGATTAGCCAAGGTGTGGTTAGTATATATGTGCAACAGCAGTAACAGCCTGGTTGAGCAGGCCCTGATCCACCACAAGCCCTGGTCACAGACTAGGCCACGGAGGCATTGATCCCCAAAGCCCTTTCCAGGTAACCCTTTTCAGGTATACCTGGTGAGCTTCAACCAAGTCCAAAAAGGGAAAAAGAGAATGAAAAGAGAAGGGGACTCTCCTTCCAAACAATAACATTTCCTCCTCCCTTCTCAGCACTATCCTAGTAGGCACTCGACTTTTCAGCAAAGTAAAGTGAGGTTAAATATGCATTTATTTCATCTAATTCTTTTGTATTTATCTAGATTATTTTATACAACCCCATCAATGTATAACATGCCAATAACAATAGGATTTATTTTTTTTCATGGGAACGGATTAATCATTTTCTCTACTTTTCTTATGGGAAAATTTGTTTGGTATACATCCTGACTGGTATAAGTCCAAGGTCCTGGAACGGATTATGGAAGTATACCGAGGTACCACTGTATATCCATACTGATAACATGTAATATATAAAACATTTGTATGACTGTAAGGTAAACAACATATATACATATATTAAGACCAAAGATCATCATCCTAGGATTAATTTCTATCGTGGGTTAAAAAGTTATATAAATATGGGCAATGGATATTCATTACAAAAATTCTTATAGTATTATTAACACTGGCCACAAGCAGGTGTAATAACATCAACGAGCTTGACAAGTGCACAAGAACAGGTGTAATAACATCAACGAGCTTGACAAGTGCACAAGAACAGGTGTAATAACATCAACGAGCTTGACAAGTGCACAAGAACAGGTGTAATAACATCAACGAGCTTGACAAGTGCACAAGAACAGGTGTAATAACATCAACGAGCTTGACAAGTGCACAAGAACAGGTGTAATAACATCAACGAGCTTGACAAGTGCACAAGAACAGGTGTAATAACATCAACGAGCTTGACAAGTGCACAAGAACAGGTGTAATAACATCAACGAGCTTGACAAGTGCACAAGAACAGGTGTATGTGAAACTGGTGGACGATTCTGCTATAGGATCTTCTAGTTACACGACTTTACTCTTAACCCAGGAAGCTACCGTGAACACATCATCTCTCTCACGGGGCAAAACGTAGTTTAGTTCTGATGGGGAGTTCTCATTTCAAATAAAATGCTAGTAGATGATCACTGTAAGGCACCTCTCTCTCTCCCACTCCCCCTCTCTCTCTCTTACCTCTCTTTATTGCCTCCTCGTAGGATAGAGAGATAGGTTTGCTCTCTTTTCCACCCATTTCGACATTGCAGTAGCGTTGAGTATGAAGGAATGTGTTACTGAAGACTAAACATGAGAGTGATAACCCTGCGCAGTTAAGATGATAACTTTCCCTGTTTATGTCCACCCAGGACTACCACACTCTCACACTCTGCCTCACTTACACTACACCATATACCAACATTATACACCCGAAAAACTATACATGTGAATCCCCATTATTTTGTACCCTATTAAATGATTACCAATCATTATTTATTTAAGGATCGCGATGGAAATAAGTCAGTGTCTCTTGACTCTTATTTTTATGAAGGTTATCCTAGGTAATTTATACGTGTTAATATGTAATACAATTGTGTCCAAAAATATATATATAAAATTATATCTAATAAACTTACTTACTTATTTAGTTTACTTATCCTCAAAAATTGTCTGCGTGAAATTGAGAACACCACATTACATACACTATTTAGTAACATTATATACAGGAAAAACATACATTTAACTCTCTATTAATTTATTAACCATTGCCTAATTCCTATTCATTATTTATTTCATTCCCAAAATTCTTATCCTTGAAATTGGGGTCACTTATTCATACAGTTCCATCTCACTTATTTCTAAATAATATCACTATTAATATTCATTACAAAATGGACAAGATATAAATCAAATAATAAAAACTATTGTACATAGTCTAAGGGATATATGTCAAATATATTTCCTGAAAACAGAAGGGGCCACCAAGAATGACAAGTGGCTACCATCTTACTTATACCTGACGAGCTTCAATGTTTTCATCCACTTTATTTATCAGGTCATAATTATTTTACATTTTACCATAAATAAATTTGTTCACTTTAATAAAGGAATATGTTCCATTGTAAAATAAATAATCGACGTTTAAGTTTTAATAAAAAAACAACTCATCAATAACTGGGCGCCTCATGCAGCAAGTCGAGAGAGTGTCGTCTGCTATGACATGGGCGTTATAAGCCTGTAACACAGTGTAATATGGGCGTTACTCAGGGCTGTCCCCTCAAGGGAGGTTCCTTGATGCTGGTGAGGGGCTCTTGATCTAGGGAATTGGATCTGTGCTCCAGTTCCCTGAATGTATCATCCCCCCCACATGCGCTGTATAATCCTACGGGTTTAGCGCTCTCCCATTATTATAATTATAATAATACTCAGGGCTGTAAGGTTACATATATGTAGCACGGCGTTACATGGGCATTACATAGGGCGTTGCAAGTCTGTAACACAGGAGTTACTCAGGGCTTTAACACGTTACATGGGCGTTACTCACGGCTATAACACGTTACATAATAATAATATCTTTATTTCTACAAGTACATGTACAAGGTATATAGGCCTAGCTGACATCAATGACATACTACTATATAGAAAGCAGCTTGTTATGCTGAGCATTTCGGGCAAATTAGGTTAATTTTGTCCCAGGATGCGACCCACACCGGTCGACTAACACCCAGGTACCCATTTTACTGATGGGTGAACATGGACAACCGGCAAGATAAGTGTAAGGAAACACGCCCAATGTTTCCACCCTTGCCGGTAATCGAACCCGATTCCCGGCAAGGGCGTTATTCAGGGCTGAAACACGTTACATGGGAGTTACAAGTCTGAAACACAAAGTTCCATGGGCGTTACAATCCTATAACAACGTTACATGGGTGCTACTCCTGGCTCAGGCAGTGCCGGTCTAGATGAAGAGAGGCCTTAGGCCAGGGCTACTCAGCTGCTATGAGCAAAGGTCCACTTGGACAAGTACTAATATATGCAAAGGAAACATTTCTTACACGCAATCATGAAAAGTAACAAATCCGAGAATACCTGGAGAGGGTTCCAGGGTCAACGCCCCCGCGGCCCGGTCTGTGACTAGGCCTCACGGGGGATCAGGGCCTGATCAACCAGGCTGTTACTGTTGGACTCACGCAACCCGACGTACGAACCACAGCTCGGCTGGTCAGGTACTGACTTTAGGTGCTTGTCCAGTGCCTGCTTGAAGACAGCCAGGGGTCTGTTGGTAATCCCCCTTATGTATGCTGGGAGGCAGTTGAACAGTCTTGGGCCCTGACACTTATTGTGTTGTCTCTTATCGTGCTAGTGGCACCCCTGCTTTTCACTGGGGGAGATGTTGCATCGTCTGCCGAGTCTTTTGCTTTCATAGGGAGTGATTTTCGTGAGCAAGTTTGGTACTAATTCCTCTAGGATTTTCCAAGTGTATATAATCATGTATATCTCTCGACCTGCGTTCCAGGGAGTACAGGTTGATAAACTTCAAAAGTTCCCAGTAACGAGTTGTATCACAGTTATGTGTCGTGAAGGTTCTCTGTACATTTTCTAGGTCAGCAATTTCACCTGCCTTGAAAGGTGGTGCTAGTATGCAACAATATTCCAGCCTAGATAGAACAAGCGACCTGAAGAGTGTCATCATGGGCTTAGCCTGTAAAGCCTTTAACTATATCCGGCACTACCTGGCCGTGACACGTCACAAGGGCGCTTCTGTACGCACAGGATTGCAACACATTACATGGAAGTTACAAACGTGTAACACGTGACATGGGTATAATACAGGGCTGTAACACAACGTAACATTGTATTAAACCCCTATAACAACGTAACATTGTGTTATTGGGCAGTGACATATTACATGAGTGTCATGCAGGGCTCTAAAATCTTATATGGGCATTACAGTACAATTTTTATTTCTTCTTGCTGCACGGATGATGTAGTTTACATGCAATAAAACATTGTCTGGCACGAAAACAAACCCACTAGTATGCAACGCATTTCAGGCAAACTAATCCAAATGTTCAAATATTACTTAAGATTTAGACATAGACTATTAAATAAGATTTCCTAAGCAGTTAACTTCAGTCGTATGTACGATAAAAAAGGTAGTTATTAACAAATGATACAGTTTTAAAAGTATGAAAGTTTATTTTTACGTGATACAACGTTTATACAGAAATGGGTGACACTTACATGCATGCAGAAAACCCATGATTATGCAGAGTATTTTCCAGCTAGATTAAGTCTAACTTAAGATTACAGCGGCAATAAACGTTACATATATGTATTCAAGATCATTTAATGTATAAAAATAAATATTTCACGAATGTATATATAAGTATATTAAATATGTTATAGTACATGATTACTATAAGAAAAATTATTTGGGTTATAGTGTATAGGTACATTTTTTTTTTAACATCAGGTGACATTAAATTCAAAAACTGGAATTCTGGAAGCAGCTATTATTCACAGTAACAGTTCCATTATTCACAGTAACAGCTCCATTATTCACAGTAACAGCTCCATTATTCACAGTAACAGCTCCATTATTCACAGTAACAGCTCCATTATTCACAGTAACAGCTCCATTATTCACAGTAACAGTTCCATTATTCACAGTAACAGTCCATTATTCACAGTAACAGTTCCATTATTCACAGTAACAGTTCCATTATTCACAGTAACAGTTCCATTATTCACAGTAACAGTTCCATTATTCACAGTAACAGTTCCATTATTCACAGTAACAGTTCCATTATTCACAGTAACAGTTCCATTATTCACAGTAACAGTTCCATTATTCACAGTAACAGTTCCATTATTCACAGTAACAGTTCCATTATTCACAGTAACAGTTCCATTATTCACAGTAACAGTTCCATTATTCACAGTGAACAGTTCCATTATTCACAGTAACAGTTCCATTATTCACAGTAACAGTTCCATTATTCACAGTAACAGTTCCATTATTCACAGTAACAGTTCCATTATTCACAGTAACAGTTCCATTATTCACAGTAACAGTTCCATTATTCACAGTAACAGTTCCATTATTCACAGTAACAGTTCCATTATTCACAGTAACAGTTCCATTATTCACAGTAACAGTTCCATTATTCACAGTAACAGTTCCATTATTCACAGTAACAGCTCCATTATTCACAGTAACAGTTCTATTATTCACAGTAACAGTTCCATTATTCGCAGTAACAGTTCCATTTTCACAGTAACAGTCCATTATTCACAGTAACAGTTCCATTATTCACAGTAACAGTTCCATTATTCACAGTAACAGCTCCATTATTCACAGTAACAGTCCATTATTCACAGTAACGCTCCATTATTCACAGTAACAGTCCATTATACAGTAACATTCCATTATTCACAGTAACAGCTCCATTATTCACAGTAACAGCTCCATTATTCACAGTAACAGTTCCATTATTCACAGTAACAGTTCCATTATTCACAGTAACAGTTCCATTATTCACAGTAACAGTTCCATTATTCACAGTAACAGTTCCATTATTCACAGTAACAGTTCCATTTTCTAATTTCTAAATATAAATTTCATCTGAAAATTAACACAGTAAATCTAAGGAAATGTGAGTCGCTGAATTTAATAAAGAATCTATAGTTGTTTTACAATGGTATTAATTGATGATGATAAAAATAAACAAACAGACAGACTCGTTAAAGATATATGACGAATATAAATATATGATAATAAGAATACCATAGTTATATACATATTTGAGGTAGAAAGAATTGTTCAGCATTATTAATTGTTAGTAGACTCACAGTAGACAGGTCTCCAAGTTTAACTATCAGGGCCACAGAAAAAATAATGTCTGATAAATAAATATAAATGAATGAATAAAATTTAAACGAATGAATAAGTTATATTTGGATCCTTTATGTAATCATCATGATATGATTCAGAACGAAAGACAAATGTGACAATGACAAAGAAACAATACTATGCTTACACTGAGAAATTATACAAGTAAAAATGTCAGACATAAACCAATGCTCAGACAGAATAATCAATTACTGAACTACAGATGAGAAAAGCTGACACCATATTAACTTGCACAAGATTAATGGGAATAATGGAACTGGGTTTTTAATTTTCAAAATATTGCTGAACTGTTCGGATGTAAAGATTTATAAAACTGGATCAGATGTCCTTTTTACATTTTTTTACCATCTCATCTGACTGAAGATCAATTATTTCCATTTGAAACTGACTTGAGAGTGTTTCAACATTGCAGCAAAATGGATTTTCAAACAGCTTTATTTCATGTTATTTTTTTCAGATCACTGAAGGCTATAATAATAACCATGATTTTTAAAGAGGTGGACCGGTAAGCCAGCGGAAGTACTCGGTCAGATGACCAAAACCTCCAGCTGTGGGTTATCATATAATTAAGGCCCACGTCAGGAAACACTTGTCCTCTTTCCTGTCTATCTGTTTTTCAATCAAGACCAGAAAATCGTTTCTGAAATTGTTTTTGCAAGTCATTAATAATTTCTGTTGCAAATAAAGAAGGAAATTCTGCTTCACTTTCTTCATGAAATTCTGCTTCACTTTCTTCATGAAATTCTGCTTCACTTTCTTCATGAAATTCTGCTTCACTTTCTTCATGAAATTCTGCTTCACTTTCTTCATGAAATTCTGCTTCACTTTCTTCATGAAATTCTGCACAACTTGGGAAACAAACAAAGAAACTTTCACCTGTACTTCAAATATCATCAATTTTGCCCTGAGTGCCTTGACGTGCGTGAATTAATCATAAATCAAATTTGCTTTACTTTGCAACTTCAGATTCAATGGATTCATATGGCTTGTCATGTCTGCAAAAGTGTTAATTTCCAAAGCCAGTCAGACTTTGATAAATGTGGTTTGGGTCGATTTTACTCTGTAAATCAATTTCCTTACTGAGCTGCAAGAACCATGACAGAACCTTTACACAATTAAACCATCGAACTGCTGTATTCTGAGGCAAGTCAGTGAACTCAGAATCAGTTTCTTTCAGAAAATTACGAAAATGGCGATGATTAAGCCCATGAGACTGAATGAAATTCACTGTTGAAACAACAGGTTTCAGAACGCCAGATATATCCACATATTGTTCGCATTTTGCTTGCTGATGAACAACACAATGCAGGAACATGGGTTCTGAGAATCCATCATCCTCACAAGCTTTTGTGATTTATCTAACTAAACCTTTCTTCACCCCAGACATGGTCTTTCCTCCATCAGTTATCACGCATTACAGTTTATTCCACTCCAAGTTATATTCCAGTGCTGTTTATTGCAATTCTTTGAAAGATGTCTTCTCTGGTTCCAGTGCTGTGCATGCTATACATTGATGCTAATTCTTGTGTTACATTAAATGTGATGTGTCACTCACATCATTCGATTCATCAAGTAAGAGAGAATAAAACTGAAAATTTCGTGCTTTGTCTGCAAGTTGATGATATATATTTCTTCCTATATCCTCAGTTCTACAAGCAACAGTATTTGGCACAAGACTGAGAATTTTGAACAGATTTGCGTTTTCCGGGCGTAATTCTCCCACTGCTTCCATCATACACTCTTGGATCAGATCTCCATCGGTGAATAACTTTCCTCTTTAAGCTAACACATAAGCTACTTTATAACTGGCTCTGCTTGAAGCATCATTTTCAGCTCTCTTAGGCGTAAAAAACCTTATTGGGAAAGCAACTTGAGTTGCATTGATTCCATTTTTTCTGAACTCTGTGTTCCTGTGAATTGGGAATAACTTTGTTTATGTTGTTAGGTAAGACACATATGCAACAGTTAGGTATCTTTATTGTGAAACGTTTCGCCTACACAGTAGGCTTCTTCAGTCAAGTACAGAAAAGTTGATAGAAGCAGAAGATACTTGAAGACGATGTAATCAGTCCATCACCCTTAAAGTTTTGAGGTGGTCAGTCCCTCAGTCTGGAGAAGAGCATTGTTCCATAGTATGAAACAATATGGAGAAGAAGTGACAGGATGGAGCTTTTTATAGCGCCAAGAGGTGGGACGTAGGTCACTAGGAGAGGTAAGAACTCAGATGTTGAGAAGTCAGGTCCCTCTCAAATCCAGCCCCTCTCACTAGTGGAAGTTGTCGAAGTTGATTGCAGGTCTGTACCAAGATACCCTTGTGTTGCAGTGTCTGACAGATTGAACATTAAAATGGTATAAAATACCGACAGGTTGTTTCATACTATGGAACAATGCTCTTCTCCAGACTGAGGGACTGACCACCTCAAAACTTTAAGGGTGATGGACTGATTACATCGTCTTCAAGTATCTTCTGCTTCTATCAACTTTTCTGTACTTGACTGAAGAAGCCTACTGTGTAGGCGAAACGTTTCACAATAAAGATACCTAACTGTTGCATATGTGTCTTACCTAACAACCTGTCGGTATTTTATACCATTTTAATGTTCAACTTTGTTTATGTTTGATCTCAAAATGCCCACGTACATTGTATTCCTTCAAAACTGCAACAGTTTGGTGGCATACAATACACAAGGCTTTATCACCTGCTTGTACAAAGAAGTGCTTTACGCCTCATTCTTCATTAAACAGGTGGCACTCACTCTGCACTGTTCTTTCTCTTTTTCCTTGCATAACTGAAGGATATATCTGAAAAATGAAAAGAATACAACTAAAATCTGAACAACTTTTGGCATAAATTCTTACAAGCTACAAAATTCTTAATTTTAAGTGACTGAAAATTAGGGTTCATTAGTTATACTGTTTATAAATAATATTTCAAGTTGCTGTGGGCCTCAGGCCGCTGTTTGGAGACCCCAGACGTAAGGGATAAGGAGGCGATTTTTTTAACATTAGTTTTGAAGCAGGTGGCAGTTAGAGGCTCTGGAGTTATCAGGTAGAGGAGTGACAGATTTTGGGACATTTGAAGCAAATTGTTTTTACTAAGGATAAACCGGACATAAGGAATATCATAGAGATTTTTGTGTCTTGTATTATGTCCTTGAGCTCTGTGGAGACTATCAAGATAGTTCCTCAGGTCAGGACTGATATTAGTTTATTGTTCTGTAAATGCAGTGAGCACAGTAATATGAGAAAATTTTATATATATTGAGTAGGTTGAGGCTTTTGAAAACTTGTGGAATGTGTTGTCTGGCAGTAGAAAGTGATCATTCGTACTGCTGTTTTTTGTTACGTTATTATTGGCTTAAGGTTAGGTTAGATAAGCTGTCAGGAAACAGGACAAGTGTTTCCTGACGCGGGTCTTAGTCATATGATGACCCTCCGCTGGGGCTTTTGGTCATCTGACCGAGGCCTTTCGCTGGCTTACTGGTCCACACCTTTTAAAAATTATGGTTATAATTATAACCATTTTTGATGGCTTAAGGTGATCTGCTGTAGTAGAGCGTGAGGGCCGTACAACACTAGTAAGATAAGGATAGAGAGGAGTATAATGTGTGTAGGGCCGTCTGGGGTACATAGTAGTAGCGTATCTTTGACAGGATGCTAACTGTTTTGGAAACTTTTTTTTTTTGTATTGTGTTGGAAGTGGGTGTTGAATTTCAAGTTAGAGTCAAGGAACAGACCAAGAAATTTTCCTTCATTTTGTTTGTCACTGAGAGAACCATTAAGCATAACGTTTAGTTTGACATTTGTTGCTCTGTTCCCAAACATCATATATTAACCATGATATTCATTATCAGTGACCTAAAATTAACTGGAAATTGCTACTCTGATCTCGGAATCATTTTGGTTGTTGACTAGTGATATATCTCAACACTGGTGTGTCCTACTCAGGACAAAGTTGGTATATAATGGAGAGTGTTGATCCCATTGTGCCACTTTTAATCTCGAATTTGTAGAGTATTATTATACCTTATTGCATTATTTTGCCTTGATGCTGGTGAGGGCTCTTGATCCAGAGAACCTGACTTATCTTCCTCTTGCTTGGATCGTATTCCACAGCCGCTATATGACCCCAAAGGGTTTAGCGTATTCTTATTAAAACAACAATTGTGAAGGGCATCAATCTTCAATGGTTGATGAATAATATAAGACAGATGGAAGGTGTCGTGGGTTTAGGCAGTGTAGCCACAAATTTTGTTGTATTCTGTGCAGTAACTGGAGAATGTATCGTCTGGTCGGCTTTAAGTAAGTTTCTTCATGTATATACAAATACAGTTACAAAGATGGTCATACATAGCAACATATGTGTAGAGAACCTGGGATAACCCAAAAGTCAGACAACGTGACTTATTTCCATTGGGGCCGTTTCAAACATTCAGTGTTGATGTTTACCTCAGAGTAAACAATGTCTTGATGTCAGGTTGTGTAAGTTATCATGTGATAGTTTTATTAATTAAATTGGTTTCTGTAAAGTAAGTGGAAAATGTTTATTTTGATCAGAAATAAGTCACAGTGTTTGACTTTACTACCTTATACCAGGTTAAATTAACTTAATGTTCTTCTATGTGTCTATAACATCTGTCTGCCCTCAAGACTAGTGCTGAAATATTGTATCTTATGGTTACTGTAATTTAATTACTTATTTTCTTAGTTATTACCTAATTACCTGGAGTTTACCTGGAGAGAGTTCCGGGGGTCAATGCCCCCGCGGCCCGGTCTGTGACCAGGCCTCCTGGTGGATCAGAGCCTGATCAACCAGGCTGTTAGTGCTGGCTGCACGCAATCCAACGTACGAGCCACAGCCCGGCTGGTCAGGTACCGACTTTAGGTGCTTGTCCAGTGCCTGGTTGAAGACTGCCAGGGGTCTGTTGGTAATCCCCCTTATGTATGCTGGGAGGCAGTTGAACAGTCTCGGGCCCCTGACACTTATTGTATTGTCTCTTAACGTGCTAGTGACACCCCTGCTTTTCATTGGGTGGATGTTGCATCGTCTGCCGAGTCTTTTGCTTTCGTTGTGAGTGATTTTCGTGTGCAAGTTCGGTACTAGTCCTTCTAGGATTTTCCAGGTGTATATAATCATGTATCTCTCCCGCCTGCGTTCCAGGGAGTACAGGTTCAGGAACTTCAAGCGCTCCCAGTAATTGAGGTGTTTTATCTCCGTTATGTGAGTCATGAAGGTTCTCTGTACATTTTCTAGGTCAGCAATTTCGCCTGCCTTGAAAGGTGCTGTTAGTGTGCAGCAATATTCCAGCCCAGATAGAACAAGCGACCTGAAGAGTGTCATCATGGGCTTGGCATCCCTAGTTTTGAAGGTTCTCATTATCCATCCTGTCATTTTTCTAGCAGATGCGATTGATACAATGTTATGGTCCTTGAAGGTGAGATCCTCCGACATGATCACTCCCAGGTCTTTGACGTTGGTTTTTCGCTCTATTTTGTGGCCGGAATTTGTTTTGTACTCTGATGAAGATTTAATTTCCACATGTTTACCATATCGGAGTAATTGAAATTTCTCACCATTGAACTTCATATTGTTTTCTGCAGCCCACTGAAAGATTTGGTTGATGTCCGCCTGGAGCCTTGCAGTGTCTGCAATGGAAGACACCGTCAAGCAGATTCTGGTGTCATCTGCAAAGGAAGACACGGTGCTGTGGCTGACATCCTTGTCTACGTCAGATACGAGGATGAGAAACAAGATGGGAGCGAGTACTGTGCCTTGTGGAACAGGGCTTTTCACCGTAGCCGCCTCAGACTTTACTCTGTTGACTACTACTCTTTGTGTTCTGTTTGTGAGGAAATTATAGATCCATCTACCAACTTTTCCTGTTATTCCTTTAGCACGCATTTGTGCGCTATTACTCCATTGCCACACTTGTCGAAGGCTTTTGCAAAGTCTGTATATATTACATCTGCATTCTTTTTGTCTTCTAATGCATCTAGGACCTTGTCGTAGTGATCCAATAGTTGAGACAGACAGGAGCGACCTGCTTTAAACTCTTGTTGTCCTGGGTTGTGTAATTGATGGGTATCTAGATGGGTGGCGATCTTGCTTCTTAGGACCCTTTCAAAGATTTTTATGATATGGGATGTTAGTGCTATCGGTCTGTAGTTCTTTGCTGTTGCTTTACTTCCCCCTTTGTGGAGTGGGGCTACGTCTGTTGTTTTTAGTAACTGTGGGACGACCCCCGTGTCCATGCTCCCTCTCCATAGGATGGAAAAGGCTCGTGATAGGGGCTTCTTGCAGTTCTTGATGAACACGGAGTTCCATGAGTCTGGCCCTGGGGCAGAGTGCATGGGCATGTCATTTATCGCCTGTTCGAAGTCATTTGGCGTCAGGATAACATCAGATAGGCTTGTGTTAACCAAATTCTGTGGTTCTCTCATAAAAAAATAATTTTGATCTTCGACTCTCAGTCTGGTTAACGGCTTGCTAAAAACTGAGTCATATTGGGACTTAAGTAGCTCACTCATTTCCTTGCTGTCATCTGTTGACTACTACTGCAATTAATTTCCTAAACGTCGGTCAGTCTTACTTATAGAAAAGTTTGGATTGATTTTGTCCTGTGAACGTCCTAATTTAGTTTCTTTGGATGAAATAAAAAAAAAAAAACTGAAATACTGCTTTTAATGCGATAATTTCTGCGTGTCGCATCTAATTACCTTCAACCCTTATATCAGATTATGTTTTATAAATGCTTCTTCTATTTCCATTCATATCATTAATGCTAATATTTAACAACATTATCAACTTATGCCGCACTCTGCACTATTGCAGTCTTGAGCCTTGAAGCGCGTTACGGAATACCGGAATATTTTCCTTGGGTCGCGCAGCTGCAGAAACACATCTAGATGTGAGAGCCTTTAATTGTGTAGTGTCACCCACAACTGGTGCAAGTGCCAGGCTGGGTGTGGCTCCTGGTGGTGTTGTTGTTGTTGTCACTAACCATGACAACTGGTGCAAGTGCCAGGCTGGGTGTGGCTCCTGGTGGTGTTGTTGTTGTTGTCACTAACCATGACAACTGGTGCAAGTGCCAGGCTGGGTGTGGCTCCTGGTGGTGGTGTTGTTGTTGTCACTAACCATGACAACTGGTGCAAGTCCCCGGCTGGGTGTGGCTCCTGGTGGTGTTGTTGTTGTCACTAACCATGACAATGGTGCAAGTGCAGGCTGGGTGTGGCTCCTGGTGGTGGTGTTGTTGTTGTCACTAACCATGACAACTGGTGCAAGTGCCAGGCTGGGTGTGGCTCCTGGTGGTGGTGTTGTTGTCACTAACCATGACAACTGGTGCAAGTGCCAGGCTGGGTGTGGATCCTGGTGGTGTTGTTGTTGTTGTCACTGACCATGACAAATTTCTTGGGTGCAGCTCACAATCAATATCTCCAAGCGACGCTTCTCAAGAGTGTTTATAGCCGTGTTGAGTACCATCACTGATAACACACACCTCGAAACAAGCTTGCTAATTTTTATTTATTTTTTCGTTTTTTTTTGGTGTTTTTCAGCCCATTTCATTTCTTTCATTATCTTCCTTGACATTACCAGAGCAGAGCATTTCTCTTTCACTGTATCATTTGTTTTACTTCTCAACTTTGCCCATTATATGTAAAAAACTTTTAAATTCCTCTTTCTCTCTCCAAATACTGTTAATTTATAGTATCTTTGTGTGTGTGGGTGTGTGTGTTTTTGTAGTGTTGTGGGGTTTACTCACCTAATTGTGGTTGCAGGGGTCGAGACTCAGCTCTGGCCCGTGGTGTGTGTGTGGGGGCGTGTGTGTGTGTGGGGTGTGTGTGTGTGTGTGTGTGTTTTGTGTGTGTGTGTGTGTGTGTGTGTTGTGTGTGTGTGTGTGTGTGAACGAGATCTCACTTGATTTCACAAAACTGAGAACATGCAAATGCGCGCTGCACCAAGCTTAGATTCGTGGAACTCCATGTTCATCAAAAACTGCATGAAACCTCCGTTACTCGCCTTAAATATTATATCGAGAGGGGAGGCATTCCACAGTCATCAAAAGCAACAGAAATAGCCCCACTTCCACAAAAGTGGCAGAAAGTAATAGCAAATAACTATAGGCTAATAGCACTGATACCCCACATTATAAAAAAAATATTTGAAAGGGTTTCAAGCAGCAAGAATGTTAGCCACGTGTGGCATGCACCGAGTACTTCAAAATTTATTAAGTGGTCATCACACATCCATTCGTGCATACCCTCTGTACCAGCCACACTAGCAGTAAGGTTAGAGTAGTTTGCAATGGGACCCAACTACTCTGATTCACTGGAAGCTTTATAAGTCAACTAATTGGGTGAAAGCTTGCCCCCAGTCGAACTGATGTTTAAACATCTTGCTGGGTCAGATGCTTGCTAAGGCTGGTCGAGTACACTTTTGCAGTACTGGACAACCTTAAGGTGAAAAAACACCCGAATTGCCCTGACAGTGTCCTCCATCGAAGACACCACAAGACTCCAGGCGGACATCAACCAAATCTTCAAATGGGCCGCTAAAAACATTATGAAGTTCATTGAAGAGAAATTTCAACAACTCAGATATGGAAAACTTGAGAAACTTAAGACTGTATCAGTGTATATAACACATTCTAACCACAAAATAGAGTGAAAAACTAATGTGAAGGACATGGGAGTGACAATGTTAGTGGATCTTACCTTCAAAGACCACAACAATGTACCTACCACATCTGCTAGAAAAATGATAGGATGAATAATGAGAACCTTCAAAACTAGGGACGCCAAGCCCATGATAATTCTCTTCAAATCACTTGTTCTCTCTAGGCTGGAATACTGTTGTGCACTAACTGTACCCTTCAAGGCAGGCGAAATTGCTGACCTAGAGAATGTACAGATAACTTTCACAGCACACTTTAAGTACGATAAGGCACCTGAATTACTGGGGACGGTTGAAGACCCTTGATTTGTATTTCCTGGAATGCAGGCGAGAAAGATACATGATAATATACACTTGGAAAGCCTAGAGGGATTAGTACCAAACTTGTACACAAAAATCACTCCCTACGAAAGCAAAAGAATCGGCAGGAGATGCAACATTACCCCAATGAGAAGCAAGGGCTCCACGAGTACATTGAGACAACACAATAAATGTCAGGGATCAAAGACTGTTCAACTGCTTCCCAGCATACATAAGGGGAAATACCAATAGACCCCTGACCGTCTTCAAGAAGGCACTGGACAGGCACCTAAAGTCAGTACCTGACGAGTCGGGCTGTGGTTCGTACGTCAGTTTGCGTGCGGCCAGCAGTAACAACCTGGTTGATCAGACCCTGATCCACCACGAGGCCTGGTCTCAGACCAGGCCGGTGGCCGCTGACCCCAGAAACCCTCTCCAAGTATACTTCAGGTAAGGCCCGAAATGCTACCTCCCAGTATACTACCTCAGTATATTACCATCCAGTGTAATACTTCCTAGTATGCATCTCGCAGTATACTACCTCCCATTATACTACCTAAGTATACTTTCTCCCCCTCACTAACTCACAGCATACTACTTCACAGTATACTACTTCACAGTATACTAACTCACAGTATACTACCTCACAATACCTCTCCCAGTATACTACCTTCTACAGTATTATACTGTCTCTCCGTATACAACATCTCTTAGTATACGTGCGCGCGCGCGCACGCACACATGCACAAACTCATACACACACACGCACACACACACAAAACACAACACACACACACCCCCACACAAAACACACACACACCACACCCCAACACACAACACACACACACACACACACCCCAAGCTAGAGGATCAGGCACACAAAAACAGGAAAAGGGCCCACTGCAATGGATCAGAGAATACCTGACAGGGAGGCAACAACGGGTCATGGTACGTGACGAGGTGTCAGAGTGGGCGCCTGTGACAAGCGGGGTTCCACAGGGGTCGTCTAGGACCTTTTGCTGTTCTTGGTATATGTGAACGACATAACGGAAGGGATAGACTCAGAAGTGTCCTTGTTTGCAGATGATGTGAAGTTAATTAGAAGAATCAAATCGGATGAGGATCAGGCAGGACTACAAAGAAACCTGGACAGGTCAAGCGGGTTTCCAACAACTGGCTCCTTGAGCTTAACCCTCCCCAAATGCAAAGTCATGAAGTTTGGGGGAAAGGGCAAAGAAGCCCGCAGAACAATATAGTTTAGACGGCCAAAGACTTGCAAACCTCCCTCAAGGAAAAAGTCTGGGGGGGTGATATAACACCGAGCATATCTCCTGAGGCGCACATCAATCAGATAACTGTTTGCAGCATACGGGCGCCTGGCAAACCTACGGATAGCGTTCCGATACTCAGTAAGGATTCGTTTAAGACTCTGTATACCATTTACGTCAGGCCCATACTGGAGTATGCAGCACCAGTTTGGAATCCACACCTGGTCAAGCACGTCAAAAAATTTTAGAGAAAGTGCAAAGGTTTGCAACAAGACTAGTCCCAGAGCTACGGGGATTGTCCTACGAAGAAAGGTTGTGGGAAATGGGGCCTGACGACACTGGAGGACAGGATGGTCAGGGGAGAACATGATAACGACATATAAAATACTGCGCGGAATAGAAAGGTGGACAAAGACGGGATGTTCCAGAGAAGGGAACAGACACAAGGGTCAAAAATTGGAAGTTGAAGACTCAGATGAATCAAGGGATGTTAGGAAGTATTTCTTCAGTCACAGAGTAGTCAGGCCTTTTAGAACACCCTAGGAAAGTGACGTAGTGGAGGCAGGAACCATACATAGTTTTAAGGCGAGGTATGATAAAGCTCTTTCAAACAAAAACCCTAACAACACAAACCAACATTCCCACCCTAACCACACACAATAAACAAATAACACACAACACACACACACACACACACACCCCATACACACACACACACACACACACACACACAACACACACACACACACACACACAACACAAAACCCCACACACCACACACACACACACACACACACACACACACACACACACACACACACACACACACACACACACATACACCACACACACACACACACACACACAACACACACCACACACACCACAACACACACACACCACACACACACACACACACAGGAGTCTGTCCTACGAGGAGAGGTTTCTGACAACACTGGAGGACAGGAGGGATAGAGAAGACATGATAACTACATAAAAAATGCTGAGAGGAATTGACAAGGTGGATAGGGACAGAATGTTCCAGAGATGGAATATAACAAGGGGTCACAAGTGGAAGTTGAAAATTCAGATGAGTGACAGGGATGTTAGGAAGTACTTCTTTAGTCATAGAATTGTCAGGATGTGGAACAATCTGGAGAGTGATGTAGTGGAGGCAGGATCCATACATAGCTCATGGAGCAGGGAGAGAGTAGACCTAGTGGCGACCAGTGAAGAGGCTGGGCCAGGAGCTATGAATCGACCCCTTCAACAACAATTAGGTGAGTACAATGAGCACATGACATGTCTCCTGGCCAGTCATCTGCTGAATAATTAATGCAGCGCTGCAGGTCAGGGTACGTTGCTGCTGCGTACCCTGAAAGTGAGAGATAACACCAGAGTTTGTGAGAGATAACAACAGTGTGTGAGAGATAACACCAGAGTGAGAGATAATACCAGAGTGAGAGATAACACCAGAGAGAAAATACCAGAAAGATAACACCAGAGTGAGAGACAATACCAGAGAGAGAGATAATACCAGAGAGATAACACCAGTGAGAGGTAATACCAGAGAGATAACACCAGAGTGAGAGATAATACCAGAGGGAGAGACAACACCAGAGTGAGAGATAATACCAGAGTGATAGATAATACCAGAGAGATAACACCCGAGTGAGATTTAACACGAGAGAAATACACCAGAGGGAGAGAAACAAGAGTAACGAGAGATAAACCAGAGTGAGAGTTAATACCAGAGAGATAACACCAGAATGAGAGATAATACCAGAGGGAGACACAACACCAGAGAAATAACACCAGAGTGAGAGATAATACCAGGGAGATAACACCAGAGTGAGATTTAACACGAGAGAAATACACCAGAGTGAGAGATAACACAAGAGAGATAACACCAGAGTGAGAGAAAGTAACAGTGTGAGTGAGAGATAACATCAGAGTTTGTGAGAGATGACAACAATGGGTGAGAGATAACACCACTGTGCGAGATAACACAAGAGTGAGAGATAACACCAATGTGAGAGATAATACCAGTGTGTGTGAGAGATAACATCAGAGTTTGTGAGAGATAACAACAGTGTGTAAGAGATAACAGCAGTGTATGAGGGATAACAGCAGTGTGTGAGGATAACAGCAGTGTTGTGAGGATAACAGCAGTGTGTGAGAGATAACAGCAGTGTGTGAGAGATAACAGCAGTGTGTGAGAGATAACAGCAGTGTGTGAGAGATAACAGCAGTGTGTGAGGGATAAACAACGTGTTTTGAGGGATAACAGCAGTGTGTGAGGGATAACAACAGTGTGTGAGGGATAACAGCAGTGTGTGAGAGATAACAGCAGTGTGTGAGAGATAACAACAGTGTGTGAGTGGATAACAGCAGTGTGTGAGGGATAAAACAGTGTTGGGGGGATAAACACAGTGTGTGAGAGATAACAGCAGTGTGTGATGGATAACAATAGTGTGTTAGAGATAACAGCAGTGTGTGAGAGATAACAGCAGTGTGTGAGGGATAATAACAGTGTGGGGGGGATAACAGCAGTGTGTGAGAGATAACAGCAGTGTGTGAGGGATAACAACAGTGTGTGAGGGATAACAACAGTGTGTGAGAGATAACAGGAGTGTGTGAGAGATAACAAGAGTGTGTGAGGGATAAAAGCGTGTTGTTTAAAGATAAAAGCCGTGTGTGAGGGATAACAACAGTGTGTGAGGGATAACAACAGTGTGTGAGAGATAACAAATTTTTGAAAGATAACAGAGTGTTTGAGAGATAAACAGGTGTGTGAAAGATAACAGCCGTGTGTGGAGAGATAACAGCAGTGTGGAGAGATAACAAATGTGGGGGAAAAATAAAAGGAGTGTTGAGAGAAAACACAGGTGTGAAAGATAACAGCAGTGTGTGTGAGAGAAAAACAGGGGTGGAGAGATAACAAAAGTGTGGGAGGGATAACAAAAGTGTGTTGAGGAAACAGCAGGTGTGAAAGGGTAACAGCAAGGTGAGAGAGATAACAGCAGTGTGTGAGAGACAACAACAGTGTGTGAGAGATAACAAAAGTGTGTGAGGGATAACAAAAGTGTGTGAGGGATAACAGCAGTGTGTGAGAGATAACAGCAGTGTGTGAGAGACAACAACAGTGAATGAGAGATAACAGCAGTGTGTGAGAGATAACAAAAGTGTGTGGGGATAACAGCAGTGTGTGAGAGATAACAACAGTGAATGAGAGACAACAGCAGTTGTGAGAGGTAAAAAACAGTGTTTAGAGGTAACAGCCAAATGGTGTGAAAAAGTATAACAAAAGTGGGGTGGGGGATAAGCGGGAAGAACAGTGAGTGTGAGAGATAAAACAAATGTGAGAGGAAAAAGCAGTGTGTGAGAGATAACAAAAGTGTGTGGGGATAAAAGCAGGTGTGAGAGATAACAACAAATGTGAGAGGAACCCGCGTGTGTGAGAGATAACAAAGTGTGTGGGGTAACAGCAGAGTGTGAGAGTAAAGCAATAGAGGTAACAAAGTGTGAGAGAAAAACAGCAGGTGTGAGAGGTAACAGCAGTGTGTGAGAAGGTAACAGCAGGTGGTGTGAATGAGTACCAAATGTGAGAGAGATAACAGCAGTGTGTGAGAGAGATAACAGCGTGTGTGAGAGAGATAACAGCAGGTGTGAGAGTAACGCAGGTGTGAGAGGATAACAGCAGAGTAGTGTGAAAAGAGATAAACAGTGAGAGAGATAACAGCAGTGTTTTGAGAGAGATAACAGCAGTGTGTGAGAGATAACAGCAGAGTGTGAGAGAAAACAGCGAGTGTGAGAGGTAACAGCAGAGTGTGAGGGGAAACAGCCGAGTGGTGTGGGAAAAAAATGTAGAACAACAAGTGTGAGAGGTAACAGCAGAGTGTGAGAGACAACAGCCGAGTGTGGAGGTAACAGCAATGTGTGAGAAGAAACAGCCGAGTTTTGAGAGATAACAGCAGAGTGTTGAGAGAAACACGAGAGTGTGAGAAAGGATAACAAGGGGTTTTGAGAGGAAACAGCAGGAGTGTGAGAGAAACAGCAGAGTGTGAGAGATAACGCAAGTGTGAGAGGGCAACAGGGGTGTGAGAGATAACAGCAGAGTGTGAGGGTAACAGCCGAGTGTGAGAGATAACAGCAGAGTGTGAGAGGTAACAGCCGAGTGTGAGAGATAACAGCAGAGTGTGAGAGACAACAGCGAGTGTGAGAGATAACAGCAGAGTGTGAGAGACAACAGCCGAGTGTGAGAGATAACAGCAGAGTGTGAGAGATAACAGCAGAGTGTGAGAGATAACAGCAGAGTGTGAGAGATAACAGCCGAGGTTTTGAGAGATAACAGCAGAGGTGTGAGGAAAAAGCGAGTGTGAGAGTAACAGCGAGTGTGAGAGAACAACAGCGAGTGTGAGAGACAACAGCAGAGTGTGAGAGATAACAGCAGAGTGTGAGAGATAACAGCAGGTTTTGAGAGGTAAGCGAGTGTGGAGAGATAACAGCGAGTGTGAGAGAAACAGCAGAGTGTGGAGACAAAAAGCAGAGTGTGAGAGAAACAGCAGAGTGTGAGAGGTAACAGCAGAGTGTGAGAGATAACAGCAGAGTGTGAGAGATAACAGCAGAGTGTGAGAGATAACAGCAGAGTGTGAGAGACAACAGCAGAGTGTGAGAGATAACAGCAGAGTGTGAGAGAACACAGGAGTGTTTAGAGAAACAGTCGAGTGTGAGAGACAACAGCAGAGTGTGAGAGATAACAGCAGAGTGTGAGAGATAACAGCAGAGTGTGAGAGACAACAGCGAGTGTGAGAGACAACAGCCAGAGTGTGAGAGACAACAGCAGAGTGTGAGAGGGAAAAAGCGAGTGTGAGAGACAACGTTGGGGTGAGGGGATAACAGCAGGTGTGAGAGTAAACGCAGAGTGTGAGGGATAAAACAGCAGGTTGTGAGAGATAACAGCAGAGTGTGAGAGGATAAACAGCAGAGTGTGAGAGATAACAGCAGAGTGTGAGAGATAACAGCAGAGTGTGAGAGATAACAGCAGAGTGTGAGAGACAACAGCAGAGTGTGAGAGATAACAGCAGAGTGTGAGAGACAACAGCCGAGTGTGAGAGATAACAGCAGAGTGTGAGAGACAACAGCAGAGTGTGAGAGACAACAGCAGAGTGTGAGAGATAACAGCAGAGTGTGAGAGATAACAGCAAGGGGTGAGAGTAAAAGCAGAGGGGTGAGAGAAACAGCAGAGTGTGAGAGATAACAGCAGAGTGTGAGAGGAAACAGCAGAGTGTGAGGGGGAAACAGCGAGTGTGAGAGGGCAACGCGAGTGTGAAAAGACAAACAGCAGAGTGTGGGAGTAAAAAGCAGAGTGTGAGAGATAAAAAGCCCGAGGTTGTGGAGACAAAAGCAGAGTGTGAGAGAAACAGCAGAGTGTGAGAGACAACCCGAGTGTGAGAGATAACAGCAGAGTGTGAGAGATAACAGCAGAGTGTGAGAGATAACAGCAGAGTGTGAGAGATAACAGCAGAGTGTGAGAGACAACAGCAGAGTGTGAGAGATAACAGCAGAGTGTGAGAGACAACAGCAGAGTGTGAGAGACAACAGCAGAGTGTGAGAGATAACAGCAGAGTGTGAGAGATAACAGCAGAGTGTGAGAGATAACAGCAGAGTGTGAGAGAAAACAGCAGAGTGTGAGAGAAACAGCGAGTGTGAGAGACACAGCAGAGTGTGAGAGACAAAAAGCGAGTGTGAGAGGTAACAGCAGGTGTGAGAGACAACAGCAGAGTGTGGAAAGAGATGAGTAACAGCAGAGTGTGAGAGACAACAGCAGAGTGTGGGAAAAAAGGGGGGACAACAGCAGGTGTGGAGAGATAACAGCAGAGTGTGAGAGATAAACAGCAGAGTGTGGAGAGATAACAGCAGAGTGTGAGATAACAGCAGAGTGTGAGGGGATAACAGCAGAGTGTGAGAGATAAAAGCAGAGTGTGAGAGATAAAAAGCGAGGTGAGAGACAAACAGCCGAGTGTGGGGAAACAAAAGCAGAGTGTGAGAGAAACAGCCAAGTGTGAGAGACAAACAGCAGAGTGTGAAAAACAACAGCAGAGTGTGAGAGAAACAGCAGAGTGTAAAAAGATACAGCAAATGTGAGAGAAACAGCAGAGTGGAGAGAAAAAAGCAGAGTGTGAAAAGAAACAGCAGAGTGTGAAAAGACAACGCAGAAATGTGAGAGAAACAGCAGAGTGTGAGAGAAACAGCAGAGGTGAGAGAAACAGAAGTGTGAGAGACAACAGCAGAGTGTGAAGAGATAACAGCAGAGTGTGAGAGACAACCCCGAGTGTGAGAGACAACAGCAGCAGTGTGAGAGATAAAGCCCGAGTTGGGGAGAGAAACAGCGAGTGTGGAGAGAAAACAGCAAATGTTGGAGAAAACAGTGGAGTGTGAGAGGGTAACAGAGAGGTGATGGCAAACGTAGTTGGGTGAGAGATAAGCAGAGTGTGAGGAGACAAACAGCAGAGTGAGAGATAAAGAGAGTGAGAGATAACGCAGAGTTGAAGAGATAGACCAAGTGTGGAGACAAGAGCAAGTGGAGAGAAAACAGAGAGTGGAGGAGACAAGTGGGAGAGAGAGCTAAAGTGGTTGGGGGAGTGATGAGAACAAGTGTGAGAGAAACATGATGAGAGATAAAGAGATGGAGAGACAAGTGGGAGACTTTAGAGGAAAATAAGTGGGAGACGGAACTAAGTGGAGAGACGAGCAGATGTGGGAGATAAACAAGTGGAGAGATAAGGCAAGTGTGAGAGATGAAAAGGATTTGTGGGAGATAAGCATGTGGAGAGATAAAACAGATGATGTGGGGGACTAAGAGAGATGAGAGGGTAAAGAGATGGAGACTAAGGGAGGTGAGGAAAACCCAAATGGAGACGTAGAACAAGTGGGAGAGATAAAGCAAGTGGGAGAGACCAAAAGATTGTGAGAGATAAAGATAAGTGGGGACGAGAAAGGGGGAACAGGACTGTGGAGGACTAAAAAGATGTGAGAGGGAAAACCTGAGAGTGTGAGAGGACGAGAGTTGTGAGAGATAAAGCAGAGTGTGAGAGGGGGACGAGAGTGTGGGAGACTTGAGAGAACAAAGGGGAGAGACTAAAACGGGGTGTGAGAGACTAAAAAGATAGTTTGGGAGATGAGAGAACAAGTGGGAGGATGAGAGATTAAGGAACAGCAGATGTGAGAGATAAACGAGAGTGTGAGCTGGAACAGAGAGTGGGGAGAGACTAACAGAATGTGAGGGACAAAGGCAGTGGTGAGAGACTAAGGAGGTGAGAGAACTAAGTGGAGAGACAGACAAGTGGAGAACTGGGAGAAAAAAGCAGCTGTGGAGATGAGAACAAGGGGGGGATGACGAGAGCTAGTGGGAGGACGAGAGTGTGAGAGCACCTGAGAGAAAACCTAGTGTGAGAGGACGAGAGACTAAGTGGGAAAATGAGAGACTAAGTGGGGAGAGACAAAGCAAGTGGAGAGACGAGAGATGTGAGGAGACTAAGGACTAAGTGGGAGGGCTGAGAGACTAAGTGGGAGACTGGAGGACAAGTGAGGTGAGAGACTAAGAGAGTTGAGAGAAAAGTGGGAGGGTGAGAGACAACGGAGAAGGTGAGAGACAACACGTGTGAGAGAGAAAAGCCTAAGGGGAGAGATAACAGCAGATGTGAGAGACACGAAGAAACAAGTGGGAGACAACATTGAAAACAAAGGGGAGATGTAAAGCAAGTGTGGAGACACGAGGGGTGTGAGAGGAAACGGTTAGAGATATCAGTGGTGTGAGTAGAGAAACAAGTGAGACGGAAAACAAGTGTGAGATGCAAAAGGGGTGGGCGAGAAGATAAGGAGGTGAGAGAACTAAGTGGGAGACTGAGGACAGTGAGGTGAGAGGAAACACGGGGGGAGATAAAAGCAGAGGTGAGGACAATGGAGGTGAGAGTAAAGGGAAGATGATGAGAGACAAAGGAGGGGACTAAAAGCAAGTGGGAGACTGGAGTGTGGAGGTAAAGAGAGGTGAGAGGTAAGGAGAGGTGAGAGAACAGGGAGGTTTAGGGGGACAGGAGGTGAGAGACAAAAGGAGTGCTGAGAGATAAAAGTGTGAGAGACCAAGGGAGTGTGGAGGAAAGGGGAGGTTTAGAGACAACGCAGAGTTTAGAGGAAATAAAGGGGAGCTGAGAGACAAGGAGGTGAGGAAAAAAGTGGAGAGACCACCTTTAGAGATAAGTGGGAGATGAGAGACCAAGTGGAGAAGGAAAGCGTAAGTGTGGAGACCAAAACGAGTGTGAGAGTAAAAACTAAATGGAGGACCAAAAAGAGGGGTTTGGGGGAAGACCCGAGAGGGAAGTGGGGATGTGAATAAAAGGGGGACAAATGTTGAACCGGAAAAACCCAAAAAAAAATGGGAAAAACTAAAAAAACCCCAATGGGAAGGGGGGAGAAAAACCAAGTTGGGGGACGGGGGACTAAGTGGGAACGGAGAGACTAAGTGGGAGACTGGAAAGGGCTAAGTTTGGGGGAGGAGAATAAGTGGGAGGGGAGGACTGTGGGAGACTGGGAAAGGGGGGGAGAGACTAAGTGGGAGACTTGGGGACTTAAATGGGAGAAGAGAGGGCTAATGGGAGGCTGAGAGACTAAGTGGGAGGCTGAGAGACTAAGTGGGAAAACTGGGGGGACTAAGTGGGGAGACTGAAGACTTGTGGGAGGGAGCTAAGTGGGAGCGGAGACTAAGTGGGAAATGAGAGACTAAGTGGGGGACTGGGGACTAAGTGGAGACTTTTAGAGACTAAGGGGGGACTGAAGATTAGTGGGAGATGACAGACTAAGGGGGAGACTGAGGACTAAGTGGGGAGGCTGAGAGACTAAGTGGGGAGACTGAGAGATTTAAGTGAGGGGGAATGAGGGGACTAAGTGGAGACTGAGAGACTAAGTGGGGAAAAAGAGAGCTTTTTGGGGAGACTGAGAGCTAAGTGAGAGACTGAGAGACTAATTTGGAAAACTAAAGAGACTAAGTGGAGACGGAGGGGGACAAAGTGGGAGACTGAGAGACAAGGGAAATCCCTTTTTTGGGAAACAGATCTAAGAACGACGCATTAATTTGACAACCGGGAAAAATTTTTGATTTTGTTTGATACCAGAAAAAGATAGGCAAAAGCGGGGTTTAGTGCAACGCAGGGTTTAGTGACACGCCGGGTTTAGTGCAAAGGAAAGGGTAGTGCACACGCAGGTATGCACACGCGGGGTTTTAGTGCAACGCAGGGTTTTAGTTAAAAAACCCCGGGTAGTGCACAGGGAAAGGGGAGTGCACACAAAGGGTAGTGCACAGCGGGGTGGTTTCCCCAATAGGGTATTTGCCCCGGGGGGTAGGGGAAGAGGGGGGCCCCAAAAGTTAGGACTCGACCTCTGCAACCCTAAATTTTGGGTTTGTGTACAGAAAAGGGGTAGTGCAACGGGGGTATTTTCACATGGGGGGGTAGTGCACGCATTTACCCCAGTGATAAAGGTGACAAAAGGGTTTCCCATTACGGTGCACCAATTAAAATTTCCAGGCTTGGGCAAATGGTTGGATGCAAGTCTGGGGTTTCCTCTTTTTTTTAAATAAAACCTACCCGTAGCAGTCTAGCTAAAGGGCAAAATTAAAGTAAACACTTTAAAGTAAAATCAGCCCGGGAATTTTTTCCCCAGCCTAAAACCCCGAATTTATACCCCAATTTCTACCTTTTATACTTTTTAAACTTTTGCCACTGTTACTGTCTACTTTGCTTACTGTACTACAAATTTACTATACTGCTACTTTTTTACTACTACTGCTACTGCTAATACTGCTTCTATTACTACTACTACTGCTACTTCTACTACTGTAAGTACTACTACTACTACTACTACTGCTGCTACTACTACTACTGCTTTCTACTGCCACTACTAGTACTACTACTACTACTGCTGCTCCTACTACCAGTACTACTACTGATACTACTACTGCTACTACTACTACTACTACTGCTACTACTACTACTACTACTACTACTATTGCTAATATTACTACTGCTACTATTGCTACTATTACTACTACTACTGCTGTTCCTTACTACCAGTACTACTTACTGGATATACTTACTAACTACTTATACTAGTATACTACTACTGTTAACGACTACTACTAACTATACTACTTTTGTACTTACTACTATGCTAATATTTACTACTGCTTATATTTTACTATTATACTATACTAATCTAGTACTATCTACTATTTGCCAAATTTTACTATGCTACTATTGCTACTATTACTACTACTACTATCAGTACTATACTACTACTGCTCACTGCTACTAACTACTAATACTATACTACTATTGCCACATATTTACTGCTACTTTTGCTACTATTACTACTAATACTACTTACTAGTACTACTACTATTGGCCAATAAATACTACTGCTACTATTGCTACTATTAACTACTCATACTACTGGATACTTACTACTACTACTACTACTTACTACTATTGCTCATATACTACTGCTACTTTGCTACTATTATACTACTCTACTACTTATCAGTACTATACTACTGCTACTACTTTCTACTACTACTACTAGTATACTAGTACTACTACTTTGCCATATTACTACTGCTACTATGTATTATTACTACTACTACTACTAATGCTGCTACTACTACTTACTATTAAGTACTAGTACTACTACTATTGCTAATACTTAACTTAACTTAATATATTGTACTATACTACTACTACTAATACTACTACTGGCTACTACTACTACTACTACTTGCTACTACTAGTACTACTACTATTGCCATATTACTACTGCTACTATTGCTACTACTACTTTCTACTATTTATACTACTACTATACTGTACTACTGCTATACTAACTACTACTACTGCTACTACTACTACTACTACTACTATAATACTACTACTACTATGTACTACTAACTACTATACTATACTGCTAACTATAGTACTACTACTATTGCAATATTACTATGCTACTTATGCTACTATTATTTACTACTACTTACTACTACTGCTTTACTATACTACTTGTTGCTACTACTACAACCACTGTTTCCCGCTATGTTTCCATTTCTCTGAGGGTAAAACAGTTTAGAAGGAGGGTCTGGATTTATTCTGAAGTAGCGTTATTATTACTTCTAATTTTGGGGGGACTAAAGAAACTTTAGGGGTGGAGACCCCCATAGCCCCCACCAAATGGGCCCCTCCCCCCTCCCCTACTTCACCATTTTTGTGTTTCTTATTTTCTTTTTTCTTAGAGCATGGAATAAACAAACCTTAACAATTAATTACAGAATTTCCCTCTTTTCTCTCTCTCTCTCTCTCCTTACTCTCTCTATCTCTCTCACTCTCTCTCTCTTCTTCTCTCTCTCTTTCTCTCTCTCTCTCTATCTCTCTCTCTCTTCTCTCTTATATTAAATAATATATATATTATATATATATACCTATATATAGGATGGGGTCCAACCTTCTGGTGTAAATTGTGGGGGACCCATAGCCTGGAGAAGTGGATAAAAGGGCTTCAAGAAAAAATATTTGGATTTCTTCCTGGAAACCGTTTGAATAATTCCACTTCCCTACCCCCCCATCTTTTGAAATATATTTTTTTTACTAATAGGAAATTTTATTACATAATATGTAGAAAGATTTAAGAGATAATTGGGATTATAAAGGTGACATATACGGTACTTGTTGTTACGTGTGTGTCACCGATTATAAGGGCGAAAATCTCAATCCAGCTCCTCAGAGATGGGGCGTTGTGCCCAAAATACAGCAGGCATTAACCCCTTTGACAAGCCGCACTGAGCTCGCTGGAACAGAAAACTAGCTGCCTGGGATCCCCTAGTTACCCTGATGGAGTTTTTTCCTGCTCCTTAAGGAATTAAGTGCACTTCTTTCCCCATGAGACAAGGGTCTCTGAGCCTATGGAACAAACATATAATGATGGGGCAGTTTCTCCATATTTTCTAGACTTCTGGGATCCCTGAAGCTTGGCAGCTGCCCTCCTTCCTCCCAGGTGTTTTGGAGATTAGGTATCAGCCAAAGGTTAGATGCACATGTATAGTCCCACAACCACTGCTTCCCATCTGTCCCAGGCTTGAAGGGTGATTACCATCTGGGAGCTTTCTGGATTGCCATCAGATCTGCATAAGTTTGGGGTTGGCTCCTTACTGCTGGGCATCCCAGCTGTGTGAGACTCTCTTGATAATGTTTATTACCTCCTCATGTCTTGCAATCCTTCCCTCGGAATTTAACGGAACAAGACATGGTACAACAAATTACACTGTGTTGGCGAGAATAGGGGCGGCAAGTCGAAGGGAAACACCGATGGGGATGGTCTGTGGCGTCGGACGTGTGCAAGGCTGGAGTGGGAACAGCCAACAGAAAGCCCCAGCATGAGGGGCTCTCACTGCCAGGAGGCGGGCTCTATCCTTCCCTGACACACTCGTGCAAGGCATTGTTGAGGCAATATTTTCCACTATTGGACCATCCAGTGCGATTGTTTCGTAGTTGTTGGGGGGAGCAGGTTTGGCTCCAGAGACGTTAGATCTATCCCAGAATCATTGCTCCGTCAATGAATTTTTGGTCCTGGACTCCTATCTTGTCCCTAAGGATGTTTCAGGGAGAATCGTGCTACAAGCTCTCTGGATGCGATACACGAGGACAGAAAAAGCAGGTAACGCAATCTGTGATGACTTGCGGGGACCACCAATGCTCCTAGTCTGAATGGGCTCACAACTCTCAAACATTACTGAGAATACCATCAAGTCCAACTACGTCATGATGTGAAGGATAACATGTGCATAAGGACAGTTATTTGTGGTTTTCTGTATATTTTGAATTTGAATTCTTGGTTCCCCTAATAATAAAAACACATAACTGCTAAATGTATGATAATCTATGTACTCTGAATTTTGAAATCAGAATAAACTAACTAAAGCCACTGAGTTATTTAGATCAAACCCAACAGTAAACTTTGTTTAATATGTTTAAGGCCTAGATAAAAACTTTACACAATGGAAATAAGTCACTCTGACTTTTTGTGTTATCCCCCAGTAATTACACATATGTTAAAACTTTAATGAATAATTGGTACTTATGTGTACCGGTGTGACCTAAAAGAACTTACGTTTAGAGTGAGAGTAGAGATGAGTGGGGGGGGAGTTGGAGGGAGGCGCGTGGGGGGGGGTTGTCGACGGCGATCAGATAGAGTAGAGTGGTGGTTTTCTTCTTGGTGGTATTAATCTTGTCGAGTAAGAGGGAGTGCGCAAACTCACACTACCGAGTCAGCGTAATATTAGCGATCTACGTTAGATAAAGTGATGGTGTTACCATCCTAGTATCACCCCACCATTCAAACTACGTTACAATATAGGAACAATTGTAATTCTTTAAAATTTTAATCTTTAAAATTTTAATAGTTTTTTTGACGTTTTAATTATCACAGTTTAACAGAAAATAGCAGAAGAGAAAACGAACAAACCTCCAAGTACATAAAAAACGGACGTTATATTATAAGATGTTCTCAGAAACTATGTAAATAAACCCAAAAGTAAGTAAGTAGTAAGGTAAGAAGTAAGTAAATTTATTCAGGTATACACAATACAGTAACATTAATTATCAAACATAGCAGCATATGTGTAGAGAACCTAGGATAACCCAAAAAAGTCAGACAGAGTGACTTAAGATTTCGTTCGGATTTTTAACCCCGGAGGGTTAGCCACCCAGGATAACCCAAGAAAGTCAGTGCGTCATCGAGGACTGTCTAACTTATTTCCATTGGGGCCTTATCTTGATCCCCAAGGATGCGACCCACACCAGTCGACTAACACCCAGGTACCTATTTGCTGCTAGGTGAACAGGACAACAGGTGTAAGGAAACGTGTCGAAATGTTTCTACCCGCCGGGAATCGAACCCGGGCCCTCCGTGTGTGAAGCGGGAGCTTTAGCCACCAGGCCACCGGGCCAGTACAATAAGAAAAGTTTTTTTTTTTTTTTTTTTTTTTTTTTTTTAGCTCGGCTGAGGGAGGGTTAGTCACCCAGGATGACCCAGCAAAGTCAGTGTGTCACTGTGGACTGTCTGTCGTAATTCCATTGTGGTCCTTCAAATTTGCCCCCCAGGATTAGTAAGTAAGTAAGTTTATTCAGGTATACACAAATACAGTTACATAAAATTATCATACATAGCAGCATATGTGTAGAGAACCTAGGATAACCCAAAAAAGTCAGACAGAGTGACTTATTTCCATTGGGGTCCTTTTACCTTATTATTATAATATAAAGGTTATAATATTTTCTTATAATTCTACAATGGAGATAACATCTTATTATCATACTAAAAAGACTATATACTACACGAGGTCATTACGACTACTACAATACGAGGGTCATTACTAGGAATAAGGTATAATAAACCAAGTAAAAAAATAAAAATCGTTCGCCTCCCTTTCTGTAGCTACATCATCAGACACTTTTGGCACTCTTCTTGAACTGGTTCATGCTATGACTGGGCTTTGACAAGTCGGGTATCTGTTCCACCCTTTATTGCTGTACAATAGAAGGTGTTTGGAACGCCAGGCCACGACTGTGGGTACTACAAAGTTTTGCTCTCTCCCCAGTACTATATTGCTTTGGTTCACAACCTTGACAAAATTGACCGCAAGATATTCTGGACACTGTTTTGTGAGCAAATTTTTAACATGATTTATCTTCAGTTGTTTTACTCTTCTTACAACATTCAGCATATCCAACTGCTGTAATTCATCCTGGCCTACATGTTCTCTTGTCCCAGTCCAGGATGAATCATCCGAATTTGTTCTGGTGATTGCAGTCTATCTTTCAGTTTTTTTGTCAAGCAGAGTACCATGAAGACAGCGTAATCCATATGGCATTGTATAAGGGCTATGACAATAATGGGTTCTGCGAAGCCTCATAGGTAGACACTGTGACTGTCTATACAGAACTTCATCTGGCAGTCGCTTTCTTTACTACGCTGTTCCCTTACAATTCTCCTGACATGCGTGTGATAAAGGGGATTCCAATAAATTTTTTACTGATGAAACCAAAGTGATGGGCTCCCCATTACACTGGAACATTCAAATTATTTACCCTCTCAGTTTTATGTTTCGTGCCAAAGAGAATGGCTTCAGTTTTCCCAGGTGTAATGATAGTCTTGTAGTCCTACTAACCAATTGCTGCAAGGACACCAGTTCCAGTGTTTACAACTTGCAATATCTAGTGGGTCTTTACCTGACACTAACAGAGCACTGTCATCTGCATATGTAGGAGTTTGCACTTGACACGATAGGCATGACATTGACATAAATAAGAATAATAATGGACCCCGAATAATACCTGGGGAACTCCACATGTTATCGCAGGGGTTCTGATCCGTTTTGTTGATTTTGACTATTTGGTGACTCCTGTTGCAAAAGTAGGACATTTAAACAGTTCTACAGAACCTAAACCGATAGCTCGAAGCTTCTACATAATAATTGTGGTTGCAGTATCCGAAGATCCTTTTGTAGGTCCTAAGGTTACCTACCTATGAGGTTCCCCTTTGACATTTCAGTTTCTCAGTAATCCATCAGATTAATAAGGGAGTGTCGGTTGAGTAGGTTCCTTCTAAAGCCCGATTGATAGCTATGGTGAAATGTTGCTGTCATAAAGTACTTAACTACTTGAGAGTACACCCGCCCACACTAGAATTTAGATATTATACTGAGATACTAACAGGCTATAGTTTGTTACATCTGACCTACTATTTTCTTGAAGATAGGAGTAACTCTGCCTCCTTGACCCCCTCCGGTACGGTATTGGTGGTGATTGATAGATTTATTATGTGAGCATAGGGATGAAAGTTCAGAGCACCATCTTTTAGAACTTAGACGGGATGTATCGGGCCATGCCCTTAGTTGGTATTGAAACTGCTTAGTTTTTCCTTTTTTTGAATAAAGCCATGAGAATACACTTACAAGCTGACAACAGTAGGGGGTTACCCCTTTATTGGTATAGTATGTTTAGACACTTATCAGATCTGTGATAAAGGTATTTAGATGCAGCAGGTAGTTATAACTTAACTAGTGTTGATGCAACATATGTAGTAGATAGAATAAAAGCGAATTGCCACTTGATGTTTTCTGGCATACCTCATTATCGATAGTGAGTACTATGTTAGACCTCTCTAACTGGCTTATGGCTATACCCAATTGTTTTATTGAAGTCCAGACTTTCTGGGGTTATGCTTAACTCTTCAATTTTTGAGCAATAGTGCTTTGCCTTTGCTCCTTTTATAAGTCCCTGTACTCTTGTTCCTCACCCTTTGTAATTCATTTATTGCTGCAATATCCAGTCCTGTTTGCATTTAAAATCTTTTAGGCAGCAGGTCTCTGAATTTCATATTATCTATATCTCAGTATTCATCCCGGGTTCAAGTTCTTCGTAATCCTAACCTCTTTAACTGGTTTTGCAAATATTATCAAGGATGGTAGGGAACATTGTTTGAATTTTTCCCAGTGCATCATTTACGACCGAGCAACTTGTTTTAATCTCTGTCCAGTCAAATTTGTGTAGCTATTTACCAGTGTTACCTTTACTGTAGTACTAGTTGACCTCATTATTATTGTCCTGTGTAGGCCTATCCTATCCCTAGTGATTTTCCTGGTGCAGTAAATGATGAAATGATCACTAGAACTGTGGTAAATGACGCCTGAACTGACTAATTTCTTCAGCGCTGTTACAAAGTATGTGGTCAATTAAGGTGCAGAGATCTGTGTGATCCGGTTGGTGTAATATTAGTTGAGTGTAACTATTTAATCCTAGAAATTTGAGCTTAAAAAATTACCTCTTGCCATAGCCCGATATTTTGGCTGCTGAAAACAGATATTGAAGTCTCCCAGTATTTATTGTCATCGCAATGTGTTTTCAAGTCCGGACAATACTCTGGAAAAGTCTTCTAAGAACTGGTCCTGGGAAGTATGACGGTAACTAGATCCTACTAGAATGGGTTTGGTCTTGGGAAGCAGCACTTCAAACATAACACTCCAGTTTATTGTAATTTAAATCAGTCTTGAGTTGAAAGCAAAGTCATTTCTAATGTAGGGCACATACTCCATCACCCTTTTCTGTTCCTATCTAAGGTTTTAAATGTATACAGGATTTGACCTCGTGCGTGGCAGTGCCACCGTATCCTGCCGCGACCAAGATTCAGAGATGGTTAAAACAGCCGCCCTAATTTTGTTAGCTAGAATCCTAAACTCTGCAATTTAGGAAGAAGTGATCTTGCGTTGAACATGAATACCGTGAAGGCCGGGATTTCATAAAACAATCAAAATTCATCAATATATGGCATTGGTCATTTGTATAAAATTAGGTAAATCAATGTCATCCCTGCTAAAGGAGAAAACTGTGCCAAAGCATTTGTTACACACAAAATGAATTCAAGGCACCGTTGCTATAATTTTTACATACATCCATCATTGCACCCAACCCCTTACACATTTTACATAAGGTGCATTTTTCTGTTTTATGGGGGGGGGGGGGGGGGGGGGGGGGGGGGGGGGGGGGGGGGGGGGCGAACTTTAGTACAGTGTATGTACCAGTTTGGTAAGTGTTTGAGATAATAATGGCTGTAATGTCTCACGGACTTATGTATGTATTACATATGGAGTTAAGGTTATCATCCCCTAGCTTCAAGACCACGATTATCACCGTCATTTAAATCTGTCTGTTATTGCCTCTGCACAATAGATTTTGAGGTCCTTGATTAATTTGGATATCACCACTTAGAGCGCTACAGTAAGAGATGTGTGCCACTGTTTTGGTTTGGGCATGCGGTGGTGGCCATACCCTGGCGGCCGATAGTGATATTTACTTTTCTGTAGGAATGGCAACTGTATGGGCAAACTTTTTACTGTCTCGGGCGCTGTTACTCCAGTTTTTTCCCGGCCCCCCCCCCCTTTTCCTTCCCCCATGACAGATTTCTTTTTTTCCATGGATTGAAGAAGAAAGATCAATATAATTTATGGCAGCCTTACCCCCCTAATGCCTGCCATTTTCACTCTTGGCTCTTTTACTCATATACAAAAATATTTCTTTCTCTTTTCCAGTCACCTAGTACAATTAGTATCTGCTTATAACAATCACCACTGAAATACTGATAAATTTTCTTCTTCTAAACCCTCTTCACTGCTCACTTTTCTCTTAACTTCACAAAGCCCCCTTAACAGTATTATAACCCCTTAATTACACACTCCCTTCCCATCTCACTATCACAGTTCTGGCCTTCACCAATTTAACTTCTAACCCTCCTTTCCATTCTGGTAGACCAGAAAGGTTATAATCAATGGTTTTATCTTCCAAATCCCCCTCAGTTCAATTATCGGGTTTTGTGGTGTTGAATGACTGCCTGAACCTGTTCTACTGAACTCAGCCATTTTTAAAACAGCGAGGAGTAACGCCACCAACAACCTGGCTTTCCATGAGTAAATAGATATTTTGGCGTCTTCTGCTATGATTCCTCATACTGAACACTGGTCAGCTGAATTATAGTCAGCTACTAAAACATTTAACCATGACTGTTTAACTGATTCACATCTTCCCACGACTGCACCAAGGGATAACTGACCTATAACCTGGAGTTTTGTACTGTTGATTGACGATGTCTCCTGTGTTTCCCTCTCGCTAGCAACTGGTATAGGTGAATGATTGGTGGTACAGATATGATGCTACTGTGTCAACAGATGAACGTCATAAAGATGAGAAATTTCACTCACTAGTTGTATGACCTGGCAGAAGCTGCAGTTGGATGCCGTCAGCCATGTATTCAAAGTCAAATTCCAAAGTTTATTCTTCTATAAGGATTTACAGTGCTGAGTTTACAGAATTTGGTTATAGTGGTTTACATGTAGTAAAAAAATGATTACAGAGTGTACCACTAGAACACCTAGCGAGGTTTAGGTATTTGGTCAGACTTAGTTAATTCTATAATTTTAAAATAATACAAATTATGAGGTAAGTTGGCATTTATGGCTAAGTGACTAAAATCCAAGTTTGTGAGTTTAGCAATGTAAAGCTTGTTTTGGCACAGTACATAGTTGAGTATGGGAGTATCACAGGATTCATTATTATAAGAATTGAGATTAAAATATTTCTGTTTATGGTCAAATGGGTGAAGTGAGTTTAAGGTTGAACACCAGGTGGTATTCGTGTAGTTAGTGATGGGGTGTATCTGGAAGAAAAGCGTTTTCCTAATGTAGTTTCGAAGTGATGAATGTGTCTGCAGTTCCTAGAGTTGCTCAGGCAGGGTGTTCAGATTTTAGGGCCATTGACCATACATTGAATTTTTGTAAAGGTTAAGTCCGGACACGGGAAATGTCATAGGAGTTTGTGTCTGGTGTTCTGCCTGTGGGTTTCAGTCACCACTATCAAGACAGCATTTATAGTCAGGTTGAATATTAGAGTTAAGGTCCTGTAGATTGTAGAATTGGCACAGTAGTAAGTGTGGATGTACTGAACAGAGTAAGTTTAGACTATGACAGAGGGGTGGGGTGTGTTGCAGGATGGGATTTAGAGATTATTCTTACTGCGGCTTTTTGTATGGGTTTATTATTGGCTTTAGGTGGTGTTGCAGCAGTTGATCCCCAAGCACAAATAGCATAGTGAGGTATGGAAAAATAAGTGAGTGTGTATGTGAGAAGGGCATTATGAGTGCACGTAGTAATCGAAATCTTGGAGAGGATCCCAAACCGTTTTTGGCTACTTTTTTGGTTATGTGATGGATATGGGTGGCTGAAATTCAGGAAAGTTGTCTCAAGGTATAGACCTAGGAATTTGCCCTCAATATGTCTGGTAATTAGAGTGTTGACCGATCTTAAGTTAATTTGTGCATCTCCTGCTCTGCTACCAACATAATATATGTAGTGTTTGTCAGTGTTAAGCGTAAGTTTATTGGCTGTCATCCAAGTCGATATTTTGGTCAGCTCCCTCGTAAACAATGGTGTTGATGGTTTGCAGATATTGGTGAGAGATGACAATAAGCTGTCGTCACAAAGAGAATGGGTTTCAGGTGTTGAGATACGTTTGGAAGATCAATGAAGATATGAGGCAGAGCAGGGGACAAGGACACTTCCCTGCAGAACTCCAGTATCAAGTGGCTGTGCTTGATGCTGTGTCTTTAATGTTGACATACTGATACCTATTATAAGGTAAGAATTGAAATAAGCAAGCGCATGGGCCTCTTATACCGTACATGGACAAGTTTGTGGAGTAGGCTGCCGTGTCTACTGTGTCAAAAGCTTTTCTTAGGTCAATAAAAATTACCTAGTGGATAATTTCCTTATTTTACAATGCTGTGTAAAGCAGGTCTAGCATTTTTATATTGCATCATTAGTCTTTTATTTTTCCCTGAATCCAAATTGGCAGAGGTTGAGTATGTTTTGTGCCGTTATAAATGAATATAGTCTCCTGTGCACGAGTTTTCTCAAAGATTTTGGATACAATGGTAAGTTTGATATTGGCCTAATTTGTTTAAGTCTGTAGGGTCACCACCTTTAGTATTGTTGTAACCCTTGCCATCTTGAGTAGTTTCAGGAAGGTGCTAGTTTCTAGTGACTTGTTAAAAAGTAATGAAATAGCATGCGAAAGGACATGGGCCGCTCTCTTGTACAGTAATGGTGGGACATAGACAGATTCCATGAGTTATTTTAAGTGACTTTATAATCTCGGTGGACTTCCGTGGGCTCAGTTGGTGCAAGATAAAAGGAATTGGGAAATTCCCATCTAGGTAGTCCCCGGCATGGGCATTGGTATGTGGGATTTTATGGGCGAGATTAGATCCTATGTTGAAAGAAGTCTTTATCTTGTTGCTGTGTCGCAGGATGTATGGTGTTTCAAGTTAGTTAGGACATATATGTCTTGTTTTTTTCAGTTTGTGGGTCCCTAGAATTGAGAGAGTGTTTTCCAGGTCTTTTTATATCTCCTCTAGTTCTGTGAATCTATGGAGCGTATAGTTGTTTGGCTTTCTATTATTACTTTGGAGAGAAACTGATGAATTGTTTTTTAAGAATATCTTGTGTATTAAGCCCTGTCTATATTGCTTTTCATATTGGTGTTTCTTGTCAATGGATTTCAGAATGGTGCTGGTTATCCATGGGCAACCAAGCCGTTTGTTTGTGATCTGTTTCGTTTTTATAGGACAATGTTTGTTGTATAGTCTAAGTAATTTGTTAAGAAAAATGTCTGTCCAGTCATCAATACCATTGGCCTTGGAGAATTCTGTAGGCCAGTCAACAGTCTCTAGGTCAGCTGTGAACTTCCTTATTGAGGCCTCGTCAAGGCTCAATTCTTTTCCTCGTTTGGCACTGAAGAAAAAAGTCCTACAGACCTGTCATTTCCTTGGAGATTTAGTTGATCAGTTTTTCTGCCATGTTGTCTTCCCGTTGAACACTGGTGCAGTTGATATGGAGGTCAGTTATTTCATTGTAGTGGAAAACGTCTCATGTCTGATTCACGTCTGGCAGCAGGTCTGGTACTTGAATGCCGGTCCCTCTTTTGTCATATTTAGTCCGTTTCGTTGTCGTCACCGTCAGTTTTTATGTCACTATAGGCTCCTTGCATGTTGTTGCAGCAGTACTTGCAATTTGGCCATCACTGGAGTTCGGATAGGCCCAGGACTCAACAGCATAGGTAGCAGCTTACTGCTTTGTGCACAAAACATGAGTTAAAAAATGCCCCCAAGGGGACAAACACCCAGGTAGCTAGTTACTGCTATGTGAACAGGGACAGCAGGTGTAAGAAAACATGCCGAACACTTCCATCCATGACGGGGATTGAACCGCGAACACTCAGTGTTTGAGGCGAGAGCGTTGCGTACAGAACCACAGGACACACGTAACACCCGCTGTTGCACCTCTTCATCCAGCAGTAACACCTACCACTGCACCTCTTCATCCTGCAATAACACCTGCTGTTGCACCTCTTCATCCAGCAGTAACACCTGCCGCTGCACCTCTTCATCCACCAGTAACACCCGCTGTTCCACCTCTTCATCCACCAGTAACACCTGCTGTTGCACCTCTTCATCCAGCAGTAACACCCGCTGTTGCACCACTTCATCCACCAGTAACACCTGCTGTTGCACCTCTTCATTCAGCAGTAACACCCGCTGTTGCACCTCTTCATCCAGCAGTAACACCTGCCACTGCACCTTTTCATCCAGCAGTAACACCTGCTGTTGCACCTCTTCATCCAGCAGTAACACCTGCTGTTCCACCTCTTCATCCAGCAGCAACACCTGCTGTTCCACCTCTTCATCCACCAGTAACACCTGCTGTTGCACCTCTTCATCCACCAGTAACACCTGCTGTTGCACCACTTCATCCACCAGTAACACCTGCTGTTCCACCTCTTCATCCACCAGTAACACCTGCTGTTCCACCTCTTCATCCACCAGTAACACCTGCTTGCACCCTTCATCCAGCAGTAACACCTGCGTTCCATCTCTCATCCAGCAGTAACACTGCCGCTGCACCTCTTCATCCAGCAGTAATACCTGCTGTTGCACCTCTTCGTCCAGCAGTAACACCTGCTGTTCCACCTCTTCATCCAGCAGTAACACCTCCTGTTGCACCTCTTCATCCAGCAGTAACACCTGCTGTTGCACCTCTTCATCCAGCAGTAACACCTGCTGTTGCACCTCTTCATCCACCAGTAACACCTCCTGTTGCACCTCTTCATCCAGCAGTAACACCTGCTGTTGCACCTCTTCATCCAGCAGTAACACCTGCCGCTGCACCTCTTCATCCAGCAGTAACACCTGTTGCACCTCTTCATCCAGCAGTAACACCTGCTGTTGCACCTCTTCATCCAGCAGTAACACCTGCCGCTGCACCTCTTCATCCAGCAGTAACACCTGTTGCACCTCTTCATCCAGCAGTAACACCTGCTGTTGCACCTCTTCATCCAGCAGTAACACCTGCCGCTGCACCTCTTCATCCAGCAGTAACACCTCCTGTTGCACCTCTTCACCCAGCAGTAACACCTGCTGTTGCACCTCTTCATCAGCAGTAACCCCCTGCCGCTGCAACCTTTATCATCCAGCAGTAACACCTCCGTTGCACCTCTTCATCCAGCAGTAACACATGTTGCACCTCTTCATCCAGCAGTAACACCTACCACTGCACCTCTTCATCCTGCAATAACACCTGCTGTTGCACCTCTTCATCCAGCAGTAACTACCTGCCGCTGCACCTCTTCATCCACCAGTAACACCCCTGTTCACCTCTTCATCCACCAGTAACACCTGCTGTTGCACCTCTTCATCCAGCAGTAACACCCGCTGTTGCACCACTTCATCCACCAGTAACACCTCTGTTGCACCTCTTCATTCAGCAGTAACACCCCTGTTGCACCTCTTCATCCAGCAGTAACACCTGCCACTGCAACCTTTTCATCCAGCAGTAACACCTGCTGTTGCACCTCTTCATCCAGCAGTAACACCTGCGTTCCACCTCTTCATCCGCACAACACCTGCTTCCCCCTCTTCATCCACCAGTAACACCTGCTGTTGCACCTCTTCATCCACCAGTAACACCTGCTGTTGCACCACTTCATCCACCAGTAACACCTGCTGTTCCACCTCTTCATCCACCAGTAACACCTGCTGTTCCACCTCTTCATCCACCAGTAACACCTGCTGTTGCACCTCTTCATCCAGCAGTAACACCTGCTGTTGCATCTCTTCATCCAGCAGTAACACTGCCGCTGCACCTCTTCATCCAGCAGTAACACCTGCTGTTGCACCTCTTCATCCAGCAGTAACACCTGCTGTTGCACCTCTTCATCCAGCAGTAACACCTCCTGTTGCACCTCTTCATCCAGCAGTAACACCTGCTGTTGCACCTCTTCATCCAGCAGTAACACCTGCTGTTGCACCTCTTCATCCAGCAGTAACACCTCCTGTTGCACCTCTTCATCCAGCAGTAACACCTGCTGTTGCACCTCCTTCATCCAGCCCGTAACACCTGCCGCTGCACCTCTTCATCCAGCAAATAACACCTTTTTGCACCTCTTCATCCAGCAGTAACACCTGCTGTTGCACCTCTTCATCCAGCAGTAACAACCTGCCGCTGCACCTCTTCATCCAGCAGTAACACCTGTTGCACCTCTTCATCCAGCAGTAACACCTGCTGTTGCACCTCTTCATCCAGCAGTAACACCTGCCGCTGCACCTCTTCATCCAGCAGTAACACCTCCTGTTGCACCTCTTCACCCAGCAGTAACACCTGCTGTTGCACCTCTTCATCCAGCAGTAACACCTGCCGCTGCACCTCTTCATCCAGCAGTAACACCTCCTGTTGCACCTCTTCATCCAGCAGTAACACATGTTGCACCTCTTCATCCAGCAGTAACACCTGCTGTTGCACCTCTTCATCCAGCAGTAACACCTGCTGTTGCACCTCTTCATCCAGCAGTAACACCTGCCGCTGCACCTCTTCATCCAGCAGTAACACCTTGTTGCACCTCTTCATCCAGCAGTAACACCTGCTGTTGCACCTCTTCATCCAGCAGTAAACACCTGCCGTTGCACCTCTTCATCCAGCAGTAACACCTCCTGTTGCACCTCTTCATCCAGCAGTAACACCTCCTGTTGCACCTCTTCATCCAGCAGTAACACCTCCTGTTGCACCTCTTCATCCAGCAGTAACACCTCCGTGCACCTTTCATCCAGCAGTAACACCTCCGCTGCACCTCTTCATCCAGCATAACACCTCCTGTTGCAAACCTCTTCATCCCGCGTAACACCTGCTGTTGCACCTCTTCATCCAGCAGTAACACCTCTGTTGCACCTTCATCCAGCAGTAAACACCTCCTGTTGCACCTCTTCATCCAGCAGTAACACCTGCTGTTTGCACCTCTTCATCCACCAGTAACACCTGCCGCATTTGCACCTCTTTCATCCAGCAGTAACACCTGTTGCACCTCTTCATCCAGCAGTAACACCTGCTGTTGCACCTCTTCATCCAGCAGTAACACCTGCCGCTGCACCTCTTCATCCAGCAGTAACACCTGCTGTTGTACCTCTTCATCCAGCAGTAAACACCTCCTGTTGCACCTCTTCATCCAGCAGTAACACTGCCGTGCACCTCTTCATCCAGCAGTAACACCTGTTGCACCTCTTTCACCAGCAGTAACACCTCCGTTGCACCTCTTCATCCAGCAGTAACACTCCGTGCAACTCTTCATCCAGCAGTAACATCCTGTTGCACCTCTTCATCAGCAGTAACACTCCTTTCACCTCTTCATCCAGCAGTAAACAACCTAGTTTTGCACCTCTTCATCCAGCATAACACCTGCTGTTGCACCTCTTCATCAGCAGTAACACCTGCTGTTGCACCTCTTCATCCAGCAGTAACCCCGCTGTTGCACCTTTTATCATCAGTAAAACCTGACTGTTGCAAACTCTCATCCAGCAGTAACACCTGCTGTTGCACCTCTTCATCCAGCATAACACCTTTTTTCACTCTCATCTAACCGTAATTGAAAATTATTATTAAGCCAAATCACTTGCAGGAGTTTAATGAAATCACTGAATTGAATTATATATTTATATTATATATAAATATATATATAAATATATTTTAATATAATTATATAATATATATATATATATATATATATAATATCATAAAATTCGTGCCGAATTGTAAAACGTCAATTAGCAAGAACTCATTTAAATTAAGTCCTTTCTAAAATTTTCTTTATACGTTTAAAGAATATTTTTTTCATTAATGTTGATGTAAAAACTTATAATATTGCACCAAAAGGAACTTAGAAAACTTACCTAACCTTATTATAATAAGCGCAATTTATTTTAGCCTAACACAACTAAATATATTTTAATTTGTTTACAGCAATTTAATACTAAAGAAACACAGTGAAATATATTTTTTTCGTTTGGTTCAGAATGATTTTGGCGAAATTATTGCATACACAAATTTTCACTTGTCCTATATGGCAAGATGAGCGTTGCTATGCAATAATTTCGCCAGAATCATTCTGAACCTAACGAAAGCAATATATTTCGCTGTGTTTGTTTAGTATTAAATTATTGTAAACAAATCTGAAATATATTTAGTTGGGTTAGGCTAAAATAAATTGTTCTTGTTATAATAAGGTTAGGTAAGTTTTCTAAGATTCTTTTGGTGCAAAATTAAAATTTTTTACACTAACATTAATGAAAAAAATATATCTTTAAACGTATAAGAGAAAATTTTAGAAAGGACTTAATTTTAAATGAGTTCTTGCTAATTGACCAGTTTTACATATTCGGCACGATATATATAAATATATATATATATATATATATATAATATATATATATATATATATATATATATATATATATATAGTATAAATATATATATATATATATATATATATATATATATATATATATATATATATATATATATATATATATATATATATATATATATATATATTTCTACAAGTACATGTACAAGGTATACAGGCCTAGCTGACATCAATGACATACTGCTATATAGAAAGCCCCTTGTTATGCAGAGCATTTCGGGCAAATTAGGTCAATTTTTGTCCGAGGATGCGACCCACTCCAGTCGACTAACACTCAGGTACCCATTTTACGGCTAGATGAACAGGGACAGCAGGTGTCTTGTGGTGTCCAATGTTTTCCAGCCGTACCGGGGATCGACCTCAGGACCTCAGTGTATGAGCTGAATGCACTAGTGATCGGGCTACGTGGCACGAAATCACCGAGTTACTTACCCTCACAATGACTACGACGATAAATTATAATTTCGTTTTTTTTTTTTAATTAAAATTAAAGTTACATAAATTAATCCAAATTTTGGAGTTAAGAATATATGGAAATGTACTTAGGAGTAGACAGCAGATGAAGGAGTGAAAAACAAGTGTGTGGTGAGTCAGCGGGAGGGACAGGGAATGGAGGGATGAAGAGGAGAGAGGAGGAATGGATGGGGAGAAGAGGAGAGTGGCGGGGGAGAGTGAATGTCTTGTAATTTGTGAAGAGTTGTTTGAGCAGCGGCCGCCAGTGAACACTAGAGGGAGACTAATGGTTTGAGTCAACACCAGCACCACCACTACCACACCTCCTGCTGGGAGGGAGGGAGGGAGGGAGGGACCTTCTGCTGGAGGGAAGGAGGAGGGACCTCCTGCTGTAGGGAGGGAAGGAGAGAGAGACCCCTTGCTAAAGGAAAGGACCTCCTACCTTACGCTTAAGAACATAGAAAGGAGCACTGCTGTAGGCCTACTGACCCATGCTAAGAACATAAGAACACAAGAAAGAAGGAACACTGCAAGAGGTCTACTGGCCCATGCGAGGCAGGTCCAAGTCTCCTACCGGCTTAAGCCAATGACCCAACCTAATCAGGTCAAGTCACATTCACTTAAGCAAGGAGCACGACGTCAGAACTATTACCACAAGTTAGTTAGGTCCAACTCACACCCACCCACACCCACTCATGTATTTATCTAGCCTATTTCTAAAACTACACAACATTTTAGCTTCTATGACGGTACTCGGGAGTTTGTTTCACTCATCCACAACTCTATTTCCAAACCAGTGCTTTCCTATATCCTTCCTGAATCTGAAATTTTCCAACTTAAAATTATTGCTGCGAGCCCTGTCTTGGCTAGATATTTTAGCACGCTATTTACATCCTCTTTATTTATTCCTGTTTTCCATTTATACACCTCAGTCCTGTCCCCCTAATTCGAGTGCAGATTCAGGGCCTCAGCCTGTCCTCATAAGGAAGATTTTTGATACATAGACTCAACTTTGTCATCCTCCTTTGTACGTTTTCCAGAGCATTTATATCCATTTTGTAATACGGTGACCAAAACTCTGCAGCATAATCTAAATGAGGCCTAACCAAGGATGTATAGAGTTGAAGAACAACCTGAAAACTCCTATTATTTATGCTTCTTGATATGAAGCCATGGATTCTGTTCACTTTATTGCAAACACTTATGCACTGTTGTCTTGGTTTTAGATTGCTGCTAGCCAGAACTCCCAAACCTTTTTCGGAATCAGTAATTAAAAGATCTACATTATTTAGTTTATATGTGGCATGGTTATTTTCCTGTCCAATGTTTAGAACTTTGCATTTGTCTATATTAAACTGCATCTGTCACTTCTCCGACCACTGCATCAGTCTATTCAAATCTTCCTGGAGTGCTCTAATGTCCTCATCAGAATGACTTCGTTGGCCTATTTTGGTGTCATCGCAAAACTGCTTATATCGCTATTTATTTCCTCATTTATGTCGTTTATGTAGATTGTGAACAACAAGGGGCCCATCACTGACCCCTATGGAACACCGCTCGTGACGCTTCCCCCCCCCCCCTACTGATTTCTCCCCATTTATGCAAACTCTCTGCTGCCTATCTGTCAACCATGCCTCTATCCACGAAAAAAATTCTCCTCCTATTCTGTGTGCCTTAATTTTCCTCAATACTTACTGAAGTCCATATACACAATATCATATTCATTACCATGATCTACCTCTTCAAATACCTTAGTGAAAAAATTTAATAAATTCGTAAGGCAGGAACACCCTTTCGTAAAACCGTGCTGAATTCGATGATCAATTTATGCTTTTCAAGATGGCTACAAATTGCCTCAGTAATTATTGATTCCATAAATTTTCCCACTGTGGAGGTTAGGCTTATTGGTCTATAGTTCGAAGCTAAGGACCTGTCACCTGCTTTGAAAATAGGTATCACATTTGCCATTTTCTACTATGTCAGTTTGTTGTAATATGTTGAAAAGATTAGCCAAAGGTTTGCTAAGCTCCTCTTTTAATTCCTTTAGAATCCTTGCGTACAGCTCATCAGGGCCCGGGGATTTGTTAGGTTCTAATTTATCTATTTGTCTAAGGACCATGTCACTTGTGACCCTAATCTTGCATAGGTTATTATCGTGCTGTTCTACATAATTTATTATTTCTGGAATATCGCTAGTATCTTCCCGTGTAAACATTGAGAGGAAATATGAGTTAAAAATTCTACACATTTCCTGATCACTTTTGGTGAGCTGATCCAAGTAACTTTTGAATGGGCCTATCTTGTCCCTAATATTACTTCTGTATACCTGAGAGAATCCTTTTGTGTTAGTCTTCAATCCCCTTGCAACTTTAACCTCATAATCCCTCTTTGCTTTTCTTATTCCCTGTTTTATTTCTTTCTTTAACTGAATATATTGATTTCTTAACTGCCCCTCTCCTCTTTTGATTTGCCTATATATGCCTTTCTTTTGGCCAATGACATGTTTTAATCTATTGTTCATCCATTTAGGACCATTTTTGTTTTATCTGATTTCCCTATTCGGAACATAAGTTGTTTGAGCAGCTAGAACTATGCTTTGGTAAATGTCCTCTTAAATCAGTCAAGCGGAAGTAAGGGACAGAGACTTGATTGCCATTATTAGGGTAATTCCATGCTATATTAAAACTGAGTGATTTGTGATCACTTTCTCCAAGCTCATTATTAACCTCAAGATTAGTGATTCACTGCTGGCAAGAACCAAGTCAAGCAGGTTATTTCCTCTAGTTGGTTCTGTCACAAACTTTTTTTAAAAACATTCCTGAATCATATAAATGCCTTATGAATTTCATCCCATAGAAGTTTACTGCACTCCCTATCAAGGTTTGAGGGCCTGTAAATCACACCCAATATTAGTTTTTCACAGTGGCTGATGCTTCTAATTTTATATCTTGTCTAACACAACAATTTAAATTATCTCTGACATACATTGCTACTCCACCAGCCTTCCTGTTGACCCTATCAGTGTGGATTAATTTATAGCCTTGTATGTAGCATTTAGAAGGCATTTCTCTATCTTTCAGATTGAGCCAGGTCTCTGTTATAGCTGTAATATCTATGCTTCCTGAACTTGCAATTAATCTTAATTCATCTATCTTATTTCTTTCACTCCTGCTATTAGTATAGCAAACCTTAAGGGAGCTAGTCTCTCACTGCCCTCTGCTGTCTCCCTTTGTTTGCTGACCTGATCGATTGTCTTTATTTGTCACTTTATGATGAATAATATCTTTCAAGCACACTGCTTTCAACCCTAGCACTGCAAATTGACTGTTTTCCCCACACACCTATACCTCTATCTTCTATCAGTTTAAAACCCTAGACAATGGCCTTCTCGACTAAGCTGGCCAATGCTACCACCCCTGTCCCAGAGAAATGTACCCCATCCCTTGCATACATATCATGTTTGCCATAAAAGTTGTCCCAGTTGTTAATGAATTGCATTGCAAGTCCCTTGCAGTATCTGTCTAACCATATTTAATCTATTTTTAAAGCTTTTTAGGTTCAATGATGCTACTTAGGAGTGTATTTCACTCATCCACAACTCCGTTACCAATCAATTCTTTCCTATATTCTTCTCAAATCTATTTTTTCTAACATGAACCTATTACTTTGAGTTCTGTCTTAGCTAGATTTTTTAGCACATTATATACAACCCCCTTTATTTATTCCTATTATTCATTTATGCACCTCAATCATATTCCTCATAATTCTACACCTTTCTAGAGAGTGAAGATTCAGGGCCCCACAGCCTATCCTTGTAGGAAAGATTTCTGATACATGGGATCAGTTTTGTTATCCTTCTCTGTGCGTTTTCCAGTATAGAACAGAGGGTGTTTGTGGGTTATGAGTGATTAAATCAGTGATCCAACCAGGCTGTGGAATTCAGCCCAGAAGCCTGCCATTCCATTTTTGCTACCTGAATTCTTCCCTTTAGTTTACACATGGAGCAGTGTGAAAATTTGTCTAGACTGCCTCCATGTGAGTTGCTTACCCTAGCCAGCTCTGTTGACACCGAGCTCCGAGGTCGGCACCTCAGCCTCACAAGTGGCTTAATAGGACAGATTTCCATAAATGACTGATGTTGCAAGAAAATCTCGCCTGCATGCACGAATAAAGGGCTAACTTACTTGGTGTTGGAGAATCTATTCCGGTCTTCAACCTTCCTAAGCTTTAGCCCCTCTGGATTTCCCCTCAGAACCACGTGCAACCGGAAGCCTTAATTCCTGCAGTATTCAGTCGTTATTAGTGACCTGCATGCACCTCAGAAATTCCTGTTTCCAAGGGGGGGGGGAGGTGTATCTCCTAGTATAACTATGCAGAAAGTGACACTAGCTTCTAAGGCTGACTAAGAGACGCCGGAAGGGAGGGACAAGAACATGAACCAGCAGACAGGGAGGGAGGGAGGGAGGGACAAGAAGGTGAACCAGCAGACAGGGAGGGAGGGACAAGAACATGAACCAGCAGACAGGGAGGAAGGGACAAGAACATGAACCAGCAGACAGGGATGGAGGGACAAGAACATGAACCAGCAGACAGGGAGGGAGGGACAAGAACATGAACCAGCAGACAGGGGGGGAAGGGCAAGAACTGAACCACAACAGGGGGGGAGGAAAAAACTGCCAGAGCAAGGGGGGACAAAAACCCAGCGACGGGGAAAGGCAAGGACAAAAACCAAAAAAAGGGGGGGGCAAAAAAAACCCGCAGGAAAAAAAGGAACTAACCCCGGAAGGGGGGAAGGGGAAACAAAAGGGGAACCCGACAAAAAGGGGGGGGCAAAAAAGAACCGCAGACAGGAGGGAGGGGGGGGACAAAAAAACCCCAGGGGGGGAAGACAAAAAAATAACCACAAAAAGGGAGGGGGGGCAAGCTAAACCAGGACGGGGAGGGGGGGACAAGAACTACCACAACGGGAAGGGAGGAACAAACATGACCAGCAACGGGGAGGGAGGGAGGACAAGAAGGGGAAACCACAGACAGGGGGGGAAGGACAAAAACATAACCCAGACAGGAGGGGGGGACAAAAACTGAACCAGCGACAGGGGGAGGAGGGACAAGAATGACCACAGACAGGGAGGGAGGACAAGAACATGAACCAGCAGACAGGGGGGGAGGGGGGAAAACAAGAAGGAACCAGCAGAGGGAGGAGGGACAAAACATAACCACAGACAGGGAGGGAGGGGGACAAGAACATAACCACAGAAGGAAGGGGGGAAAAGAAATGAACCACAGACGGGGAGGGAACAAAACTGAACCCAGGAAAGGGGGGGAGGGACAAAACAGAACCACAGACGGGAAGGGGAGGAACAGAACAGAACCAGCAACGGGGAGGGAGGGGGGGGAAGACAAGAAGGTGAACCACAACGGGGGGAGGAGGGGGGGACAAAACAGAACCAAACAGGGGGGGAGGGACAAAACGAACCCCCAACGGGAGGGAGGGGGACAAAATGACCAGAAACAGGGGGGAGGGACAAAACATGAACCACAACGGGGAGGGGGGGAAAAGAACAAACCAGAAACGGAGGGGGGGAAAAAACTGAACCAGCAGACAGGGAGGGGGGAGGAGAGACAAAAAGGGTGAACCAGCAACAGGGGGGAAGGGGGGACAAGAACATGAACCAGCAACGGGAGGGGGGCAAGAACATGAACCACAACAGGGGGGGAGGGGGGAAAAGAAGGGGATCCAGCAGACGGAGGGGGGACAAACATGAACCGCAACAGGGAGGGGGGGACAAGGGACATAAAACCCAAGCAAAGGGGGTGGGGGGGGGCAAGAAATGAGCCAGCAAACAGGGAGGGAGGGACAAGAACATGAACCAGCGACAGGGAGGGGGGGACAAAACATGAACCAGCAACGGGAAGGGAGGAACAGGAACATGAACCACAGACAGGGAGGGAGGGAGGAAAAGACAAAGTGAACCAGCAGACAGGGGGAGGGAGGAAGGGACAAGAACATGAACACAGCACAGGAGGGAAAGACAAAACATGAACCACAAAACAGGGAGGGAGGGAGGGACAGAGGGTGATCCAGCAGAAAAGGGAGGGAGGGACAGAACATAACCAGCAACAGGAGGAGGGACAAGAACAGAACCGCAACAGGATGGAGGGACAAAAACAGGGAAAAGCAGACAGGAGGGAGGGACAAGAACATGAACCAGCACAGGGAGGGAAGGGAAAGAACAGAACCAGCAGAAAGGGGGGGAGGGCAAAACTGAACCACCGACAGGAAGGGAGGACAAGAACATAAAACCACAGACAGGGAGGAGGGAGGGGGGACAAGAAGGGTGAACCCACAACAGGGGAGGGAGGACAAGAACATGAACCAGCCAACAGGGAGGAAGGGACAAAAACAGAACCACGACAGGATGGAGGGACAAAATAACCAGCAGACAGGAGGGAAGGGACAAGAACATGAAACCAGCAGACAGGGATGGAGGGAAAAAAAAAAAAAACATGGCCAGCAGACGGGAAGGGAGGAACAGAACGTGAACCACCCAACGGGGAGGGAGGGGGGGAAGACAAAAAGGGGAACCAGAAACCCGGGGAAAGGGGGGGAGGGACAAAAAACATAAAACCACCCAACGGGGAAAGGAGGGACAAGAACATAAACCCAAAGCAGACAGGGGGGGAGGGAAAAAAACTTTAACCAGCAGACGGGAAAGGGGGGAAACCCAGGAACGGGGAACCAGCAGACAGGGGGAGGGAGGGAGAAAACAAAAGGGGGAACAGCAGAAAAAGGGAGGGAGGGGGGGAGGGACAAGAACATGAACCACCCAGACAGGGAGGGGGGGACAAGAAAATAACCCAGCAGACAGGGAGGGAGGGACGGGAACATAAACCCCAGCAGACAGGGGGGAGGGACAAGAAATGAACCGCAGACGGGGAAGGGAGGAACGGGAAACTTTAAAACCCCGAAAGAAAAGGGAGGGAGGGGGGGAGAGCCCAAGAAGGTGAACCAGCAACAGGGAGGAAGGCAGGGACAAAAAAAAAAACCACAACGGGGAGGGGGGACAAAAACCATGAACCACCCAACAGGGAGGGGGGGAAAGGGACAAGAAATAAAACCCAGCAACGGGGAGGGGGGGGACAAAACTTAACCAACAGACAGGGGGGGGGGAACGGGAACATGAACCAGCAGACGGGAGGGGGGGGAACCAAGAACAAACCAGCAACGGGAAAGGGGAGGAACGGGGAACATAAAACCAGCAGACGGGGGAGGGAGGGAGGGAGAGACAAGAAGGTGAACCACAGACAGGGGGGAAAGGGCGGGGACAAGAACATAAAAACCACGGGACGGAGGGGGGGCCCAAAAACAAACCAGCAGACAGGAGGTGGGGAGGGACAAGAAGGTGATCCAGAAAGAAAAGGGGGGGAGGGAAAAAGAACATGAACCAGCAAAACAGGGGGGGAAAGGGACAAAAACCCTAAACCCACCCAACAGGGGGGGAAAGGGACAAGAACATGAACCCAGATCAGGGAGGGGGGGAAACAAGAACATAACCCAAACAGCCCGGGGGAGGGAGGGGGGAAGGGAGGGACAAGAACGGGGAACCAGCAAACAGGGAGGGAGGGACAAAAAGGGTTTAAACCACCCGACAGGGGGGAAAAGGGACAAAAACAGGGAACCAGCAGACGGGGATGGAGGGAAAAGAACAGGAACCAGCAGACGGGGAGGGGGGGACAAGAACATGAACCAGCGACGGGGGGGGGAGGACAAAAACCCTAAAACCAGCAAACGGGGAGGGGGGGGGAAAAAATATAAAAACCAAAAGACGGGGAAAGGGAGGGACAAGAACATAAAACCAGCAGACAGGGGGGGAGGGACAAAAACTGAACCCCCCAGACGGGAGGGGGGGACAAGAACATAAACCCAAAGCAGCGGGGAGGGAGGGAAAAAGAACATGAACCAGCAGACAGGGATGGAGGGACAAGAACATGAACCAGCAGACAGGGAGGGAGGGAGGGACAAGAACATGAACCAGCAGACAGGGAGGGAGGGACAAGAACATGAACCAGCAGACAGGGAGGGAGGGAGGGACAAGAACATGAACCAGCAGACAGGGAGGGAGGGACAAGAACATAAAACAGTAATGAGGGAGGGAGGGAGGGAGGAGGAGAGATGGATTCCGGACAGGAGGGAGGGAGTGAAGGAAGGACATAGGGATGGATGGATAAATGGGGTGAGAGAGTGAGGGAGACAGGCAGACTAGCAGGGATGGAAGGAGGGAGTGAGTCAGCTGACAGTTGGGGATCTCTTAACAACCAGTGTTTAACAGCCCATTATCTCTCCCCTTCATTCTCCATCTTCATTTTACATCATCTCTATCTCTCTCTCTCTCTCTCTCTCTCTCTCTCTCTCTCTCTCTCTCTCTCTCTCTCTCTCTCTCTCTCTCTCTCTCTCTCTCTCTCTCTCTCTCTCTCTCTCTCTCTCTCTCCTCTTCTCTCTCTCTCTCTCTCTCTTCTCTCTCTCTCTCTCTCTCTCTCTCTCTCTCTCTCTCTCTCTCTCTCTCTTTCTCTCTCTCTTTTCTCTCTCCCCTCTCTCTCTCTCTCTTTTTCCTCTCTCTTTTCTTTTGTTCTCTTCTTCTCTCTCTTTTTCTCTCTCTTCTCTTTTTCTCTTCTCTTTCTTTTCTCTCTCTCTCTCTCTCTCTCTCCCTCTCTCTCTTTTCCTCTCTCTCTTTTCTCTTTCACCGTTATTTTCCCTCTCTTACTTTGTTTACTTTCCTCCCCCTTTCCCTTTCCCTTCCCTCCCCTTAAATCTTTCCTTCAGTCTTCCAGTTAAGAAAGTCAGATGTTGGTAGACAACAATCATTAACATTTTTCTTTTTTTAAAGTTAAGTGGCAAAAAATCGTTTTGTTTTCATGTGCTTTATTACCAAATTAGTCGGGCAAGCAGAAAATGTCCTTTTTTCTCTCCCAGACAACTTCCCTTCTCTGTTCCCTCAGAAAATTTCCCCTTCTCTTTTTCCCCAGAAAAATTCCATTCTCTGTTCCCTACAAAAATTCCCCTTCTCGGGTTTTTCCCTCAGAAAATTTCCCTTCTTTTGTTCCCCAAAAAAAACTTCCCTTCTTGGTTCCCTAGACAATTTCCCCTTCTCTTGTTCCCTGGGAAAATTTCCCTTTTGGTTCCCTCACAAATTTCCCCCTTCTTGGTTCCCTCAGAAAACTTCCCCTTCTCTTGTTCCCACACAACTTCCCTTCTCTTTTTTCCCCAGAAAAATTTCCCCTTTCTTTTTCCCCTAAGACAATTTCCCCTTCTCTTTTCCCCCCAGCCCAATTTTCCCTTCTTTTGTTCCCTCAGAAAAAACTTCCCTTCTCTTTTTCCCCTGGACAATTTCCCTTTTTCTTTTTCCCCACGGGAAAAATTTCCCTTCTCTTGTTCCCCCCAAACAATTTCCCTTCTCTTGTTCCTCAGTAAATTCCCTTTTCTCTTTTTCCCCTCAGAAAAAATTTCCCCCCTTCTCTTGTTCCCTCGGGACAACTTCCCTTCTCTTTCCTCGGGAAAAACTTCCCTTCTCTTTTTCCCTCAGAAATTTTCCCCCTTTCTTTTGTTCCCTGGGAAACTTCCTTTTCTTGTTCCTAGACAATTTCCATTCTCTTTTCCCTCAGACAATTCCCTTCTCTTGTTCCCTCAGAAAAAAATTCCCCCTTCTCTGTTCCGTCAGAAAATTCCCCTTTCTCTTTTTCCCCTCAAAAAATTTCCCCTTTCCCTTCTTTTTCCCCTCAGACAATTTCCCCTTCTCTTTTTCCCCTCGGAAAAACCTTCCCCTTCTTGGTTCCCTCAGAAAAATTTCCCCTTCTCTTGTTCCCCAGAAAAACCTTCCCCTTTCCCTCTGTTCCCTCGGGAAAAATTTCCCCTTTTTTTTTTCCCCTAGCAAATTCCCTTTTTTTTTCCCCTAGACAACTTCCTTTCTTTTGGGGTTCCCCAGACAATTTCCCCCTTCTCTTGGTTCCCTCAGACAAACCCCCCTTCTCTGTTCCCTCAGAAAACTTCCTTTCTTGCCCCCTCGGGGGAAAAAATTTCCCCTTTTTCTTGCTCCCTCAAAATTTTTCCCCTTCTCTTTTCCCCTCGGGAAAATTTTCCCTTCTCTTGTTCCCCCCAGCATTTTCCCCTCCTTGTTCCCCTCAGACAATTCCCTTTCTGTTCCCTCAGACAACTTCCCTTTCTTTTTCCCCTCGGGACAACTTCCCTTCTTTTGCCCCCCCCTCAGACAACTTCCCTTTTTTGTTCCCTAGAAAAATTCTCTTCTCTTTTTTCCCTAAAGGAAAAATTTCCCCTTTCTTGTTCCCTCAGAAAATTTCCCCTTCTCTTTTTCCCCCAGACAACTTCCCTTTTTTTCCCAAGAAAATTTTCCCTTCTTTTGTTCCCTCAGAAAAAATTCCCTTCTCTTTTTCCCCTCAGAAAATTTTTTCCCTTCTTGTTCCCTCAGCAACTTCCCTTCTCTGTTCCTCAAAAAAACTTTCTTCTTTTTTCCCCTCAGAAAAATTCCCCCTTTCTTTTTCCCCTCAAAAAAAACTTCTCTTCTTTGTTCCCTCAGAAAATTTTCCCCCTCCTATTTTCCCTCAGCCCAACCCCTTCTTTGTTCCCTAAGACAATTTCCCCTTCTCTTTTCCCCTCAAACAACTTCTCTTCTTTGTTCCCCTCAGACTTTTTTCCCCTTTCTTTTCCCCTCAGAGAACTTCCCTTCTTTGTTTTTCAGAAACCCCCTCCTATGTTCCCTCGAAAATTTCCCCTTCTCTTTTCCCTTTAAAAAAACTTTCTTCTTTTTTTCCTCAGAAAAAATTTCCCCCTCCTATTTTCCCCTAAAGAAAAACTTCCTCTATTTTCCCCTCGGGACAATTTCCCCTCCTAGGGTTCCCTCAGCCCTTTTCCCCTCCTATGTTCCCTCGGGAAATTCCCCCCTATTTTCCCCTTCAGGAAAAACCCCCCTTTCCCTCTTTTCCCCTCAGAAAATTCCCTTCTATTTTCCCCTCAGACAATTTCCCCTCCTATGTTCCTCAAAACAACTTCCCTTCTCTGTTTCCCCCGGAAAAATTTCCCCTTCTCTTTTTCCCTCAGACAACTTCCCTTTTTGCTCCTGACAACTTTCCCTTCTCTTTCCCTCAGCCCAAATTCCCTTCTTTTGTTCCATTCAGCCCAAATTTCCCCTTTCTTTTTTCCCTCAGAAAACCCTTCCCTTCTCTTGTTCCCTCAGAAAATTTCCCCTTTTTCCTTTTCCCCTCAGAAAAAATTTTCCCCTTTCTCTGTTCCCCAAACCCCTTTCCCTTTTTGGGGTTTCCCCTCAGAAAACTTCCCTTCTCGGGGTTTCCCTCGGGAAAAACTTCCCTTTTTGGGTTCCCACAGAAATTTCCCCCTTCTTTTTTTTCCCTCAGAAAATTTTCCCCTTTCTTTTTCCCCTCAGACAATTTCCCTTCCCCTTTTTCCCCTCAGAAAAATTTCCCCTTTTTCTGTTCCCCCCGAAATTTCCCCTTTCCCTCTTTTCCCCTCCACAACTTCCCTTTCTGGTTTTCCCTCAGACAACTTCCCTTCTCTTGTTCCCTCAGACAACTTCCCTTCTCTGTTCCCTCAGACAACTTCCCTTCTTTGTTCCCTCAGACAACTTCCCTTCTCTTGTTCCCTCAGACAACTTCCCTTTTCTTTTTCCCCTCAGACCCAATTTCCCTTCTCTTGTTCCTCAAAAAAAAATTTTCCTTTTTCTCTTTTTTCCCTCAGACAATTTCCCTTTTTCTCTTGTTCCCCCAGAAAAATTTCCCTTTTCTCTTGTTCCCTCAGACAATTTTCCCTTCTCTTTTCCCCTTTCGGGAAAAAATTTCCCCTTTCTTGTTCCTAGACAACTTCCCTTCTTTTGTTCCCTCAGACAATTTCCCCTTTACTTGTTCCCTCAGAAAATTTTCCTTTTCTCTTTTCCCCTTTAGAAACTTCCCTTCTTTTTGGGTTCCCTCAGACAATTTCCCTTCTTTTTCCCCTTTGGGAAAATTTCCCTTCTCTTTTTCCCCTCAGAAAAACTTCCCTTTCTTTTTCCCCTCAAAACAATTCCCCCTTCTCTTTTTCCCCCTCAGAAAATTTTCCCCTTCTCTGGTTCCCCCCGAAAAATTTCCCTTTCTTTTTCCCCTCAGCAATTTCCCCTTTCTTGTTCCCTCAGACAATTTCCCCTTTTTTGTTCCCTCAGCCAAATTCCCTTCTCTTTTTTCCTCAGAAAAACTTCCTTTCTCTTGCCCCCTCGGGACAAATTCCCTTTCTCTTGCCCCTGGGAAAACTTCCCCTTCTCTGTTCCCCCCCAAGACAATTTCCTTTCTTTGTTCCCTCAGACAATTCCCTTCTCTTGCCCCCTCAGACAATTTCCCCTTCTTTTTCCCCCTCAGAAAAACTTCCTTTCTTGTTCCCTCAACAGTTTCCCTCCTTGTTCCCTAGCCCAACTTCCTTCTCTTTTCCCTCGGGACAATTTCCCTTCTTTGTTCCCTCAGAAAATTCCCCTTTCTCTTGCTCCCTCAGAAAAACTTCCCTTCTCTGTTCCCTCCCCACAACCCCCCCTTCTCTTGTTCCCTCAGAAAAACTTCCCTTTCTTTTTCCCCTCAGACAACTTCCCTTTTCTGTTCCCAAAGAAAATTTTCCCCTTTTCTTGTTCCCTCGACAAATTTCCCCTTCTCTTGTTCCCTCAAAAATTTTCCCCTTCTTGTTCCCTCAGTAAAATTTCCCTTCTCTTTTCCCCTCAAACAATTCTCTTCTTTGTTCCCCAGAAAAAATTTCCCCTTCTCTGTTCCCCAAAAAAATTCTTTCTTTGTTCCCTCAGCCCAATTTTCCCTCCTATTTTCCCCTCAGACAATTTCCCCCTTTTTTGTTCCCTCGACTTTTTCCCCTTCTCGTTCCCTCAAACAACTTCTCTTCTTTGTCCCTCAGAAAATTTTCCCTTCTCTGTTCCCTCAGAGCTTCCCTTCTTTGTTTTTTTCAGAAAAATTTCCCTCCTATTTTTCCCTCGGGAAAACTTCCCTTCTCTTTTTCCCTCAAACAACTTTCTTCTTTTTTCCCTCAGACAATTCCCTTTTTATGTTCCCTCGGGACAACTTCCCCCCTATTTTCCCCTCAGACAACTTCCCCCCCTGTTCCCTCGGGAAAATTTCCCCCCTATGTTCCCTCAAAAAACTTCCTCCTATTTTCCCCCTCAGAAAAATTTCCCCTTCTCTGTTCCCTAAGGACAATTTTCCCTTCTATTTTCCCTCAGAAAACTTCCCCCCTTTTTTCCCCTAGAAACTTCCCTTTCTTTTTTCCCTCAAAACGACTTCCCTTCTATGTTCCCTCAGACAATTTCCCTTTTGGGTTCCCTCGGAAAAACCCCTTCTTTTTCCCCTGGGCCCAAACTTTCTTCTCTGTTCCCCAAGACAATTTTCCCTTCTTGCCCCCTCAGACAACTTTCTTTTTATTTTTCCCTCAGAAAATTTTCCCTTCTATGTTCCTCAGAAAAAACTTCTTTCTATTTTTCCCTCAGACAATTTTCCCCCCTATTTTCCCCTCAGACTTTTTCCCTTTTCTCTGTTCCCTCAGACAACTTCCTTCTATTTTCCCCTCAGACAATTTCCCCTTTTTCTTGTTCCTCAGACAACTTCCCTTCTATTTTCCCCTTTCGGGGCAACTTCCCTTCTATTTTCCCCTCAGACAATTTTCCCTTCTCTTTTCCCCTCGGGAAAACCCTTCCCATTATTTTCCCCTCGGGGAAAAATTTTCCCTTCTCTTTTTCCCTCGCAATTTCCCCTTCCCCTTTTCCCCTCGGGACAACTTCCCTTTTTTTCCCTCGGGGACAACTTTTTTTTTTTCTCTTTTCCCCCTCAGAAAATTCCCCTCCTGGGGTTCCCTCAGACAACCCCCTTTCTCTTTCCCTCAGGGAATTTCCCCCCCTATGTTCCCTCGGGAAAAATTCCCTTCAAATTTTCCCTCAAAACCAACTTCCCTTTTTTATTTTCCCTCAGACAACTTCCCCCCCTATTTTCCCCAGAAACTTCCCTTCTCTGTTTCCTCAGACAACTTCCCTTCTTTGTTCCCTCAGACAATTCCCTTCTCTGTTCCCTCAGAAAAATTTTTCTTTCTTTTCCCCTTTCGGGAAAACCCTTCCCTTCTCTTTTCCCCTCAGACAACTTCCCTCCTATTTTCCCCTCAGACAACTTCCCTTCTATTTTCCCCTCGGACAACTTCCCTTCTCTTTTCCCCTCAGACAACTTCCCTTTTTTGTTCCTTTCGGGGCAACTTCTCTTTCTTTTTCCCCTCAAAAACAATTTCCCCTATGTTCCCTGGGGACAATTTCCCTTCTCTTTTCCCCTTTCGGGAGGGAATTCCCCCTAGTTCCCCGACAATTTCCCTTTTCTATGTTCCTCAGAAAATTTCCCCTTCTTTGTTCCCTCGGGAAAATTTTTCCCTTCTCTTTTCCCCTCAGAAAAAACTTCCTTCTTTTTCCCCTCGAAAACCCTTCCCTTCTCTGTTCCCTCAGACAATTTCCCCTTCTTGTTCCCTCAGACAATTTTCGTTCTCTGTTCCCTCAGACAACTTCCCTTTTTTTCTGTTTTCCCTCGACAACTTCCCTTCTCTTTTTCCTCAGACAATTCACTTCTCTTTTCCCCTCAGACAAATTCACTTCTCTTTTTCCCTCGGGACAACTTCCCTTTTTTTCCCTTTTGGGTTCTTCCGTCACCCGGGGCCCCTCTCTCTTTTCTGTTGTCGGGTCTCTCTCTCTCTTTTTCTCTTTTGGGTCTCCCCTCTGTCTCTCTTCTGTCTCTCTCTGTTTCATGTGGGGGGGTTTAATGATTGGGGGTATTGGGGGGTAAGAGGGGGGGTCAGGTAGGTGAAAAGCGAGGCGTAGGAGGGATGAGTGCGGGGGTTTTGGGTAGGAAAATGTGAGGTACTGGTGACTAAAACCTCCCCCTCTCATTATCTACCCCCCACACTATCCCCCTCTCACTACATGAAAAAAAAATAATAAAAAAAATTAGCAAAAAACGGGGACAGTGAAAATATTATATTTTATTTCAAACACAGTTTATTTTTTAAGGGCCCTTGATAAAAATATATTTGGGAAACAGAACATTATTGTGGTTTAGTTTAAATGGGGGGGTTACACATAAGCGTGAAAAAGGGGGAATACAATAAACTTGACCAAAATAAATTTAAAACTTCCAATATAGTTCAGAGGACGGGTTGCCACAGGAACTAAGACCTTTTACAGACGAGAAAACTCCCGCCAACCCCAGTACTCGGGCCCAAGGGCCTCAAAACCGGGAACCTCCAGGACTTCAGGAGCCATTTTTCCCGACCCCCTCCTAAACCCCGGGGAAAGAGCCCCTTTTCGAGGGCTGTGTGCTCGAGCTCCCCCCCCGGGCCCCAAGAGCTCCCCCAACGATCTCTTACTCAGGGGTTCCTTGGGCTTTTTATTGTTCGAGAGCACCCCCACAATGAGGTGGGGGCCCCACTTTGGTGTTGATCTGACCCCGAGGTCTAAACCCCCCATTTTAGGCAAAAACCTCAGTTTTAAAGCCAAAAAAGGCTTTGGCTGACGGGGACGTTTGCCCAAGGGGCAAGGTTGACCATAAAATTTGGGTTTTTAAATTAGGTCCCCCAAGACAAAATAAACAACCCCAGCTAAAACTACATCACCCTGTCTGTCTGTCTTTTTCCCCTTTGGGTCTGCCCTGTCTGCCCGGGTCTTTTGGGTCTGTCTGTTTTCTGTGTTGTCGGGAGGGCTGTCTGTCTGTCTTTTCTCTCTCTTCTTTTCTCTCTCTCTCTCTCACCCCTTTTTCTCCCACTCCCCTTTTCTTTCTCCCTCTTTTTTTTCCCCTTAGTGCTAGGGGTCACACTAGTATCTCTTCATCTTCCTTTTCCCTGGGTGCTCCGGGTTACCCGGGTTTTTCCTTGTTTTTGGGTCTGTCTGGATTTTTTAATGCTCTGTTAGACTTATTTCCTCGCCCAAACCCCAATGAACCAACCACTTTTACAAACTTAAAAAAAGGTTCTTGTATACACAAAAACTTTTTTCTGCACAAAGTTCCAATGACTGCGTTTGTATTTTTTTTATTAAAATGGGGAATTATATTCTAAAAAAAAGTCTTTGGGTTTTTACTTCTTTTACGAGGTTTGTTCTTGATGGTCGGGGGGGGGGGGGGGTATTTTTTTTGGGGGGGGCCCGAAAGGACTCTACGTAAAAAGGGGTTCGTCGCGGTGCCCCGGGAGGGAAAATGGGACCCTTTAAAAGGCCCCAAACCGTGTTCCCCCAGGTGGACCCGGGGTGCTCAAACCTGCCCCGCCAGGTGCAGGGTAAAAAACCCTAGACAAGTAGACGGGAAATAAAAACCACTCGGGGCTACAGTGTTTAACACCCGGGCTGCATCAGTTGAAATTTCTTTTGCAGACAACCCCCTTGTTTCTTATATTTTTAAATTTAAAAGGGACACTTACCATTTTTTCCCGGGACAGGTAGACAGGCAAGCACAGAAAAGTTTTATGGAAAAATTTTAAAAAAAAAGCTGGGCCCTTTAGAGTGGGAAAACTGACATTTACCAGGGGTTAAGGGTAACTAGATCAAAACCCCTCAAAAGGGGACAAAAAAATAGCGAAAGAAAAAACGGGAGGGCGGACCTAACATTCAAAAACCCGGAAAAAAAACAGTTTTTTCAAAAAACAATCAAAACATTTGTAAAAACCTTTTTGGGGAATATGTGGAATTGACCACTCACCTGATTAGGCATAAAAAAAGGTAAAAAAAGTAAAAAAAAAAATTGCAACGAGACTTGCAAAAAAACCCTAGGGGGCCTGCAGTGTGGGGGAGATACTAAGGGGACAGCCTGACTGAGGGGTCCGAGCCCGGGGCCCGCATTATTTTTTTTTTCTACACAGATCACTTTCCAGGTTTTAGAGTTTTTTATCCTTTTTCTCAGTCTTTTCAAACCCCAAAGCACTATCTGGGGATACCTTTTCCCCCCCCCCCCAAGGAGGGAAACCCCCCAACTGTCGAAAACGTGCAGGGTGGACCCTATGGCATCGTATGTGTCCAGGGGTCCGGGAAAGGCCCACAGTTCTTCCGGGAAAAAGGAAAGAAAACAGAGGATATCTAAACAAAAAAAAGAGCCAAAGTGTTTCCCACAGTTTTTTTTTTTTCAAGATGTTTTGGAAATTTGTTTTGGAAACTTCCTTTTAAACCCACAGCTTCGGGGGCAAAGTACACAGACCTAAGTAGGTTAGATTACAGTCTCCAATTTACTCTCAATTTCCCTCATCTACCATTTTAAACCCCAGGTTTGCAGGGGTGTTCTAGTATGGGGGGAATATCAGTTAGCTGGGGAGATTCAGTTCTTTGTTTTTTTAGTTTAAAATCTGTTGGGAAAACATGTTGGCACTGAAAACGAAAAAATGATGAAATCTCCCCCTGTCGGGCTCTTTTCTCTGTCTCTGTCCCGGGTTTCTGTCTGTCTGTCTGTCTGTCGTCTGTTCTCTCTCTTTTCTCTTTTCCTCTCTCTTCTCTCTCTCTCACAACACAAACACCCCCCTTTTGGTTTGGCTCATTTTTTAAATCTTTCCCTTCAGGGGTGACCCCAATTTTTCCCCCTCATCCCCCTGGTTCTTCCAGTAAAAAGAAAAACAATCAATTAAATAAACTAACGATCGTGATGAAGGGAAAAGGAGGGAAGGGGAAACAAGAGAGGGGGAAAAGGGGAAAGGATGGAAAAGAAAAAACAAAAGAGAGAGGGAAGGGGAAAGGATAAAATAAAATTTAAAATTTAAAGAAATACGAGGATAGAAAAGGGAGACTGGGAGGGGAAAGAAAAGGGAGATGGGATGGGGAAAAGGGGAGACTGGGATGGGAGAGAGAAGAGACTGGGATGGGAGAAAGAAAATTGGGATGGGAGGGGAAAGGGTGGGTGGGAGAAAAGAGACTGGGATGGGAGGAAGGGGCTGGGATGGGGGGGAGAAGAGCTGGGATGGGGAAAAGAGACTGGGATGGGAGAAAGAGTTGGATGGGGAGAAAAGGACGGGGATGGGAGAAAAGAGTTTGGGATGGGAGAGAAGGACTGGGGTGGGGAGAAGAGATTGGGATGGGAGAGAAGGGCGGGGATGGGAGGGGAGAGGCTGGGATGGGAGAGAAAGGGGCGGGGAGGGGAAAGAGAAGAAACTGGGTTTGGGGAGGGGGAAGAGACTGGGATGGGGGAGAAAGAGGCTGGGTTTGGGAGAGAAGAGGCTGGGATGGGAGAAAAGAGGCTGGGAGGGGGAGAGAAGAGGCTGGGATGGGAGGGGAAGAGGTGGGATGGGAAGAGAAGGGGCTGGGATGGGGGAAGAGGCTGGGAGGGGAGGGAAGAGGCTGGGTTGGGAGAGAAGGGGCTGGGATGGGGAAAAAGAGGTGGGATGGGAGGGGAGAAGGGCTGGGATGGGGGGAAAAGGGCGGGGATGGGAGAGAAGAGGTGGGATGGGAGAGAAGAGGCTGGGATGGGGAGAAAGAGGAAAGGGGCTGTGCATGCGCAAATTTTAGTTTTTAAATTTTGAAAAAAATTTTGATAAAAAAATTTTTTTTAAAATGATGACTTGTTACCGCCCCTCCTGTTTTTTCCCCCAAATTTTTTCATCTGCATTATCAACCGGGTTTCCCCACTCTGCACTATTCTAATCTTGTTTTATGGAGGTACCCGGGAAATGGGGTTTTTGGGGGAGAGGAATATCTTTCTCTTATAGTGCAGCTCCTGAGATACCTATCCCTCCATGGGGGCAGCGATTTTGGGGTGTTTTGCATCCCCCAGCCCACTGTGGATGTTGAACAAGAGTTAAATTTTTTATGGTTTTTTTTGCACCCCCCATTTCCCAAACCTTTTGGGGGTGGTTTGTCAAAAAAATTTTTCTGGGGTACTAATGGGTCCAGGGCTGTACTTTAAAAAATTACAGGGGTTTAAAAAATAATGGGTCCCCCCGAAAACCCCCGGGCCTCAAACCCTTTCAAAAGGGACATAATTTGGGGCCCGGAACTGATTAAAATTTACAAAAGGTAAATAAAGGGTTTTCCCGAGACTGTAGTTCAAAAATTACAGAAAGGGAATTTAATTTGGGGTTTAGGGACGAAAACCTTTAAAATTTTCAGGGTTTCATAATGGGGGGGGGACTGTACCAAAATTACAGAAGAAAAATTAAAGGGTCCAGTGGGCCCGACCCCAACATTACAGAGGTACCTAAAGGGGCCCGGATACTGTCCCCAACATTACAGAGGTACATAATGGGTCAAAAGACTGTAGCCACCATTTTTCAGAGGTACTTTAAAGGGTCCAGGGACTGTAAACCCCAAAAATTTTAAAAGGTACATAATGGGTCCCCGAGACTGTTTGCTCAACTTTACAGAGGTCTAATGGGCCAGGGGGCTTTTTACCTCAAAATTACGAGGTACATAATGGGGGCCGGAAATGTTGTCAAAAATTACAGAGGTAAAAAAATGGGGTTAGGGGGCCCGTAGCTCAACTTACAGGGTACATAATGGGTCCGGGACTGTAGGGTCAACCCTTCAGGGTTTCATAATGGGTTAGAGGCTGTTGCTCCAAAAATTTTCAGGTACATAATGGGTTTCCCGGGGCTGTAGCCTTTAAAAATTACAGAGGTACATTTAAAGGGTCCCGAGACTGTTTGTCAACATTTCAGAGGTACATAAGGGTCCAGGGGGCTGTTTCTCCAAAAATTACAGAGGGAATAATGAGTCCCGGACTTTTAGGGTTAAAAATTACGAGGAGCATAATGGGTCCAGAGGGCTTTACTAAAAATTTCAGAGGTACATAATGGGTCCAGGGGGTTTTAGTCAAAAATTTCCGAGGTTCATAATGGGTTCCCGAGAAATGGGAGTTCAAAAATTCAGAGGTACAATTTAAAGGGTCCGAGGGCTTTAGTTAACATTACAAAAGGTACATAATGGGTCCCGAGGCTGTTGCTCAAAATTACAGAGGGCATAATGGGGGCCAGAGAAAGGGAGCTCAAACAACGAGGTACATAAAGGGTCCGGGGGTGTGCTCAAAATTACAGAGGTACCAAAATGGGGGGCCAGGGACTCTAGCTCAAAAAATTACAGAGGTACATTTAAAGGGTCCCGGGACTGTAAATTTAAAATTACAAGGGGACATAATGGGTTCAGGGACTTTTGTTCAAAATTACAGAGGTTCATTTTTTGGGGCCAGGGACTGTAGTCAAAATTACAGAGGTACCTTTTTTTTTAAAAGGGGGGGCCCGGGACTGTAGCTTTTCCATTTCAGGGGGGGGTACATAATGGGCCGGGACTGTAGCTCACCATTACAGAGGGGAAATAAAGGGGTTCCCGGGGCTGTAGCTCACCATTACAGAGGTAATAATGGGTCCGGGACTGTAGCCCCACCATTACAGAGGTCTTTAATGGGTTTCCCGGGACTGTAGCTCAACATTTTCAGAGGGAAAATAATGGGGCCAGGGGCTGTAGCTCACCAAATTTCAGAAAGGGACATTTAAAGGGTCCGGGACTGTAGCTGACCATTACGAGGTACATAATGGGGTCCGGGACGGGAGCTCACCCTTTAAAAGGTAATAATGGGTCCGGGGCTGTAGCTCAAATTTTCAGGGGGTACCCTTTAAAGGGGGCCAGGGACTGTAGCTTTAAACCTTTTCAGAGGTACATAATGGGTCCAGGGGACTGTAAACTTTACCATTTTCAGGGGGGTAATAAGGGTCCCGGGACTGTAGCTCACCATTACAGAGGACATAATGGGTCCAGGGACCCGTACCCCAACAATTTTTCCCGAGGGGAAAATTTGGGGCCAGGGACTGTAGCTCAACCCCTTTCAGAGGTACATAATGGGTCCAGGGGAAATGTAGCCCCACCATTAAAAAGTAATAATGGGTCCAGGGGGCCCGTAGCTCCCATTACAAAGGGGCATAATTGGGGGCCAGGGCCCGTAGCCCCAACATTACAGAGGTACATAATGGGTTTCCTGGGAAATGTTTGCTCACCATTTCAGAGGTAAAAAATGGGTCCAGGGACTGTAGCTCACCCTTAAGGGTACAAAATGGGTCCAGGGGGCTGTAGTGACCATTACGAGGTACATAATGGGTCCAGGGACTGTTTGTGCCCTTCAGGGGGTACATAATGGGTCCAGGGTCTGTACTTTTAAAAATTTTTCAAAGGGACTAATGGGTTTTTCCCGGGGCTGGGGCTCACCATTACAAAAGGTTAAACCCCCCCCCCTTTGGGGTCCTGGGACTGTAAACTCACCATTACAGGGGGTTTCTTAAAGGGTCCAGGGACTGTATCTCCCATTTTGGGGGTCATAATGGGTTTCCCGGGGACTTTTTAGCTCACCCCTTTTCAAAAGGTTTCATAATGGGTCCCGGGACTGTACCTCAAAAATTACAGAGGTACATAATGGGTTTAGGGGCTGTAGCTCCCCTTTCAGAGGTACATTTAAAGGGTCCAAAGGGGCTGTTGCTCCCATTACGGGGGTACATAATGGGTCCGGGACTGTAGCTCAAACCATTACAGGGTTAAAAATGGGTCCAAAGGGGCTGTAGCCCCAAATTACAGAGGTACTAATGGGTTCCCGGGAAATGTGCTCCCATTTTCAGAGGTACAAATGGGTCAGGGAAATGTAGTCAAAAAAACGAGGACATAATTTGGGTTTCCAAAGGGGCTGTTGCTCCCCCATTACAGAGGTTTCATTTAAGGGGTTTTCCCGGGACTGTAGCTCAAAATTACAGAGGTTTAAAAATGGGTCCAGGGGGGTGTAGCCCCACCATTACAGAGGGGACAAATTAAAAAAAAAAGGGGCCAGGGGCTGTTTGCCCCCAACATTACAGAGGTAAATAAAGGGTCCGGGACTGTAGCTCACCATTCAGAGGGGACATAATGGGTCAGGGAATGTAGCTCACATTACAGAGGTACCCAAAGGGGGCCAGGGACTGTTTTGCTCAACATTTCAGAGGTAAATAATTTGGGGCCAGGGACTGTAGCTCACCCTTACAGAGGTAAAATTTAAAGGGTTTCCCGGGAATGTAGCTCAACATTTCAGGGTTTCATTTAAAGGGTTTTCCCGGGGCCGTAGTTTACCATTACCGAGGTAATAATGGGTCCCAAAGGGGTTTTAGCTCAAATTTTCAGGGTACATAATGGGTCCAGGGACTGTAGCTCACCCTTTCAGAGGGACTTAAAAGGGTCCAGGGACTGTAGCTCCCCCTTTAAAAAAGAGGTAAAATTGGGGCCAGGGACTGTAGCCCAAAGTACAGAAAGGGACATAAGGGGGGCCAGGGACTTTGTCCCCAAATTTCAGAGGTACATTAAAAGGGTCCAGGATGGGCCCCCCAAAATTTTTTATTGTTTTAACAAGTTTTCAAAGGTTTAATTTTAAATATTTACATGGTTATATTGGTTTACAATCGTAATGAGGGTTTTTTATACAAACATTTTAAATTTGGTTTAAAACACGAGTAATAAAGTTTCACAAAAGATCAAGTTACTCGTTTCTACCGAATTTTTAACCAAAAATTATTTCTTTTACGCTATTTTTTAAAATTTATATTATTTTTTTACTGGGGGGGCAAAATTAAAGACACTTTGGGAAATTTTTTGAATTTTTTTTTTCATTAACAAAATCCTTGGGGCATATCGCAAAGTTTTTTTAATGTTCCCTTTCTCTTTATTCGTCAAAAAGTGGGAAATTTAAAACACCTTGTGTTCAAGACAGGGACCATAAGGTTGGTCACATATTTTCATTTTGTTTGGGTAAACAAACTGGTGTCCCGCCAAAAAAAATGCCAGGTTTTTTGTAAAACCCAAAACCCGAGGGTTTGGGCCCACTAAAAATTCGGCCGTTCACAGTGATTGCTGCCCCTATAAATAGGGTTTTTGGGGATTTATAACCTCCAAAAGTTTTTTCCAGGTTGACGGTGATCACTTTATCTTTACCCTCATTTTTTTCGTCTCCTTTTTTTCGCCTCTGTATTAAAATTTAAAAAAATCGGGTGTGCAGGCGAAAAAAAGTTTCCCTTTTTGCTTGTTGGTAATATGGTTTTAATTTTTCATTCGTCCGTATTTTGTATTTATGTTTATGTTAACATAGTGAGTTAAAAATCTTTAAAGGGTTCACAATCAGTATTTTTTATCTGCTTATGGCATTTTTAAAAAGTTGATATTTATATTTACTTCGTATGTGTCTCCCTCCGGGCCCTCCGCCCTCCGTCCGTCCCGTCCCCCGTCCGCCGTCCATCCGTCCGTCTGTCCCCCCGTCCGTCCGGGCCGGGGGACTTCGGGCTTTTTCTTCCCTCAAAAAAAAAGCGGAGACAAAGAATTCCTCCTCAGTAGCTAGGTTTTTTAAATTTTTCCCCTTGTTGGGGGCGGGCTGCTCTTCTTTGGGTGGGTGGGGAAAATGGGGGGGGTAGGTGGGTAAGGCAGATGGATGGGGTGGGTGGGTTTTTCGTTTTGGGCAGGTGGTTGGGGGGGGGAAAGTGTAATAATAGTAATTTTTTAGGGCCAGAGCACTTGGGCCCCGTAGTTATTCATTACTTTTAATTAAAACAAAGTATATACAAAAACACAACAAATAAGGTTTAAAAAAAACAAAAAAATAAAAAACAAGCTTTAAACACTTTACACAAAAAAAATTTTATAAAACCAAAATTTAAAAAAACCCCGCATCTATTAAAATCTCGTTTTAATTTTAATTTAAAGGTTAAAACACTCTTCCCAGGGAAAAAAATCTCCGAGGTCCTTACAGGCTTTTCAGTAAACATTAAAAAACCCTTAACGAAGGCAGAAAGGGTAAGCCCCGCAAGCTTTAACATATGTTTTTACGGGAGGTGCCACCCCTAAAGGGACACAAGGGGGGGGACAAGGCACTTTTCAAAAACGTTTTGCTATTGATGACATGTATGGGATTAAACCCATTTCGACTTACATTTGTCTTAAAGTGAGAGTTTTGTTAAAGGGGGGAGGGCCAAAAAACCTATGACCTGCCAAAATAAATAACTTACTGCCAGTTGTAGGGGCCCCCCAGGCCAAAATACTGCCTAAGACAGTGTTGTAAGGGCCCCCAAGGAAGTCATTGTAAGGTAAAGGTTTACTGTAGAGTGGGGTTTTTCTGAACAGCCTTTTCTCTGCATCGGGCCCGTCCCCTTTGTTAAGAAAATAACAGGAGGGGAGGGCACCAAGAAAACTTTAAATAGTTCTTCCCTTGAGTGGAGATGAGCTGACCCAGACGTTTTCCAACCCAAAAGAGTGGATTTGGGGAAAATGCTGTGCCAAAGGGGAGGAACAGGCACCCCTGGAATCCAAATACACGTGAACCGAGAACCAACTAAAACCAGCTTTTCAAGAACCCGAGCAGGAGGGCTGTGGGAGTTTCCCCCAGTGAAAACAGAGGCTTTTATGGTAGCGTGTTTCAATAAGAAACCTCATATAATCACAGAAGGTCAACGCCATCCTTGCTCTTTGACCCCTCGAAAAGACCCTATTTTTAAAGTAAGGGTTAAATTTTTACTCGAAGAAATTAGCCAAGGCTTACAGGGCCCCAACACTTAGGGGTTCCCCATTTAAATACCCACAAAGATGGGAAAATCAAAGGGGAAAAGGAAGAAGCCAACCCCTTTAGCGCCCGGGCCTCAGGAGGGGGAGTTTAAGAAAGGGCCCAAACCCCTGAGGGCAGACACCTCAGGAAAGGGAGTGAGAGAAGCCAACTTCTTGGGGGAGCAGACACCTCAGGAGGAGAGGGGGAAAAGAAGCCAAACCCTGTGAGGGAGACCCCCTCAGGAGGAGAGGGAGAGAAGCCAACCCTTGAGACCAACACCTCAGGAGGAGAGTGAGAGAAGCCAAATTCTGAGAGCGGAAACCCCCAGGAGGAGAGTGAGGGAAGCCAAACCTCTGGCCAGACCCCCTCAGGGGAGGAGAGTGGGGAAACCAACCTCTGGGGCGCGGGGCACCTCAGGAGGAGGTGAGAGGGAAACCAACCTTTTGAGCCGCCAACCCCAAGGGAGGGAGAGTGAGAGAAGGGCCCAAACCCCCGAGAGCGGACACCTTTAGGAAGGGGCCGGAGGGAAAAAGCCAAACCTTTTGAGCGCAGACACCTTAGGAGGAGAGTGGGGGAAAAAGCCAACCTCTGAGAGCAGACACCCAAAAGGGGGGCAAGAGGGAAAAAGCCCGCCTCTGAGGGAACACCCAGGAGGAGGGTGGAGAAACCCCCCCCTTGGAGCAGACACCTCCCGGGGGGCAGAGGGGGAAGCCCAACCCCTTTAGCGCAGGGAAACCTCAGGAGGAAGAGGTTTAGAAAAAGCAACCTCTGAGAGCAGACACCTAGGGAAAGGGGAGAGGGAAAAAGCCAACCTTTTGGGGCGCAGGGGCCCCCTCAGGAAGAAGGGGTGAGAAAAAGCCCAAAACCCCTTTAGCGCAGAACCTCGGGGGGAGAGTGAGAGAAACCCAAAAATTTTGAGCCCCAGACATTTTCAGGAGGGAAAAGGGAAAAAAGCCCAAACCCCCGGGGCGCCCGACACTCAGGAGGAGAGTTTGAGAAGCCCAAACCCCTGAGAGCAGAAACCTCAGGGGGCAAAGGGAAAAAGCAACCTCAGGGTGCGCAGACACATCGAGGTCACAACCCGGAATGGGCCCACATTCGAATGCAAATGGGGATATTCGCTCACCCGAAAAACAAAAGGGTTTCCCTTTTTTTTTCATCCGCCCAAAAACTGCAGGGGAAAGCTGAGTTGACAGAAAAACGTGCAACCCGAAAGGGTAGCTCGGGGCCCAGCTTTCATGGCGGAGATTTTAGAAAGCTTTTTCAGGGTCGACACCCCCCGGCGGCAAAATAAAGGGAAAACACCCTTGAAAGGGCATATTCCTAAATGATTTAACGAGTTTAACAAACCCCGCAAAAGGGAAAAGGGGCTAAGGAGAAAATTTTGGGGAGCCCTTACTCCAGCCTGGAGCTCCAAAAGGGAAAAAAAAAAAGGGGGGCACTGTCCCCAGTTGCCTGGTATGGCGGGTTTAGGGTCCTTAAGGGAAAATCCCAGCAAATTGAGGAGGAAACATAAAATTTAATATTCTTTAATTTCGAGGGGGGACCCCCCGTATTTAAAAATCAAACCCCCAAAAAAATCACCTGGGTTCAGAGGGAAAAAAAGCACCCTGGGGGGAAACCCCCGGGAAAGAGGTGTTGGGAAACCGGGGCAAGGTTAAAAAAAAACAACCCCTTTTTGAAAAAATGGGATAACCAGAAATTCTTAGAAAAATCGCCCGTGAAAATATTAAAAAACCCCTTGAAGCCCAAAAGTATGTTCAAACAGGACCCCCCCCCTTTAAGGGGAAAAACTTTCCAGACTAGCAAACACCAAACCCTTGTTTGGGGAAAACCCGGAAAAAATATAAAAAAGGGCCAAATCCCAGTCTGGAAACAGCGAAAAAACAAATCAACCCCAAAGCGTGTTATAGGTGCTGCCCCAAAAAAAAAGTTTAAAATACACCCCACCCCACCAAACAACACACAAAACACACCACCACCAAAACACCCCACACAAAACCTGGGGGGCCACATGGGGGTCCCCGGGAACAGGAGAGCCAAGATGAGGAATGTGGTTTCTTGAAAACCTTTATGCATCAAAAATGTAGGGCACAAACCCGGGGAAAAGAGGGGGAAGGGTGAGGGCCCGCAAGACTGGTCTTTTTGTTCACCCGAGCAGTTCAGACATTGAGGAACCCTCAATTTTGAGAGGCCCCCTTGGGGCAAACGATCAAAGTGGTTCTGAGTTTTGACTATATAGTAGAGTTACAAGTGGGAAGGTAAAAAGGAACTGAAGGGGGGAGGCCCCCAAAATATAAAAGGGGGGGGCTACCAGGGATGAGAAACTTCCTGCAGGGGGGGTTCATTGGGGCAGAAAATGGTAGGAAAAAAAAGGGTAAACGGGATGATGGAATTTGTGGCAACAAAGTGCAGGAGGCAGAGGAATTTTTGTTCCAAGGGAAAAGGGGGAAAAAATGGGAAAACCCAAAAAGAAAACCTTTGGGTTTTCCCGAAGGTGTTTTGGGAAAGGGGGGCAAAAAAATAAGGCAACGAGAATGGAAAAAGGGACAGGAGGGATAGGGGCCCCGGAAAAAAAAGGAGGGTTAGTTTTGAAGAGCCAAAAAAAACGAGGATTTTACAGGGTAAGGGGGAAAGGGCCCCGGACAGTATGAAAACGACATTGGGATCGAAAATAAATCTGACCCCCAAATGCTGTATAGCCACATTAGGGGGGAAAAACAAAAGTCAAGGACAGGGGGTAAGGGGGTGGGAAAAAAGGTGGAGAATCACAAAAAAACGATCCCAAAAGGGGAGGGGAGGAAACTAACCCGGGGATTTAAGGAAGTATTTACGTAGAGACAGGAAAAGGGCTTTTGGGGGGACAGACCAAAATGGGGGGCACCAGCCCAAAGGGAAAACCCAACAAGGGTTGGACGCATACATTCGATGGGAGGAGGTGAAGAAAAAAGCTTTAAGGGCATCGATACCCCAAAAAGGAAAAGGGAACCCGACAACAATTTTCCCCCTGGGTTCCTTAGAGAGGGGGCAAATGGTGTGGGTTGACTTTCCCCAATCTTCCAAAAAACATCCCTGGAAATGGGGCAACTTTCCTGAGGGTTTTTGGAAAGACGGCCCAAAAGTAGTTCCCAATTTTTAAAAAAAGGAGACAGAAAGAGGCATAAAATATAGAAAACCCGTGCATTTACGTGTTTTAGTTTGCAAAATTATGGAAAAAGAATTTTCAGGGGGAAAAGGGTTTGGTCAATGGAACGGAAAAAGGAGTATTTAAAAGCCAACCCCGCCCCGGGTTCACGGGAAAGGGAAATCCGTGTCAAAAAACCTTCTGGAGTTTTTTGATAAAATAACAGGAAGTAAGACAAGAGAGAGGGGGGGGGGTTTTATTGGTCTTTTTGGACTTTCAAGAAGGCCCTTTTACAAAAGTTCCCCACAAAAGAATTTGTGAAAAGCTGGCATAGGGGCATATAAAAGGAAGGGCCCCTTTTCAATGGATAGAGAATACTGACAGGGAGGCCAAAAATCGATTTATGGTTTGTAATGATTGGGATACGTGGGCAAACCCGTGACGAGCGGGGGTCCCCCAGGGGTCGGTCCTAGGGCCAGTTTCTTTTTTGGGAATGGAACGACATGACGGAAGGGTTAGACTCAAAAGTGTCCCCGTTTGCAGATGATGTGAAGTTAATGGGAGAATTAAATCGGGTGAGGACAGGAGGACTTCAAAAAAAACCTGGACAGACTGGGGCATTTGGGCCCAGCAAATGGCTTCTCGAATTTTTTCCTGCCAAAAGCAAAATCATGAATGGGGGGGGGGGCACAGAAGACCACAAGGGCAGAGTTAGGTTGGTGGCCAAAGACTGCAAAACCCCACTCAAGGAGAAAAATCCCGGGGGTGAGTATAAACCCCCGAGCATGTTTTCCGGAAGCACACATCAATCAGATTAAATGCTTGCGCAAAAGGGGCCCCCTGGCAAAACCCGAGAAAAAGCATTCCGATCCTTAGTAAGGGGAACATTCAAAAACCCCCTGTACCCCCGTGTTTTGTCCGGCCCCTTAAATGGAGTATGGGGCCCTGTTTGGAAAACCCCTTTTATAAAGCACGTCAAGAAAAAAAAGAGAAAGTACAAAGGTTTGCGACAAGGGTTGTTCCAGAGCTAAGGGGGAAAAGTCCTATGAGGAAAAAATTAAGGGGAAAACGGCCTGACCACATGGAGGACGGGGGTCAGGGGGAGGGCATGTTTAAAGAAAATATAAAATACTGGGGAATAGACAAGGTGGACAAAGACATGATGTTTTAAGGGGGGGGGGACACAGAAAAACAAGAGGGCCCCCAATTGGAAGTTTAGACCCCAAAAAGAGTCAGGGGGATAGTAGGGGAAATATTTCTTCAGTCCCAGAGTTGTAAGGGGGGTGGGGAAAAGCCTAGAAAAAGACGTTTGGGGGAGGAGGAAACCATACACAGTTTTAAGACGAAAGGGTTTTATTAAAGGGTCAAAGGAGCCGGGGGGAGAGAGGGGCCCAGTAGGAAAACCCGGTTTAAGAGGGGGGCCAGGAGTGGACTCGACCCCTTTCAACCCCAAAAGGTGAGTACAAATTGGTGAGTTTCAACCCCACACACACACACACACACACACACCCCACAAGGGGGGACATGATAACGACATATTTAAAAAATGCACGGAATAGACAA
>NC_069416.1:41142577-41162577 GCF_026875155.1 Cherax quadricarinatus | reverse complement strand
GCAAATCTTTGCACTTTCTCAGATTTCCTTACATGTGGGTTCCAAATTGGTGCTGCATACTCCAATATAAGCCTGACATACACGCTGTACAGGGTTCTGAACGATTCCTTATTGAGATGTCGGAATGCTGTTCATAGGTTTGCTAGGCCCCCTTATGCTGCAGCAGTTATTTGGTTGATGTGCACCTCAGGAGATGTGTCCGGTGTTGTACTCACCCTTTTCCTTGAGTGAGGTTTGTAGTCTCTGGCCCCCTAGACTGTACTCCATCTGCGGTCTTTTTTACCCTTCCCCAGTCTTCATGACTTTGCACTTGGTGGGGTTGAACTCCAGGAGCCAGTTTCCGGACCAGGCCTGCAGTCTGTCTAAATCCCTTTGTAGTTCTGCCTGGCCCTCGTCCGACTGAATTCTTCTCATCATCTTCACATCATCTGCAACAGGGACTACATTTGTTATCTTCCATAGCTCAAGTAGTCGCCCTGTTTCGATAGATGTGTTGAAGATTGTTGCTAGTGGTACACATAGCGCCTCTTCTCCCTCTCTCTGGGCCCATGGAGAGGTGTTATCGAGCCCCATCACCTTTGAGGTATCTGGCTCGCTTAGCAGCCTCTTCACTTCTTCCTCAGTTATATGTATTGTGTCCAACACTCGATGGTGTACCCCACCTCTTTGTCTTTCTGGAGTCCTTTTTGTCTCCTCTGTGAACACTTCTTAGAATCTCATGTTGAGCTTCTCACATACTTCTCTATCGTTTCTTGTGATCTTCCCTCCTTCCTTACTCTGCCTGATTACCTGGTCCTTGGCTGTTGTTTTCCTCCTGATGTGAGTGTACAACAGCTTCGGGCGAAATTTGGTTTTGACTGTTGTATCATTTTTGTATTGTCATTGGGCCTCCCTTCTTACCTGTGCATATTCATTTCTGGCTCTATGACTGCTCTCCTTATTCTCCTGGGTCCTTTGCCTTCTATAATTCTTCCATTCTTTAGCACACTTGGTTTTGGCCTCTCTACACTTTTGAGTGAATCAAGGGCTCATCCTGGCCTTCTCGTTATTTCTGTTACCCTTGGGTACAAACCTCTCCTCAGCTTCCTTGCATGATGTTGTCACATATTCCATCATCTCATTTACTGTCTTCCCTGCCAGTGTTCTGTCCCACTGAACCTCGTGCAGGAAATTCTTCATGCCTCTGTAGTCTCCTCTCTTGTAGTTTGGCTTCGTTAGTCATACACTTCCTGCTTCCCTCTTCACTTGTAATTCTACTATGTATTCGATGCTCAGAACCACGTGATCACTGGCCCCGAGGGGTCTTTCATATGTGATGTCCTCAATATCTGCACTACTCAAGGTGAATACTAGGTCCAGACTTGCTGGTTCATCCTCTCCTCTCTCTCTGGTAGTGTCCCTTACGTGTTGGTAGATGAGGTTTTCCAGTACCACCTCCACATCTTAACCCGCCACGTTTCTGGGCCCCCATGTGGCTCCAAGTTCTCCTAATCAATTTCTTTGTGATTGAAGTCACCCACAATCAGTAGCTTTGCTCTGCTAGTATGAGCCCTTCTGGCCACTTCAGCCAGTGTGTCAACCATCGCTCTGTTACTCTCATCATGCTCTTGCCTTGGCCTCCTGCTGTTCTGTGGTGGGTTATACATCACTGTAATTACCATCTTGGGACCTCCAGGTTGAAGTGCTCCTATTATGTAGTCTCTTGCTTCTCCTCTGCCTCCTCTCTCCATCTCATCAAAATCCCATTAGTTTTTGATGAGCAGTGCCACTCCCCCACCCCCATAGTCTTTCCTCAGGATCTGATATCGCGTTGGAAAGATGACGTCTGTTACCATTCCTGTGAGCTTGGTTTCTGTGTGTGTGTGTGTGTGTGTGTGTGTGTGTGTGTGTGTGTGTGTGTGTGTGTGTGTGTGTGTGTGTGTGTGTGTGTGTGTGTGTGTGTGTGTGTGTGTGTGTGTGTGTGTAAGTTTCCAAGTACGTGGTCCAGTGTTGTAATCATCACAACCAGTGAGAGATAAACTGACCTGGGCTACTTTGTAACCTCTCTTCAACTGACCTCGCTTCTCTTTTCCCCTTTTCTCCTCAGTCAGACTGGATGTGGTCTGAGGACCGGAACTTGGCCTCGGTCTGCGCTACGGAGGGGGAAGGGAAGAACCCCTGGACTTGATTACAGGTAAACGTTGCTGCTTAATTATATGTAGACTCACAGGTGTGATGAATGGTTTTGAAAACCGACAAGTTGAAGATTGAGACACTTATGCAACATATGGGAATCTTTATTGAGGAAACGTTTCCCCACACAGTGGCTTCATCAGTCCAATACAAAGTAGAAAGGTGTAAGGAGGAGGAGTTTGAGATAATCAGTCCCTCAGCCCGGAGTCGATGTGTTCAGTCCATCAGTCTTGTAGAATGTACAGCATAGGGCCGTAGACGTGGCTTATATACTGTAGTCAGGTGAGGTGAAGCAGAAGGAGGTGAGGTCATAGTGGTACCATCCACTAGTCGAAGTAAGTCTTCGTCCAAAGGTTGAACAAGTTTTGAAGAATTCTTTGTATCAAGATCCCATGATGATGCAGTGTCTTACACCTTTCTGCTTTGTATTGGACTGATGGAGCCACTGTGTGGCGAAACGTTTCCTCAATAAAGATTCCCATATGTTGCATAAGTGTCTCAATCTTCAGACTCACAGGTAAACAAGTGCAGCAGGTGTTAGGAAAGTTACTCACACTCAGAGAAATACCTGATATTACTAGCAAAGTTACTCAACCAGTTGAGTTTGTAAGGGGTCGAGACCCAGCTCCTGGCCTTGCCTCGTAGACTACCACGAACAGAATCATTGACTCCTGGCTTCTAGAGTCTTATCATATCTAATCATAAAGCTGTCTCATCTGACTCACCCAAGTCATTCCACTTTTCATCCATCCTGAGACTCATGTGTGTCTTTTGGCGCACCCAAGTGGGTGCGTCACCCACATGATGGGCGCATCACCCACATGATGGGTGCATCACCTACATGATGGGTGCATCACCCACATGATGGGCACATCACCTACATGATGAGTGCATCATCCACATGATAAGTGCATTACCCACATGATTGGTGAATCGCTCACATGATGGGTGCATCACCAATATGATAAGCGCGTCATCTAGATGATTAGCTCATCACCCACATGATTGGTGCATCATGTGCGTAATATGGGTGCATCATGAGTGTGATGTGGGTGATGGGCGCATCATATGGGTGATGCATTACCCATCATGTGGGTGATGCACCCATCATGTAGGTGATGCACTTATCATGTGGGTGATGCATCATCCACATGATGGGTGCGTCACCCACATGATAGGTGCGTCTCACTGAAGACTCCTGACTGTACTCAACAAGTGTGTTCCATCCTCCAGGCTCCACCTGTGGCCACCACTCACACACCAACTTGCATTAATATTATTATGTCTCCTTTCAAAGGGAGGCGGGCGGACGGCCGGGGAGGAGGGCTGACGGGCCGGGAGGAGGGCTGACGGGCCGGGAGGAGGGCTGACGGGCGGGGAGGAGGGCTGACGGGCGGGGAGGAGGGCTGACGGGCCGGGAGGAGGGCTGACGGGCGGGGAGGAGGGCTGACGGGCCGGGAGGAGGGCTGACGGGCGGGAGGAGGGCTGACGGGCCGGGAGGAGGGCTGACGGGCCGGGAGGAGGGCGGATAGGAGGACGGACGGGCGGGGTGGAGGGCGGATAGGAGGATGGACGGTCGGGGTGGAGGGCGGATAGGAGGACGGACGGTCGGGGTGGAGGGCGGATAGGAGGACGGACGGGCGGGGTGGAGGGCGGATAGGAGGACGGACGGGCGGGGTGGAGGGTGGATAGGAGGACGGACGGGCGGGATGGAGGGCGGATAGGAGGACGGACGGGCGGGGTGGAGGGCGGATAGGAGGACGGACGGGCGGGGTGGAGGGCGGATAGGAGGACGGACGGGCGGGGTGGAGGGCGGATAGGAGGGGAGGAGGGCGGACAAAAATGTCGATTCTGCATTAGGGGGATTTGTTCAAGGAGATTAAAATGAGTTTGAAACCGCACTGTGATGTAGTCTTGAGCTAAAGGCGCGTGTAAAATATTTAGTACCAAACACAGTAAGTGTCAGGGGCCCAAGACTGTTCAACTGCCTGCCAGCATACATAAGGGGGATTACCAATAGGGACTCCTGGCTATCTTCAAGAAGGCGCTGGACAGGCACCTAGAGCCAGTACCTGACCAGCTGGGCTGTAGTTCGTACGCTAGTTTGCGTGCGGCCAGCATTAGCAGCCTGGTTGATCAGACCCTTATCCACCTCGAGGCCTGGTCTCAGACCCAGCCGCGGGGGCGTTGACCCCCGAAACCCTCTTCAGACATACTTCAGGTATTGAAATATGCAGCTAGAATGCTGGTGTAATATCAATGTCAACATTTAACAAGTAGGTAGTACAGTGAACACCTCAACATCAACCAGCACCTGGGAGAGGAAACTATGACTACGTCTCGCTCCCTCCTGGACCATTTTCCAGTCATAAGGTTCACCTCGTACTGGCGCATCATCCAACTGTTTCAGCAACGATGTTGTGACCTTTTTTTTTATATAGTACCACACATGTAAATGTTATGTATGTTGATGTCAGGGAAGGACAGTATTTTAACTTATACTTTAATGGAATCTGTATAAGTGTTGTGAATCTTTTCACTCTTATGTATAACACTCACTCACTCGCTCACACACACACACACACACACACACACACACACACACACACACACACACACACACACACACACACACACAACACACACACACACACACACCACACACAATACACAGGAGCAGAGATGCTGTGCGTGCCTCTAACCACAATCTTCAACACATCCCTTGAAACTGGGCAACTACCTGAGAAATGGAAGACAGCAAATGTAGTCCCCATATTTAAGAAAGGAAACAGAAACGAGGCACTAAACTACAGACCTGTGTCTCTGACATGTATTGTGTGCAAAGTCATGGAGAACATTATCAGGAGGAGAGTGGTGGAACACCTGGAACGGAAAAAGATTATAAATGAAAACCAGCATGGGTTCATGGAAGGCAAATCCTGTGTCACAAACCTTCTGGAGTTTTATGACAAGGTAACAGAAGACACGAGAGAGAGGGGTGGGTTGATTGCTTTTTCCTAGACTGTAGGAAGGCCTTTGACACAGTTTCTCACAAGAGATTAGTGCAGAAGCTGGAGGATCAGGCGCATATAACAGGGAGGACACTGCAATGGATCAGGGTATACCTAACAGGGAGGCAATAACGAGTCATGATACATGAAGAGGTATCATACTGGGCGCCTGTGACGAGCGGGGTCCCACAGGGGTCAGTTCTAGGACAAGTGCTATTTTTGATATATGCGAAAGACATGATGGAAGGAATAGACTCTGAAGTGTCCCTATTCGCAGATGATGTGAAGCTGATGAGAAGAATTAAATCGGATGAGGATGAGGCAGGACTGCAAAGAGACCTGGACAGGCTGGACATGTGGTCCAGAAACTGACTTCTCGAATTTAACCCTGCCAAATGCAAAGTCATGAAGATTGGGGAGGGGCAAAGAAGACCGCAGACAGAGTATAGGCTAGGTGGACAAAGACTACAGACCTCACTCAGGGAGAAAGACCTTGGGGTGACCATAACACCGAGCACGTCACCGGAGGCACACATCAACGAAATAACTGCTGCAGCATACCGGAGCCTGGCAAACCTGAGAATAGTGTTCCGATACCTTAATAAAGAATCGTTCAAGACACTGTACACTGTGTATGTTAGGCCCATACTGGAGTATACAGCACCAGTCTGGAACCCACACCTGGTCAAGCACGTCAAGAAGTTAGAGAAAGTACAAAGGTTTGCAACAAGGCTAGTCCCAGAGCTCAGGGGAATGTCGTACGAGGAAAGGTTGAGGGAAATCGGACTGACGACACTTGAGGACAGAAGGGTCAGGGGTGACATGATAACGACATACAAGATACTGCGGGGAATAGACAAGGTGGACAGAGATAGGATGTTCCAGAGAGGAGACACAGAAACAAGGGGTCACAACTGGAAGCTGAAGACTCAGACGAGTCACAGGGACGTTAGGAAGTATTTCTTCAGCCATAGAGTCATCAGGAAGTGGAATAGCCTAGCAAATGAAGTAGTGGAGGCAGGAACCATACATAGTTTTAAGAAGAGGTATGACAAAGCTCAGGAAGCAGAGAGGGAGAGGACCTAGTAGCGATCAGTGAAGAGGCGGGGCCAGGAGCTGAGTCTCGACCCCTGCAACCACAATTAGGTGAGTACAATTAGGTGAGTACACACACACACACACACACACACACACACACACACACACACACACACACACACACACACACACACACACACACACACACACACACACACACACACACAGAGGTATGATAAAGCTCACGGTTCAGGGAGAGGGACCTAGTAGCGACCAGTGAAGAGGCGGGGCCAGGAGCTTGGACTCGACCCCTGCAACCTCAACTAGGTGAGTACACACACACACACACACATACACACACACACACATACACACACACACACACACACACACACACACACACACACACACACACACACACACACACACACACACACACACACACACACACACACACACACATGCTCCCTAAACCACCCACTATCACCAATTAACAATTTATTACTTTCGTTAACCTACACAAACATCTCTGCTGCTGAACATTTTAACAAAAATATTAATAATTAAACAAACACAATAACGCCTTTTTTTCCGAGTATATAAAACTGTCAGGTGAGTCATGTGTGTTATATACCCTAGTATTTACCTGAAGAAGTCTGGTGTGCAGGAGAAAGATTTTCCTCACTATAGATACCCAAGTGTTACAAATGTGCCTCGTTCATCAAGTTGAAGGCGCTGCTCACCGTCGCTCCTTCATCCACCATGAGGTGTGGTTTGACCCTGGTCTGCTGAGGAATGGGGGTGTGACCCCGAAAACCTCATACTTCAGGTTGTTTGGTCATGATTTAATGTCCCACAATGAAGTAAAAAAATACACCGGTGACATTTTCAGTGGCACAAACAATTTCCCTCTAGTAAAAAACCTTACATCTCGTGACTTTAATGATCTTAACAGGGCAAAACTATTCACAGTGAGGCATTTGGTGTACAAATTATATTTATTGTAGAATACAAATTATAGATGTGTGTGTGTGTGTGTGTGTGTGTGTGTGTGTATGTACTCACCTATTTGTGGTTGCAGGGGTTCAGTCATGTCTGCCGCTATCACTATGCTACTGGGTCCTCCCTCTCCCTGCCCTATGAGCTTTATCAAACCTCATCTTAAAACTATGTATGGTTCCCGCCTCCACTACGTCTCTTTCTAGGCTATTCCACTGCCTGACAACTCTATGACTGAACAAATACTTTCTAACATCCCTTTGACTTATCTGAGTCTTCAACTTCCACATGTGAGCGTCTGACGCTCACATGTGGCATCATGTGACGTCACACATGCTAGCCGCTAGGTCTAGCAAGGGGTCGACTATTTAAAACATATGGATGGTACTAACTATGATACTCAGATAACATATACAGGGGATCAGCAACTATGCTGACATCTCGGTCATGTTACGTATGTCGTCTTGACATACCATACGCAACAGGCTGAACAGGCAGGTGGCTCTGGGCTGATTCTATACAGTTGCAAGGACATATGTAACTTAGAACTAATCACAGAAATGGTTATAGGATATACTCACTTGAATGGACAACATTGGAATGGATGTTATATTAACGGATGATGATTTACGTAATGGATGTTATCATAATGCATTATGAATTATAGTAACAAATCACAGTATAATAAAATATAGAATTGATTGGTTGATCTGTATTCATGCACTCTACGGATTCTGAGGAAGAATATATATTTACAAAGGTGAAAGTAATTAACAGCAAAGGCAGACCTGGTGCACACAGATCATTACTGCTAAATCTCAGAATTCGGAGGGAACGTGAACACGCAAAAAAAAAAAAAAATTCTTGGAACTAATCAGCTAGTAACAAAACACATTTAACAACTTCATTCAACTTGAACATCTAATTATACAGGCTATGTACATTTAAACCCAACTCTGCGAGGGTAAGATTTACATATGCAGAATGGTTATCATCTCTGGGAGGATCGAATTCTTTTGCAATGGCTAACACATGCCTTGACTGAGGGAGATCTGAACAAGTATCTACAAAAGATACTCGGGAGTTTCTCATTGCTTGTCGTGTACGCAAAGAATAACGACATTCAGGTTGATCATCTGACCGAGTGTTAGATGTAGAGGGTACAGAGTCAGGAGGATTGTCAGTGTCTGTCACATTAGTCTGGGTAGAAATATCATCCTCAACATCGCATGCTAACTTCATATGATCTAAATGCGATTCCTTATACTGACCAGTACTAATTTCTCCAACCTTATACTTATTGCCATTGATATGTTCAAGTACTCCATAAGGACCAACAAACTTTTGATCGAGCTTAGGCATTGCGGATGTTTTGTTGAAGTTAGTCAGCATTACTCTCGAACCCACTTTAAATTTGGTTGGCTTTGCACGGCTATTAGTTACTCTAGACCTCATCTTCACTAACAATGATGATCTGATAAGAAATGTCACCATATCAAAAACAATATACTCAGATCACAACATAATTGAGGTTCAGACATGTATGCGTGGAGCCCCAGACCGACAAAATGAGACTAGTCACGAGGGAGCATTCACCAAATTCAACTTCAATAACAAAAACATAAAGTGGGACCAAGTAAACCAAGTCCTAACCGATATAAGCTGGGAAGATATACTAAGCAACACAGACCCAAACTTATGCCTAGAACAGATTAACTCGGTGGCACTCGATGTATGCACAAGGCTTATTCCTCTAAGAAAAAGGAGGAGTAGATGTAAAATAGAAAGAGACAGGCGCTCCCTTTACAGGCGACGGAAAAGAATAACAGAGCGGCTAAAAGAGGTCAATATATCAAAATGCGCAGGGAGACACTGTCAGAGAAATAGCAAGCATCGAACTTAAGCTAAAAGAATCCTTTAGGAGTCAGGAATCGCGGGAAGAACTAAAAGCCATAAATGAAATCGAAAGAAACCCAAAGTATTTCTTCTCCTATGCCAAATCAAAATCGAGAACAACGTCCAGTATTGGGCCCCTACTTAAACAAGATGGGTCCTACACAGATGACAGCAAGGAAATGAGTGAGCTACTCAAGTCCCAATATGACTCAGTTTTTAGCAAGCCGCTAACCAGACTGAGAGTCGAAGATCAAAATGAATTTTTATGAGAGAGCCACAAAATTTGATTAACACAAGCCTATCCGATGTTATCCTGACGCCAAATGACTTCGAACAGGCGATAAATGACATGCCCATGCACTCTGCCCCAGGGCCAGACTCATGGAACTCTGTGTTCATCAAGAACTGCAAGAAGCCCCTATCACGAGCCTTTTCCATCCTATGGAGAGGGAGCATGGACACGGGGTCGTCCCTCAGTTACTAAAAACAACAGACATAGCCCCACTCCACAAAGGGGGCAGTAAAGCAACAACAAAGAACTACAGACCAATAGCACTAACATCCCATATCAAAAAAAATCTTTGAAAGGGTCCTAAGAAGCAAGATCACCACCCATCTAGAAACCCATCAGTTACACAACCCAGGGCAACATGGGTTTAAAAAAGGTCGCTCCTGTCTGTCTCAACTACTGGATCACTACGACAAGGTCCTAAATGCACTAGAAGACAAAAAGAATGCAGATGTAATATATACAGACTTTGCAAAAGCCTTCGACAAGTGTGACCATGGCGTAATAGCGCACAAAATGCGCGCTAAAGGAATAACAGGAAAAGTTGGTCGATGGATCTATAATTTCCTCACTAACAGAACACAGAGAGTAGTCGTCAACAGAGTAAAGTCCGAGGCAGCTACGGTGAAAAGCTCTGTTCCACAAGGCACAGTACTAGCTCCCATCTTGTTCCTCATCCTCATATCCGACATAGACAAGGATGTCAGCCACAGCACCGTGTCTTCCTTTGCAGATGACACCCGAATCTGCATGACAGTGTCTTCCATTGCAGACACTGCAAGGCTCCAGGCGGACATCAACCAAATCTTTCAGTGGGCTGCAGAAAACAATATGAAGTTCAACGATGAGAAATTTCAATTACTCAGATATGGTAAACATGAGGAAATTAAATCTTCATCAGAGTACAAAACAAATTCTGGCCACAAAATAGAGCGAAACACCAACGTCAAAGACCTGGGAGTGATTATGTCGGAGGATCTCACCTTCAAGGACCATAACATTGTATCAATCGCATCTGCTAGAAAAATGACAGGATGGATAATGAGAACCTTCAAAACTAGGGAGGCCAAGCCCATGATGACACTCTTCAGGTCACTTGTTCTATCTAGGCTGGAATATTGCTGCACTCTAACAGCACCTTTCAAGGCAGGTGAAATTGCCGACCTAGAAAATGTACAGAGAACTTTCACGGCGCGCATAACGGAGATAAAACACCTCAATTACTGGGAGCGCTTGAGGTTTCTAAACCTGTATTCCCTGGAACGCAGGAGGGAGAGATACATGATTTATATACACCTGGAAAATCCTAGAGGGACTAGTACCGAACTTGCACACGAAAAATCACTCACTACGAAAGCAAAAGACTTGGCAGACGATGCACCATCCCCCCAATGAAAAGCAGGGGTGTCACTAGCACGTTAAGAGACCATACAATAAGTGTCAGGGGACCGAGACTGTTCAACTGCCTCCCAGCACACATAAGGGGGATTACCAACAGACCCCTGGCAGTCTTCAAGCTGGCACTGGACAAGCACCTAAAGTCAGTTCCTGATCAGCCGGGCTGTGGCTCGTACGTTGGTTTGCGTGCAGCCAGCAGCAACAGCCTGGTTGATCAGGCGCTGATCCACCAGGAGGCCTGGTCACAGACCGGGCCGCGGGGGCGTTGACCCCCGAAACTCTCTCCAGGTAAACTCCAGGTAAACTCTTGTAAATTCTGCTGTTTTTTATGAAGTGTTTCATGGATTCTTCTAAAAAACACTTTGAGCTAAGCTGGTACGAGTTGCTATGGAATCATCAGGGTTGTAATTGGGTTTCGGTGTGGAATACAACAACTCATAAGGCAAACGCTTGTCTACACTGTACAATGCTTAATGTGGAGTGTCACCTATCGAAGCATTGTAAGCAGAATTTATGGCACATTGAACATCAGGTATAACTTCATCACAGGTTTCACTGTTGGGATTGATAGTGGCTCTCAAGACATCAAGTACTTTCTTATTGGTTCATTCCGCTAACCCATTGCTGGCAGGATGATGAGGAATAATGGTGGATTTAGAGATCTTGTACAAGGTACAAAAATTTTCAAGAATCTCATTTACAGAATGCAGATAATGCATTCTTTAAATGCTTTAGCTACTGTCTCGGCAGTCTTATCCGCAATAGGAACTAACTCTCAATATCTGGTGAAATGGTCTACCATAACACACAGATGTTTGTTACCTTGGAGGGAACATTGGAAACTGGTAAACAGATCTATGGCAACTCTTTCCCATGGTTCACTTGTGGTGGGATACACCTGGATATGATTTGGACTGTTGACATTTCCTTTATGTTGCATACAGACACTACATTTCTTAACATACTCGGAAATATCAGTTACCATACGAGGCCAAAAGTATTTCATTCTGGCTTGTTTTACTGAACGATCTATACCAGGGTGCGCAACACCTGGTGCATCATGAACTAGCTGTAGAGATACATTCACTAGTGATTGTGGAATTACTAATTTGTACATATACAGTAATTCTTGGCTCATTACAGTCACTAATGGGTGCTGGTGGCTTCACAGTCAGAATAAGATCTTCCTGGACCAGGAATCGAATCACACCAGACCACATGGGATCTGTTCTTTCTTACTGGAGGAATGAACAAACTCGGTAGAGTGGATGACTCGGTACTAACTATGATACTCAGATAACATATACAGGGGATCAGCAACTATGCTGACACATCTCCTCTCTTTCTTCCTTTCGCCTTTGTACCATCTCTCTCAGTTTCTGCCTTTCTTCTTGTGTTTTGTCGCGGTCGAGATACACCTTCTGGTATGCTGGCATGTCTCTTAGTCTTGCTTTCTCCTGTAGGATCCTGTTCTGAGTCGATTCTGCCTTGAAAGTCACTTTCACTGGCCAGGTTCTTCTTCTTGCAAACCCCCCTATTCTCCGAAAATTTGTCAGCTGGGTCATGTCATCTTCTCCTATTGCTTTTATGATGTTTTCAATTGCATGTTTTCTCCTTGTTTTCTTACTTCGTAAGTTTCTCCTTCAGGTTCCTGGAGCACATAAACAAAGACTGACCTCTCCCTTTCATTCTCCCACTGCATATCCCTATGTATCCAATGATTCGATTTAATTTCCTCCACTGCAGCTTCCGTTTCTTCAGTTTCTTCACTATCCTTGGGCCCATTGGTTCATTTAGTTAGCGTCCAAGATGAAAGGCAGTCATGAACACTAATGGAGTGAGAGACGAGTGGGAGAGACTAGAAGAATGGAGGAGGTGTGAGAGATGGGATATATCAAGGTGAAGAAGAAGAAGAAGAAGGAATAATAATGTCACCTAGCACCCAGGTACCTGTTTACACAGGGGCAATAGGCGATAATTGACTTGCCAAGCATTGAACCCAGGTGCTTCGGTTGTGAGCCGAAGGTGCCGCCACTGAGTTGCGCGTTACCTGTGAGAAGACAAAGACAGGAAGTTCGGTAACAATGAGCACTTTCTTATCATCCCAGCTGTGACTAACTCTTTATGATAACTTGTTGCCAGCTGCTGGTCATTACGGGGGCTCAGTTATGTTCATTGTGTCCCCCTTTCAGTATTTGGGTTGTCAAATAGATTTGTTCTAGATACCTATAGGTTCTAACGTCCCATATTATAACAATCTTTGAAAGGGTCCCAAGAAGCTAGATCGCCAACCACTTTGGCTCCCAACAATCTCTCAACTCAGGACAGCATGGGTGTAGAGCAAGTCGTTCCTGCCTCTCACTATTGGACCATTATGTCATGGTCTTGGATGCACTGGAGAACAAACAGAATGCAGATGTAGTATACACAGACTTTGCAAAAGTCTTCTGCAAGTGCGATTATGGTGTAATAGTGCACAATATACGTGATAAAGGAATATCTAGAAAAATGGGCAAAAAAATAATAGTAAATATAGTTAAATCAAAGACATAGACAGAGAGATAAATCATAGCACTGTGTCTTCCTCTGCAGACGATCCTAGAATATGCATGAGAGTTTCGTCCAGTGAAGAACACAGTAAGCCTTCAAGCAGATATAAACAAGTCTTCCAGTGGGCCGCAATGAACAATCTGGTGTTCAATGAGAACAAATTTTAGTTACTTCGTTATGGGAAATCTGAGGAAATAAAAGCTAGATCGGAGTATAAAACAAACCTAACTACAGAGAGCGAAAAGCTAATGTGAAGGATTTAGGGGCTATAATGTCAAAGGATCAATCAATCAATCAATCAATCAATCAATCAATTTTATTTCTTTGCAAGTAGTACATTGAGATTATGTATTTGCAATAATAAGTTGCAGTGCAAAGAGAACCTCTATTATGCCTAGGCATTATGAGCAGACTTAATTTAATGGCTTACTGACTACTTAATACTAAAGAATTTATTATAGTTAAAGTTTAAGCACAATAGCTTCAATAGTAATTATTTGAATTATATTATGGGAATATAACATTGTAATTTAGTGAAAGTACTTTACAGTGTGAGAATACTACAACTGGGTGTTGGGCAGTACTGTTCTGGGTAGGTATCTGTACTACTATGTAGTATGGGCGTCTAGTCTTGAAGTTTTAAGATTTAGGTAATTGGGAGATTTTTTGGTAAAGTTAAATATTGAGTATTGAGTATTTAGTCTAGGGTGAGTAAGTGGCTTTTGAGAAGAGTCTTTTGAGATTAGAACATTGTTATTATCACAACTACGAGGAAAATGGTGGGATGGATAATGATAACCTTCAAAACAAGGGATGCCATGCCAATGATGCTCTTAACTGTAGACGGGATTACTGTTGAACACTAGCAGTCGCTCTCAGGGCAGGCGAAATACGACTCTGGAGAACGTACAGAGAACTTTAAGTGCATGTATACATTCAGTCAAGCACCTTAATTACTGGGAACGTTTGAAGTATTCTTGTCCTGTACTTCATGGAACTTAGGCGAGAAAGATACATAATTTTCACTTGGAATATCCTAGAGGGGCTGGTTCCATATCTGCACACAGAAATTACTTGCTACGAAAGCAAAATGCTCGGCAAACGGTGGAACTTCCCATCAATGAAAAACAAGGATGCTAGGGTGCTGTGAGTACACTAAGAAAAAACACAATAAATCTCAGGGACCCAAGACTGTTCAACAGTCTTCTATCATACATGTGTATGTACTCACCTAGTTGAGGTTGCAGGGGTCGAGTCCTAGCTCCTGGCCCCGAGTCCTAGCTCCTGTGTGTGTATGTGTGTGTGTGCGTGTGTGTGTGTGCGCGCGCGCGTGTGTGTGTGTGCGCGTGTGTGTGTGTGTGTGTGCGTGTGTGTGTGTGTGTGTGTGCGTGTGTACTCATCTAATTGTACTCACCTAATTGTGATTGCAGGGGTCGAGACTCAGCTCCTGGCCCCGCCTCTTCACTGATCGCTACTGGGTCCTCTCTCTCTCTGCTTCCTGAGATTTGTCATACCTCTTCTTAAAACTATGCATGGTTCCTGCCTCCACTACTTCACTTGCTAGGCTATTCCACTTGCTGACAACTCTATGACTGAAGAAATACTTCCTAACGTCCTTGTGACTCGTCTGAGTCTTCAGCTTCCAGTTGTGACCCCTTGTCCCTGTGTCCCCTCTCTGGAACATCCTATCTCTGTCCACCTTGTCTATTCCCCGCAGTATCTTGTATGTCGTTATCATGTCTCCCCTGACCCTTCTGTCCTCCAGTGTCGTCAGTCCGATTTCCCTTAACCTTTCCTCGTACGACATTCCCTTGAGCTCTGGGACTAGCCTTGTTGCAAACCTTTGTACTTTCTCTAACTTCTTGACGTGCTTGACCAGGTGTGGGTTTCAGACTGGTGCTGCATACTCCAGTATGGGCCTAATATACACAGTGTACAGTGTCTTGAACGATTCCTTATTAAGGTATCGGAACGCTATTCTCAGGTTTGCCAGGCGCCCGTGTGCTGCAGCGGTTATTTGGTTGATGTGTGCCTCCGGTGATGTGCTCGGTGTTATGGTCACCCCAAGGTCTTTCTCCCTGAGTGAGGTCTGTAGTCTTTGTCCACCTACCTATACTCTGTCTGCGGTCTTCTTTGCCCCTCCCCAATCTTCAAGACTTTGCATTTGGCTGGATTGAATTCGAGAAGCCAGTTACTGGACCACATGTCCAGCCTGTCCAGGTCTCTTTGCAGTCCTGCCTCATCCTCGTCCGATTTAATTCTTCTCATCAACTTCACGTCATCTGCGAACAGGGACACTTCAGAGTCTATTCCTTCCATCATGTCGTTCACATATATAAAAAATAGCACTGGTCCTAGAACTGACCCCTGTGGGACCCCGCTCGTAACAGGCGCCCACTGTGATACCTCTTCACGTACCATGACTCGTTGCTGCCTCCCTGTCAGGTATTCCCTTATCCATTGCAGTGCCCTCCCTGTGTGTGTGTGTGTGTGGTGTGTGTGTGTGTGTGTGTGTGTGTGTGTGTGTGTGTGTGTGTGTGTGTGTGTGTGTGTGTGTTTGTTGTGTGTGTGTGGTGTGTGTGTGTGTGTGTGTGTGTGTGTGTGTGTGTGTGTGTGTGTGTGTGTGTGTGTGTGTGTGTGTGTGTGCGTGTGTGTGTGTATGTGTGTGTGTGTGTGTGTGTGTGTGTGTGTGTATCTGGAATTTACATCCCACATCGAAGATTTTTGCTGAGGTTTACTAACAATAATCCTTTAACTGCATTTCTGTATTTTTAATATATTTGAGGTAAGTCCAGAGCTGCAAAAGGTTCTCTCCCCACCCTCCAGCACAACATATACTTAGCAATACATTGTTTGCAGCTAGTCCTTAAACTGTGACTATCAGTTCTTAAAGAACTGAATAGTGTTGGTGTTAATTAACACCTTCACTGGGAGATTTACGATGTTCTATGACGGTAAAGAGTTCCCCACATTTGTGTTAACCCGCAGCCCGATGTCCGGTGTTACTGTATCAGTTAGCACCATTTCGTTAACTTGAAAGATTGAATGAGGGAGAGAGAGAGAGAATGAGAGAGAGAGAGAGGAAGAGGAGAGAGAGAGAGAGAGAGAGAGAGAGAGAGAGAGAGAGAGAGAGGAGAGAGAGAGAGAGAGAGAGAGAGAGAGAGAGAGAGAGAGAGAGAGAGAGAGAGAGAGAGAGAGAGAGAGAGAGAGAGGGTAACTAATTCCTTCGACCAAGAGCCATTCCCCTCCTTGAAGCGCAACGTTCTTTACAAAATTCCCTGCTCTTCCAATGTGCACAAATCATAACATGATTTGTAACAAATATAAAAGTCATCTGAAGTCTCTCAGGGTCCCGAGTACTTGTCTGAGCTGTGAGTCTCCTCGCTAGAAAATCGCCTTATGCTCATTAGCAGGGAGGCAGATGTTGTGTACATGTCGTACTCTGAAAGTTGAAATTGCTGACTTTGTCGTTTAGTAGCGATTGATTTGCCAAAATAAAAGTCGAGTGTGTGTGTATTCTTCCATTACTCGGGCAAACAAACAGGAAACCCTTTCTCATATGTAACATTCCCCATACACCGCTTAGGAGGACATGGGGGAATATACGCAGAATTTAAGGTAACAGGACTGATCAGGTCTAGCACCCTCGTACTCTACATAGACTAAATTAATTAGTGCTGGGGCTGCTACATCTAGATATAGCAATGTACGTCTTACACACAGTCTATATTAAACACTGTCATACCACAGGAAAACTGGTTAGTTTTAGGCTCAGCAAGTATTGGGATGCTAAATTCTCACTTAATTTAAAGTCGATGCATTATAGCAAAGTTTGAATTAGTTATTACCATATTTAAACAGAAATAATTACAGTAACAAAATAAATGAAGAAGAGAGGTAGCAACACAACTAAGATACCAAAAACTGTCAACAATAAAAGTTATGCTAATATTATATGCAGGTATTGCCATACATTTTAACAAATCCCTTGGAGAGCAAAACATTCAGCACACAAAGCTGTATCCTGGATGACGAACCCTGTTCATCATCTAAGTTCAATGATCTAGGGATCATCAAAGGAGTCTGGATAATACCCATCCACGAGGTGAGTCAGTCATCTAGGGATCATCAAGGGAGTCTGGATAATACCCATCCACGAGGTGAGTCAGTCATCTAGGGATCATCAAGGGAGTCTGGATAATACCCATCCACGAGGTGGGTCAGTCATCTAGGGATCATCAAAGGAGTCTGGATAATACCCATCCACGAGGTGAGTCAGTCATCTAGGGATCATCAAGGGAGTCTGGATAATACCCATCCACGAGGTGAGTCAGTCATCTAGGGATCATCAAGGGAGTCTGGATAATACCCATCCACGAGGTGAGTCAGTCATCTAGGGATCATCAAAGGAGTCTGGATAATACCCATCCACGAGGTGGGTCAGTCATCCACGAGGTGGGTCAGTCATCCACGAGGTGAGTCAGTCATCCACGAGGTGAGTCAGTCATCCACGAGGTGGGTCAGTCATCCACGAGGTGAGTCAGTCATCCACGAGGTGAGTCAGTCATCCACGAGGTGGGTCAGTCATCCACGAGGTGAGTCAGTCATCCACGAGGTGGTCAGTCATCCACGAGGTGGGTCAGTCATCCACGAGGTGAGTCAGTCATCCACGAGGTGGGTCAGTCATCCACGAGGTGAGTCGTCATCCACGAGGTGAGTCAGTCATCCACGAGGTGGGTCAGTCACCCACGAGGTGAGTCAGTCATCCACGAGGTGGGTCAGTCATCCACGAGGTGGGTCAGTCATCCACGAGGTGGGTCAGTCATCCACGAGGTGGGTCAGTCATCCACGAGGTGGGTCAGTCATCCACGAGGTGAGTCAGTCATCCACGAGGTGGGTCAGTCATCCACGAGGTGGGTCAGTCATCCACGAGGTGGGTCAGTCATCCACGAGGTGGGTCAGTCATCCACGAGGTGGGTCAGTCATCCACGAGGTGAGTCAGTCATATGTTAACCACAACACTCCTGTCTCTAACCTACCAATATTATCAGAAATATTCGAAAAGTAACAGACAATGTATTTACTCCTTTTGTCAGTTTGTGTTCAGATCTAAATGTGAAAATGAATTTTGAAGTGTATGCTGGCATGCAAGTATCCCTGTACTTGATGGGTATCCCTCTGCGGGCACTCAGGTATCACTGTAGTTGGTGGGTATCCATCAGTGGGCACTCAAGTATCTCTGTAGTTGATGGGTATCCCTCAGCGAGTACTCAGGTATCTCTGTAGTTGGTGGGTATCCCTCAGTGGGCACTCAGGTATCTCTGTACTTGGTAGGTATCCTTCAGCGAGCACTCAGGTATCTCTGTAGTTGTGCGTATTCCTCAGCGGGCATTCAGGTATCCGAGATGCTTATGAGTATCCTTCAACGGGTCCTCAGGTATCCCTGGTGTTTATTTCGCGAGCTAAGGAAGGACTTCGCTTATCTCCCGAAAGGATCGTTCGTTCCCTAAAGCACCAATATCCCCTCCCCACCCATCAACCCCACGCACCCCACATCCACCCTTCCCTCACCTCCCCACTTCCCCTCTTCCTCCAGCTGTTCTTCAAGGCGCTTATTTCATCCTCGCTTCTTCCATACATTGCCGGAGTTTGATATTGGACGATGAAAAAGTTTGAGTTTTTTATACAATGTGTGTGTGTGTGTGTGTGTGTGTGTGTGTGTGTGTGTGTGTGTGTGTGTGTGTGTGTGTGTGTGTGTGTGTGTGTGTGTGTGTGTGTGTGTGTGTGTGTGTGTATGTGTGTGTATGTGTGTATGTTTAAGCAAATTCTTGACTAAATTTCAAGATGCTGGCTTGTCTGAGTCTGTTGCTGCGTTTATGTCTATATCAGTCATAGTACTTCTTCTGTGCATCTTCTGTGTTGCAATCATGCCTCGATATGTGAAGCTTATTATCATTAATCTATCCGTTCACTCTGCACCTCCCTCTCACTTATGGCACTAACCTGGTTGCAAACCTTTGAACATTTTCATGCTTTTGGAGTGGCTTGGTCAGTCATGGTCTTCACACTGATGATCCAACTTTTATGATAATAATGTTTTAAACACTGTATACAGAGTCGTCCATGAACCTTTTTTTTTTTTTTACTATTTGTAGGTTTTCTCATAATCTGTAAATCATGTGACACACATTTGGCAACCCTTGTAGCCTATCTAAATTTTCGTAGACTCTTTCTCGCTTCTCTCGATCATATTTTTTATATTTTCGATCAGATAATTTACATGTATTAAGAACACTGATGGTTGTGGTACTAATACCTTGAGAGTTGCACTTGTTGCCCTCGTCCAGCCTGACAATTCCTCTCACACTCTCACTCTCTGTCTTCTGTATTTCCGGTATTCCTTTATCCAGTGGAAGACTTTCTTTTACACCTCTGTATGTTCTTCAAGACTATATCTCCGCCTTTGTTACAGAACTTTATTAAAGACCTTCTTGCAGCCCAGAAAGATGCAGTCCATCTTTATCTCAGTAATTCTGTTGCAGAACTCTTGCAAGATTATTCAGACAGGATCTTCCATCCCAAAAACCAAGTTACTTTTCATGACAAGACTTTTTTTCATCCAGGTTGCTCTCGTTACCCACTTCAAC
>NC_069416.1:41090077-41137577 GCF_026875155.1 Cherax quadricarinatus | reverse complement strand
AACATGTCAAGACAGCTGTATAATAACATGTCAAGTCAGTTGTATAATAACATGTCAAGACAGTTGTAAAATAACATGTCAAGTCAGTTGTATAATAACATGTCAAGACAGTTGTATAATAACATGTCAAGTCAGTTGTATAATAACATGTCAAGACAGTTGTATAATAACATGTCAAGACAGTTGTATAATAACATGTCAAGACAGTTGTATAATAACATGTCAAGTCAGTTGTATAATAACATGTCAAGACAGTTGTATAATAACATGTCAAGTCAGTTGTATAATAACATGCCAAGTCAGTTGTATAATAACATGTCAAGACAGTTGTATAATAACATGTCAAGACAGTTGTATAATAACATGTCAAGACAGTTGTATAATAACATGTCAAGTCAGTTGTATAATAACATGTCAAGACAGTTGTATAATAAATGTCAAGATAGTTGTATAATACATGTCAAGACAGTTGTATAATAACATGTCAAGTCAGTTGTATAATAACATGTCAAGACAGTTGTAAAATAACATGTCAAGTCAGTTGTATAATAACATGTCAAGACAGTTGTATAATAACATGTCAAGTCAGTTGTATAATAACATGTCAAGACAGTTGTATAATAACATGTCAAGTCAGTTGTATAATAACATGTCAAGACAGTTGTATAATAACATGTCAAGTCAGTTGTATAATAACATGTCAAGACAGTTGTATAATAACATGTCAAGTCAGTTGTATAATAACATGTCAAGACAGTTGTATAATAACATGTCAAGACAGTTGTATAATAACATGTCAAGACAGCTGTATAATAACATGTCAAGACAGTTGTATAATAACATGTCAAGACAGTTGTATAATAACATGTCAAGACAGTTGTATAATAACATGTCAAGACAGTTGTATAATAACATGTCAAGACAGTTGTATAATAACATGTCAAGACAGTTGTATAATAACATGTCAAGACAGTTGTATAATAAATGTCAAGACAGTTGTTTTAATAACATGTCAAGACAGTTGTATAATAACATGTCAAGACAGTTGTATAATAACATGTCAAGACAGCTGTATAATAACATGTCAAGACAGTTGTATAATAACATGTCAAGACAGTTGTATAATAACATGTCAAGAGAGTTGTATAATAACATGTCAAGAGAGTTGTATAATAACATGTCAAGACAGTTGTATAATAACATGTCAAGACAGTTGTATAATAACATGTCAAGACAGTTGTATAATAACATGTCAAGACAGTTGTATAATAACATGTCAAGACAGTTGTATAATAACATGTCAAGTCAGTTGTATAATAACATGTCAAGACAGTCGTATAATAACATGTCAAGACAGCTGTATAATAACATGTCAAGACAGTTGTATAATAACATGTCAAGACAGTTGTATAATAACATGTCAAGAAAGCTGTATAATAACATGTCAAGACAGTTGTATAATAACATGTCAAGACAGTTGTATAATAACATGTCAAGACAGTTGTATAATAACATGTCAAGACAGTTGTATAATAACATGTCAAGTCAGTTGTATAATAACATGTCAAAACAGTTGTATAATAACATGTCAAGGCAGCTGTATAATAACATGTCAAGACAGTTGTATAATAACATGTCAAGACAGTTGTATAATAACATGTCAAGACAGTTGTATAATAACATGTCAAGACAGTTGTATAATAACATGTCAAGACAGTTGTATAATAACATGTCAAGACAGTTGTATAATAACATGTCAAGACAGTTGTATAATAACATGTCAAGACAGTTGTATAATAACATGTCAAGACAGTTGTATAATAACATGTCAAGACAGCTGTATAATTACATGTCAAGACAGTTGTATAATAACATGTCAAGACAGTTGTATAATAACATGTCAAGACAGTTGTATAATAACATGTCAAGACAGTTGTATAATAACATGTCAAGACAGTTGTATAATAACATGTCAAGACAGTACACACTTCACTAGTATGCACTACTGAAGTGCATATAAATATTTTAATTACAGTAAACACATGCCTAACCTAATTATATTATATAAATACATATCATACATAGTGCAACTTCGAGTACACTACACAGTACACACTCCAGCATACTACACAGTGCACTCTGCACTACACTACACAGTACACACTCAGCACACTACACAGTACACTCTGCAGTACACTACACAGTACACACTCCAGCACACTACACAGTACACTCTGCAGTACACTACACAGTACACATTCCAGCATACTACACATAAACACACTCCAGCATACTACACAGTATACACTCCAGCATACTACACAGTACACACTCCAGCACACTACAGAGTGCACACTCCAGCACACTACACAGAACACATTCCAGCATACTACACAGTATACACTCCAGCATACTACACAGTACACACTCCTGCATACTACACAGTACACACTAGAGCACACTACACAGTACACACTCCAGCACACTACACAGTACACACGCCAGCATACTACGCAGTACACACTCCAGCATACTACACAGTACACACTCCAGCATACTACACAGTACACACTCCAGCATACTACACAGTACACACTCCAGCACACTACACAGTACACTCTGCAGTACACTACACAGTACACACTCCAGCACACTACACAGTACACACTCCAGCATACTACACAGTATACACTCCAGCACACTACACAGTACACACTCCAGCACACTACAGAGTACACACTCCAGCACACTACACAGAACACTTTCCAGCATACTACACAGTATACACTCCAGCATACTACACAGTACACACTCCAGCACACTACACAGTACACACTCCAGCATACTACACAGTATACACTCCAGCATACTACACAGTACACACTCCAGCACACTACAGAGTACACACTCCAGCACACTACACAGAACACATTCCAGCATACTACACAGTACACACTCCAGCACACTACACAGTACACTCTGCAGTACACTACACAGTACACACTCCAGCATACTACACAGTACACACTCCAGCATACTAGACAGTACACACTCAGCATACTACACAGTATACACTCCAGGCATACTACACAGTACCACTCCAGCACACTACAGAGTACACACTCCAGCACACTACACAGAACACATTCCAGCATACTACACAGTACACACTCCAGCACACTACACAGTACACTCTGCAGTACACTACACAGTACACACTCCAGCATACTACACAGTACACACTCCAGCATACTACACAGTACACACTCCAGCAATAAAAACAGTACGCACTCCAGCACACTACACAGTACACTCTGCAGTACACTACACAGTACACATTCCAGCATACTACACAGTACACAAATCCAGTCACACTACACAGTACAACCCCTCCAGCATATACACAGTATACACTCCAGCATACTACACAGTACACACTCCAGCACACTAAAGAGTACACACTCCAGCACACTACACAGAACACATTCCAGCATACTTTCACAGTACACACTCCAGCATATACACAGTACACACTCCAGCACACTACACAGTACACTCTGCAGTACACTACACAGTACACACTCCAGCATACTACACAGTACACACTCCAGCATACTACACAGTACACACTCCAGCATACTACACAGTACACACTCCAGCATACTACACAGTACACACTCCAGCATACTACACAGTACACACTCCAGCACACTACACAGTACACTCTGCAGTACACTACACAGTACACACTCCAGCATACTAAACAGTACACACTCCAGCACACTACACAGTACACTCTGCAGTACACTGCACAGTACACACTCCAGCATACTACACAGTACACACTCCAGCATACTACACAGTACACTCTGCAGTACACGACACAGTACACACTCCAGCATACTACACAGTACACACTCCAGCATACTACACAGTACACACTCCAGCATACTACACAGTACACACTCCAGCATACTACACAGTACACACTCCAGCATACTACACAGTACACACTCCAGCATACTACACAGTACACTCTGCAGTACACGACACAGTACACACTCCAGCACACTACACAGTACACACTCCAGCATACTACACAGTACACTCTGCAGTGCACTACACAGTACACACTCCGGCATACTACACAGTACACACTCCAGCACGCTACACAGTACTCTCTGCAGTACACTACACAGTACACACTCCAGCATACTACACAGTACACACTCCAGCACACTACACAGTACACTCTGCAGTACACTACACAGTACACACTCCAGCATGCTACACAATACACACTCCAGCATACTACACAGTACACACTCCAGCACACTACACAGTACACTCTGCAGTACACTACACAGTACACACTCCAGCATGCTACACAGTACACACTCCAGCATACTACACAGTACACTCTGCAGTACACTACACAGTACACACTCCAGCATACTACACTTTACACACTCCAGCACACTGCACAGAACACATTCCAGCATACTACACAGTTCAAGTGGGAAAAAGAGTTAGTAGATGCTGTATAATGGGTCAGTGCCCCAGTGTTCAGTACCCGAAGGTCTTTTTTCGATACATATTTCCACAGGTGTTCACCCCGATCGCCAGAGCCTGGACGAAGGACAGTCTGTGTCGAAAACTATTAGCATGATACTTCACTTGAGCTGTAATACTTGAATGCTCTCGTCAGCATTTACTTTAACAGACAATAAAATCATCAACTAGGTTGCCTCGCAGTTATGGTTGTTTTATCGGAATTTAGTTGAAAACCCTAAAGCACTTCTGACGAATCAGTGACATCAAATTAAAGTTCAATGGAGATTCCTTGGCTGACCCCACAACCTTCAGTGACCAACCTTTCGGCTTTGTGCTGTAGCTCAGTTAAATAATTCCCATCTCCTCTCTGAGGATGCCGCACACATTCCTGAACCCTAGCATGACGGAGCTGACTAAGCGCCCCTCACAAATGCACCTGCCGCAGTAATGCATGGGTATTCCCAGATACCTGACCCACTCCAGGGCACTTGTGTAAACATTTGTTTCATCTGGAGTGCATTATTATGGCTTCCTCCCAGGATTCCTGGGATTCACAGCACTTAAGATACCTGTGCATAGGATCTGTCCATTATTTCCCCTCGCTCTAAGAAAGGAGACACTTTGGCCTATTTTTATGTTGATGACCTTACATTCCCTCTGGTATACAGGTAGTCCCCATTAAAGTTCCCATGTAATCCTCTATGACAATTCCCACACCTCAGACATGGTCTGACAGACCCCAGGACCCAGGTATGGTCTCCTCAGCAGAAGAAATAGATTTCCACTTCCGTTAATGCCCCATGTGTATGCCATAACTTCTTCCACTCCCAATATGGGAGTTCTGGTCTACGCTGCACCTTTGTTTAAGACAAAGACTGACACCACGGTTTAGTGGTTTAAAGTAGTCTGTCAGCTTCTCCGCTGATGTTTCCATTAACCGGGGCGCTTAAATCCACCTTTTTACTATAGTAAAAGGTGTGATTTAGACACTGTCCGTTATAAAAAGTAAGTTTTCTCCATCAGTTGCTTAACTTGCTCAAAAATGTTCATTTCCACGAGCAGATCACATAACTGCTGAGCGCTGACCACTGTGACATCCCTCACCAGCTCTGACCACTGTGACATCCCTCACCAGCTCTGACCACTGTGACATCCCTCACCAGCCCTGACCACTGTGACATCCCTCACCAGCTCTTCAGCCGGTCTCGCCACAAATAATAGGGCTTATCTTAGCCACAGGTTTACCTGTGTTCACAACTATGAAGTCAACAGTGCACGTTCCTGGAAGTCAGTCTTCAGGTGAGGTTGAATGTCTTCCACTGTCTGGGCTACACTCACTGTCTGAGCTACACTCACTGTCTGATCTACACTCACTGTCTGAGCTACACTCACTGTCTGGGCTACACTCACTGTCTGAGCTACACTCACTGTCTGAGCTACACTCACTGTCTGGGCTACACTCACTGTGTGAGCTACACTCACTGTCTGAGCTACACTCACTGTCTGGGCTACACTCACTGTCTGGGCTACACTCACTGTCTGAGCTACACTCACTGTCTGGGCTACACTCACTGTCTGAGCTACACTCACTGTCTGAGCTACACTCACTGTCTGAGCTACACTCACTGTCTGGGCTACACTCACTGTCTGGGCTACACTCACTGTCTGAGCTACACTCACTGCCTGAGCTACACTCACTGTCTGGGCTACACTCACTGTCTGGGCTACACTCACTGTCTGAGCTACACTCACTGTCTGAGCTACACTCACTGTCTGGGCTACACTCACTGCCTGGGTTACACTCACTGTCTGGGCTACACTCACTGTCTGAGCTACACCCACTGCCTGAGCTACACTCACTGTCTGGGCTACACTCACTGTCTGAGCTACACTCACTGTCTGAGCTACACTCACTGTCTGAGCTACACTCACTGTCTGGGCTACACTCACTGTCTGGGCTACACTCACTGTCTGGGCTACACTCACTGTCTGAGCTACACTCACTGTCTGAGCTACACTCACTGTCTGAGCTACACTCACTGTTGGGCTACACTCACTGTCTGAGCTACACTCACTGTCTGGGCTACACTCACTGTCTGGGCTACACTCACTGTCTGAGCTACACTCACTGTCTGAGCTACACTCACTGTCTGAGCTACACTCACTGTCTGGGCTACACTCACTGTCTGAGCTACACTCACTGTCCGAGCTACACTCACTGTCTGAGCTACACTCACTGTCTGGGCTACACTCACTGTCTGAGCTACACTCACTGTCTGGGCTACACTCCTGTCTGGGCTACACTCACTGGTCTGAGCTACACTCACTGTCTGGGCTACACTCACTGTCTGGGCTACACTCACTGTCTGAGCTACACTCACTGTCTGGGCAAACACTCACTGTCTGGGCTACACTCACTGTCAGAGCTACACTCACTGTCTGAGCTACACTCACTGTCTGAGCTACACTCACTGTCTGGGCTACACTCACTGCCTGGGCTACACTCACTGTCTGGGCTACACTCACTGTCTGAGCTACACTCACTGTCTGAGCTACACTCACTGTCTGGGCTACACTCACTGCCTGGGCTACACTCACTGTCTGGGCTACACTCACTGTCTGGGCTACACTCACTGTCTGGGCTACACTCACTGTCTGAGCTACACTCACTGTCTGGGCTACACTCACTGTCTGGGCTACACTCACTGCCTGGGCTACACTCACTGTCTGAGCTACACTCACTGTCTGGGCTACACTCACTGTCTGGGCTACACTCACTGCCTGGGTTACACTCACTGTCTGGGCTACACTCACTGTCTAGGCTACACTCACTGTCTGAGCTACACTCACTGTCTGGGCTACACTCACTGTCTGGGTACACTCACTGCCTGGGCTACACTCACTGTCTGGGCTACACTCACTGTCTGGGCTTACACTCACTGTCTGGGCTACACTCACTGTCTGGGCTACACTCACTGTCTGAGCTACACTCACTGTCTGGGCTACACTCACTGTCTGGGCTACACTCACTGTCTGAGCTACACTCACTGTCTGAGCTACACTCACTGTCTGAGCTACACTCACTGTCTGGGCTACACTCACTGTCTGAGCTACACTCACTGTCTGGGCTACACTCACTGTCTGGGCTACACTCACTGTCTGGGCTACACTCACTGTCTGAGCTACACTCACTGTCTGGGCTACACTCACTGTCTGGGCTACACTCACTGTGTGAGCTACACTCACTGTCTGGGCTACACTCACTGTCTGGGCTACACTCACTGTCTGAGCTACACTCACTGTCTTAGCTACACTCACTGTCTGAGCTACACTCACTGTCTGGGCTACACTCACTGCCTGGGCTACACTCACTGTCTGGGCTACACTCACTGTCTGAGCTACACTCACTGTCTGAGCTACACTCACTGTCTGGGCTACACTCACTGCCTGGGCTACACTCACTGCTGGGCTTACACTCACTGTCTGGGCTACACTCACTGTCTGGGCTACACTCACTGTCTGAGCTACACTCACTGTCTGGGCTACACTCACTGTCTGGGCTACACTCACTGCCTGGGCTACACTCACTGTCTGAGCTACACTCACTGTCTGGGCTACACTCACTGTCTGGGCTACACTCACTGCCTGGGTTACACTCACTGTCTGGGCTACACTCACTGTCTGGGCTACACTCACTGTCTGAGCTACACTCACTGTCTGGGCTACACTCACTGTCTGGGCTACACTCACTGCCTGGGCTAAACTCACTGTCTGGGCTACACTCACTGTCTGGGCTACACTCACTGTCTGGGCTACACTCACTGTCTGAGCTACCCCTCACTGTCTGGGCTACACTCACTGTCTGGGCTACATCACTGTCTGGGCTACACTCGCTGTCCTGGGCTACACTAAACTGTCTGGGCTACACTCACTGTCTGGGCTACACTCACTGCCTGGGCTACACTCACTCTCTGGGATACACTCACTGTCTGGGCTACACTCAATGTTTGGGCTACACTCACTGTTTGGGCTACACTCAACGCCTGGGCTACACTCACTGTCTGGGCTACACTCACTGCCTGGGCTGCACTCACTGTCTGGGCTACACTCACTGTCTGGGCTACACTCACTGTCTGGGATACACTCACTGCCTGGGCTACACTCACTGCCTGGGCTACACTCATTGTCTGAGCTACACTCACTTTTCTGGGCTACACTCACTGTCTGGGCTACACTCACTGTCTGGGCTACACTCACTGCCTGGGCTACACTCACTGTCTGAGCTACACTCACTGTCTGGGCTACACTCACTGTCTGGGCTACACTCACTGTCTGGGCTACACTCACTGTCTGGGCTACACTCACTGTCTGGGCTACACTCACTGTCTGGGCTACACTCACTGTCTGGGCTACACTCACTGCCTGGGCTACACTCACTCTCTGGGATACACTCACTGTCTAGGCTACACTCAGTGTCTGGGCTACACTCACTGTTTGGGCTACACTCACTGCCTGGGCTACACTCACTGTCTGGGCTACACTCACTGCCTGGGCTGCACTCACTGTCTGGGCTACACTCACTGTCTGGGCTACACTCACTGTCTGGGATACACTCACTGCCTGGGATACACTCACTGCCTGGGCTACACTCATTGTCTGAGCTACACTCACTGTCTGGGCTACACTCACTGTCTGGGCTACACTCACTGTCTGGGCTACACTCACTGCCTGGGCTACACTCACTGCCTGGGCTACACTCACTCTCTGGGCTACATTCACTGTCTGGGCTACACTCAATGTCTGGGCTACACTCACTCTTTGGGCTACCCTCACTGCCTGGGCTACACTCACTGTCTGGGCTACACTCACTGCCTGGGCTACACTCAATGTCTGGGCTACACTCACTGTCTGATCGACACTATCTGTCTGGGCTACACTCACTGCCTGGGCTACACTCACTGCCTGAGCTAAACTCACTGTCTGAGCTACACTCACTGTCTGGGCTACACCCACTGTCTGGGCTACACTCACTGCCTGGGCTACACTCACTGCCTGGGTTACACTCCCTGTCTGGGCTTCACTCACTGCCTGGGCTACACTCACTGCCTGGGCTACACTCACTGTCTGGTCTACACTCACTGTCTGGGCTACGCTCACTGTCTGGGCTACACTCACTGTCTGGGCTACACTCACTGCCTGGGCTACACTCACTGTCTGGGCTACACTCACTGTCTGGGCTACACTCAATGTCTGGGCTACACTCACTGTTTGGGCTACACTCACTGCCTGGGCTACACTCACTGTCTGGGCTACACTCACTGTCTGGGCTACACTTCACTATCTGGCTACACTCACTATCTGAGTTACACTCACTGCCTTGGCTACACTCACTGTCTGGGCTACACTCACTGTCTGGGCTACACTCAATGTCTTGGCTACACTCACTGTCTGGGCTACACTCACTGCCGGGGCTACACTCACTGTCTGGGCTACACTCACTATCTGGGCTACACTCACTGTCTGGGCTACACTCACTGTCTGGGCTACACTTACTGTTGGGCTACACTCCACTGCCTGGGCTACACTCACTGTCTGGGCTACACTCACTGTCTGGGCTACACTCAATGTCTGGGCTACACTCACTGTTTGGGCTACACTCACTGCCTGGGCTACACTCACTGTCTGGGCTACACTCACTGTCTGGGCTACACTCACTATCTGGGCTACACTCACTATCTGAGCTACACTCACTGCCTGGGCTACACTCACTGTCTGGGCTACACTCACTGTCTGGGCTGCACTCACTATCTGGGTTACACTCACTGCCTGGGCTACACTCACTACCTGGGCTACACTCAGTGTCTGGGCTACACTCAGTGTCTGGGCTACACTCACTGTCTGGGCTACACTCACTGTCTGGGCTACACTCACTATCTGGGTTACACTCACTGTCTGGGCTACACTCACTATGTGGGCTACACTCAATGTCTGAGCTACACTCACTGTCTGGGCTACACTCACTGCCTGGGCTACACTCACTGTCTGGGCTACACTCACTGTCTGGGCTACACTCACTGTCTGGGCTACACTCACTGTCTGAGCTACACTCACTGTCTGGGCTACACTCACTATCTGGGCTACACTCACTGCCTGGGCTACACTCACTGCCTGGGCTACACTCAATATCTGGGCTACACTCACTGTCTGGGCTACACTCACTGCCTGGGCTACACTCACTCTCTGGGCTACACTCACTGCCTGGGCTACACTCACTATCTGGGCTACACTCACTATCTGGGCTACACTCACTGTCTGGGCTACACTCACTGCCTGGGCTACACTCACTATCTGGGCTACACTCACTGTCTGGGCTACACTCACTGCCTGGGCTACACTCACTGCCTGGGCTACACTCACTGTCTGGGCTACACTCACTGCCTGGGCTACACTCATTGCTTACTACCTGGGCTACACTCACTGTCTGGGCTACACTCACTGTCTGAGCTACACTCACTATCTGGGCTACACTTACTACCTGGGCTATACTCACTGTCTGGGCTACACTCACTGTCTGTGCTGCACTCACTATCTGGGTTACACTCACTGCCTGGGCTACACTCACTACCTGGGCTACACTCACTGTCTGGGCTACACTCAGTGTCTGGGCTACACTCACTGTCTGGGCTACACTCACTGTCTGGGCTACACTCACTATCTGGGTTACACTCACTGTCTGGGCTACACTCACTATGTGGGCTACACTCACTGTCTGAGCTACACTCACTGTCTGGGCTACACTCACTGCCTGGGCTACACTCACTGTCTGGGCTACACTCACTGTCTGGGCTACACTCACTGTCTGGGCTACACTCACTGTCTGAGCTACACTCACTGTCTGGGCTACACTCACTGTCTGGGCTACACTCACTGCCTGGGCTACACTCACTGTCTGAGCTACACTCACTGTCTGGGCTACACTCACTGTCTGGGCTACACTCACTGCCTGGGTTACACTCACTGTCTGGGCTACACTCACTGTCTGGGCTACACTCACTGTCTGAGCTACACTCACTGTCTGGGCTACACTCACTGTCTGGGCTACACTCACTGCCTGGGCTACACTCACTGTCTGGGCTACACTCACTGTCTGGGCTACACTCACTGTCTGGGCTACACTCACTGTCTGAGCTACACTCACTGTCTGGGCTACACTCACTGTCTGGGCTACACTCACTGTCTGGGCTACACACGCTGTCTGGGCTACACTCACTGTCTGGGCTACACTCACTGTCTGGGCTACACTCACTGCCTGGGCTACACTCACTCTCTGGGATACACTCACTGTCTGGGCTACACTCAATGTTTGGGCTACACTCACTGTTTGGGCTACACTCACTGCCTGGGCTACACTCACTGTCTGGGCTACACTCACTGCCTGGGCTGCACTCACTGTCTGGGCTACACTCACTGTCGGGGCTACACTCATGTCTGGCTACACTCACTGCCTGGGCTACACTCACTGCCTGGGCTACACTCATTGTCTGAGCTACACTCACTGTCTGGGCTACACTCACTGTCTGGGCTACACTCACTGTCTGGGCTACACTCACTGCCTGGGCTACACTCACTGTCTGAGCTACACTCACTGTCTGGGCTACACTCACTGTCTGGGCTACACTCACTGTCTGGGCTACACTCACTGTCTGGGCTACACTCACTGTCTGGGCTACACTCACTGTCTGGGCTACACTCACTGTCTGGGCTACACTCACTGCCTGGGCTACACTCACTCTCTGGGATACACTCACTGTCTAGGCTACACTCAGTGTCTGGGCTACACTCACTGTTTGGGCTACACTCACTGCCTGGGCTACACTCACTGTCTGGGCTACACTCACTGCCTGGGCTGCACTCACTGTCTGGGCTACACTCACTGTCTGGGCTACACTCACTGTCTGGGATACACTCACTGCCTGGGCTACACTCACTGCCTGGGCTACACTCATTGTCTGAGCTACACTCACTGTCTGGGCTACACTCACTGTCTGGGCTACACTCACTGTCTGGGCTACACTCACTGCCTGGGCTACACTCACTGCCTGGGCTACACTCACTCTCTGGGCTACATTCACTGTCTGGGCTACACTCAATGTCTGGGCTACACTCACTGTTTGGGCTACACTCACTGCCTGGGCTACACTCACTGTCTGGGCTACACTCACTGCCTGGGCTACACTCACTGTCTGGGCTACACTCACTGTCTGATCGGCACTATCTTTCTGCGCTACACTCACTGCCTGGGCTACACTCACTGCCTGAGCTACACTCACTGTCTGGGGCTACACTCACTGTCTGGGCTACACCCACTGTCTGGGCTACACTCACTGCCTGGGCTACACTCACTGCCTGGGTTACACTCCCTGTCTGGGCTTCACTCACTGCCTGGGCTACACTCACTGCCTGGGCTACACTCACTGTCTGGTCTACACTCACTGTCTGGGCTACGCTCACTGTCTGGGCTACACTCACTGTCTGGGCTACACTCACTGCCTGGGCTACACTACTGTCTGGCTACACTACTGTCTGGGCTACACTCAATGTCTGGGCTACACTCACTGTTTGGGCTACACTCACTGCCTGGGCTACACTCACTGTCTGGGCTACACTCACTGTCTGGGCTACACTCACTATCTGGGCTACACTCACTATCTGAGCTACACTCACTGCCTGGGCTACACTCACTGTCTGGGCTACACTCACTGTCTGGGCTACACTCAATGTCTGGGCTACACTCACTGTCTGGGCTACACTCACTGCCTGGGCTACACTCACTGTCTGGGCTACACTCACTATCTGGGCTACACTCACTGTCTGGGCTACACTCACTGTCTGAGCTACACTCACTGTCTGGGCTACACTCACTGCCTGGGCTACACTCACTGTCTGGGCTACACTCACTGTCTGGGCTACACTCAATGTCTGGGCTACACTCACTGTTTGGGCTACACTCACTGCCTGGGCTACACTCACTGTCTGGGCTACACTCACTGTCTGGGCTACACTCACTATCTGGGCTACACTCACTATCTGAGCTACACTCACTGCCTGGGCTACACTCACTGTCTGGGCTACACTCACTGTCTGGGCTACACTCACTGCCTGGGCTACACTCAATGTCTGGGCTACATTCAATGTCTAGGCTACACTCACTGTCTGGGCTACACTCACTATCTGAGCTACACTCACTATCTGGGCTACACTCACTGCCTGGGCTACACTCACTGCCTGGGCTACACTCAATATCTGGGCTACACTCACTGTCTGGGCTACACTCACTGCCTGGGCTACACTCACTCTCTGGGCTACACTCACTGCCTGGGCTACACTCACTATCTGGGCTACACTCACTATCTGGGCTACACTCACTGTCTGGGCTACACTCACTGCCTGGGCTACACTCACTATCTGGGCTACACTCACGGGTCTGGGCTTACACTCACTGCCTGGGCTACACTCACTGCCTGGGCTACACTCACTGCCTGGGCTACACTCACTGTCTGGGCTACACTCACTGCCTGGGCTACACTCATTGCCTGGGCTACACTCACTATCTGGGCTACACTCACTGCCTGGGCTACACTCACTGTCTGGGCTACACTCACTGTCTGGGCTACACTCAATGTCTGGGCTACACTCACTGTTTGGGCTACACTCACTGCCTGGGCTACACTCACTGTCTGGGCTACACTCACTGTCTGGGCTACACTCACTATCTGGGCTACACTCACTATCTGAGCTACACTCACTGCCTGGGCTACACTCACTGTCTGGGCTACACTCACTGCCTGGGCTACACTCATTGCCTGGGCTACACTCACTATCTGGGCTACACTCACTGCCTGGGCTACACTCATTGCCTGGGCTACACTCACTATCTGGGCTACACTTACTACCTGGGCTACACTCACTGTCTGGGCTACACTCACTGTCTGAGCTACACTCACTATCTGGGCTACACTTACTACCTGGGCTATACTCACTGTCTGGGCTACACTCACTGTCTGTGCTGCACTCACTATGGGGTTACACTCACTGCCTGGGCTACACTCACTACCTGGGCTACACTCACTGTCTGGGCTACACTCAGTGTCTGGGCTACACTCACTGTCTGGGCTACACTCACTGTCTGGGCTACACTCACTATCTGGGTTACACTCACTGTCTGGGCTACACTCACTATGTGGGCTACACTCACTCTCTGGGCTACACTCACTATCTGGACTACACTCACTGTCTGGGCTACACTCACTGTCTGGGCTACACTCACTGCCTGGGCTACACTCACTATCTGGGCTACACTCACTGTCTGTGCTGCACTCACTATCGGGGTTACACTCACTGCCTGGGCTACACTCACTACCTGGGCTACACTCACTGTCTGGGCTACACTCAGTGTCTGGGCTACACTCACTGTCTGGGCTACACTCACTGTCTGGGCTACACTCACTATCTGGGTTACACTCACTGTCTGGGCTACACTCACTATGTGGGCTACACTCACTCTCTGGGCTACACTCACTATCTGGACTACACTCACTGTCTGGGCTACACTCACTGTCTGGGCTACACTCACTGCCTGGGCTACACTCACTATCTGGGCTACACTCACTGCCTGGGCTACACTCACTATCTGGGCTACACTCGCTACCTGGGCTACACTCACTCTCTGGGCTACACTCTCTGTCTGGGCTACACTCGCTATCTGGGCTACACTCACTACCTGGGCTACACTCACTGTCTGGGCTACACTCACTACCTGGACTACACTTGCCGTGTCTTTCTGTACCTCCTGTCGTTAACCAGTCTCTACCTCCTCATATTCCTCCTCCTCCTCCCGCGGACCTTGACCCGGGTCCACCTCCATGGTGGCTGAATAATGTAATTAGAAGTAAATAATGAAGAATAGTATAGCAGATAGCAGCTAGAGTACAACCACCTTTACCAGAGTACAACCACCCACTACCAGAGTACAACCACCCACTACCAGAACTCAACTATCCACTACCAGAGTACAGCTACCCTCCACCAGAGAACAACTATCCACTATCAGAGTACAACTATCCACTACCAGAATACAACTACCCACTACCAGAGCTCAACTATCCACTACCCGAGTCCGCTTATCCACTACCAGAGTACAGCTACCCACTACCAGAGTACAGCTACCCACTACCAGAGAACAACTATCCACTACCAGAGTACAGCTACCCACTACCAGAGTACAACTATTCACTATCAGAGTTGCCAGCCAAATACCGAAGTAAAATGTCAAGGTGTTAGGAGACCCCAGACCAGGATGGTTAATTAGGTTGAACGCCTATCGACTACGAGAGGTTGATTAAGGCTTCGTGTAACCTACTGACAACCAATCAAGAATATTTTAATGCCTAAAATAGGAATTAGAGTAATCTCTCTCAGTGACACCACACACACACACACACACACACACACACACACACACACACACACACACACACACACACACACACACACACACACACACACATACACTTTAAAGTACAACCAACAATCACATCGAGCTTCGTAGGTAAATGTAGGTGGCACTCTGATACAGAGTTATATGAGTCTACTATGACGTAGAGATAATTGTGATATGTGATTATTGATAAAAAAATATATATATATATATATATATATTATATATATATATATATATATATATATATATATATATATATATATATATATATATATATATATATATAATATATATATAATATATATATATATATATTGGTCGGTTAATGGAGTCTTTAAGTCTGTCTATTATACCAAGGTCATTCATATCATCCTATCGTCTTCTCTATATATATATATGACGGAACAAATAATTCAAGAATTACAATCAAAACTATTGGACATCAGTGGTATTGATCGTATGAATACTCAGACTTCTTAAACCATTATAAGGTGTCATGTGGCTCGGTTGATACCGCACTTTCCCACATATTGAATGTCCGTGGTTCGATCACCGGCATGGGTGGAAACGCTGGGCATGTTTCCTGACACCTCCTGTCCCTGTTCACCTAGCAGTAAGTAGGTACCTGGGTGTTAGTCGACTATTGTGGGTCGCATCCTGGGGGACAAGATTAAGGACCACAGTGGATATAAGAGAGTCATCCTCCTCACATGACGCACTGACTGTACTGCGTTATCCTGGGTGGCTAACCCTCCCCAGGTTAAAAATCTTATAGCTTATCTTATTAATGCTGCTCGGTAACTGTTCAAGACCAGACAAGAATACTTTAATTCCTAGACATCAAGTCAAACTGTCAGCATAAATACACTGACAGAAATACATTTCTGTGCCCAGATAACTGCAGTCAAATCTCTGTCTCAGATTTTCACTTGGCCGACTTCATGGGACTGAAAAATTACCTGGGTGGGCTAAATTGGGATGTCCTGACTATGGGTCAGGTAGTGATCTTGGTTGCCAATATGACGTTTTTCAGAGCATAGTTCTAGCTGCCCAGACAACTTTTGTTCCGAGTAGGCAAATTAGATCTAACAAAAATGATCCCAAATGGATGAACAATATATTAAAACATCTCACTTGTCAAAAGAGAGGCATATATAGGCGTATCAAAAGAGGGGATGGGCAGTTAAGAAATCAATATATTCAATTAAAGAGAGAAATAAAGAAAGGAATAAGAAAAGCAAAAAGGAATTATGAAGCTAAGGTCGAAAGGGATTCAAAGACTAACTCAAAAGGGTTCTTTCAGGTATACAGAAGTAAGATTAGGGACAAGATTGGCCCACTTAAGAATAACGCTGGTCAAATCCCTGACAGTGATAAGGATATGTGTGAAATTCTCAATACCTACTTCCTCTCAGTTTTCACCCAGGAAAATACTAGCGATATTCCTGAAATAATAGATTATGTAGAACAGGATGATAATAAACTATGCACGATTGCGGTAACTAGTGACATGGTCCTCAGACAAATAGAAACTAAAACCTAACAAATCCCCAGGCCCTGATGAACTGTTTGCAAGGGTGTTAAAGGAATGTAAAGAAGAACTTAGCATACCTTTGGCTAATCTTTTTAATATATCACTACAAACTGGCAGAGTGCCTGATAAGTGGAAAATGGCAAATGTAATACCTGTTTACAAGGCAGGTGACAGGTCCTTGGCTTCGAACTATCGACCAATAAGTCTTACCTCCATAGTGGGAAAATTTATTGAATCAATAATTCCCGAAGCAATTCGTAGCCATCTTGACAGGCACAGATTGATTAATGAATCTCAACACGGTTTTACAAAGGGGCGTTACTGTCTTACGAATTTACTAACTTTTTTCACTAAGGTGTTTGAGGAGGTAGATCATGGTAATGAATATGATATTGTGTATATGGACTTCAGTAAGGCTTTCGATAGAGTTCCACACCAGAGGCTATTGAGGAAACTTAAAGCACACGGAATAGGACGAGAAATTTTTTCCTGGGTAGAGGCATGGCTGACAAATAGGCAGCAGAGAGTTTGCATAAATGGGGAGAAATCAGAATGGGGGCATATCACAAGCGGTGTTCCACAGGGGTCATTGTTGGGCCCGTTGTTGTTCACAATTTACATAAACGACATAGATGAGGGAATAAATAGCGATATAAGCAAATTTGCTGATGACACCAAAATAGGCCGTCCAATTCATTCTAATGAGGATACTAGAGCACTCCAGGATGATTTGAATAGACTGATGCAATTATCGGAGAAGTGGCAGATGCAGTTTAATATTGACAAATGCAAAGTTCTAAATGTTGGACAGTTAAATAACCATGCCACATATAAACTAAATAATGTAGATCTTAATACTACTGATTGCGAAAAGGATTTAGGAGTTCTGGTTAGCAGTAATCTAAAACCAAGACAACAGTGCATAAGTGTTCGCAATAAAGCTAACAGAATTCTTGGCTTCATATCTAGAAGTATAAATAATAGAAGTCCTCAGGTTGTTCTTCAACTCTATATATCCTTGGTTAGGCTTCATTTAGACTATGCTGGTCAGTTCTGGTCACCGTATTACAGAATGGATATAAATGCTCTGGAAAACGTACAGAGGAGGATGACAAAGATGATCCCATGTATCAGAAATCTTCCCTATGAGGACAGACTGAGGGCCCTGAATCTGCACTCTCTCGAAAGGCGTAGAATTAAGGGGGATATGATCGAGGTGTATAAATGGAAAACAGGAATAAATAAAGGGGATGTAAATAGCGTGCTGAAAATTTCCAGCCAAGACAGGACTCGGAGCAATGGTTTCAAGTTGGAAAAATTCAGATTCAGGAAGGATGTAGGAAAGCACTGGTTTGGTAATAGAGTTGTGGATGAGTGGAACAAACTCCCGAGTACAGTTACTGAGGCTAAAACGTTGTGTAGTTTTAAAAATAGGTTAGATAAATACATGAGTGGGTGTGGGTGAGTGTGAGTTGGACCTGACTAGCTTGTGCTGCTGGGTCTAGTGCCGTGCTCCTTCCTTGAGTGGAGGTGACCAGACTGGGTGGGTCATTGGGCTAATCTGGAGGGGTGGGTCATTGGGCTAATCTGGAGGGGTGGGTCATTGGGCTAATCTGGAGGGGTGGGTCATTGGGCTAATCCGGGGGGGACACATGGACCTGCTCCGCATGGGTCAGTAGGCCTGTTGCAGTGTTCCTTCTTTCTTATGTTCTTAAATAATATCAGAACCACGAATGATATCTAATGATACTGAATAATTAAAAACAGAGATGAAGCAAGTCACTTTTAAGGGGAAAATCCCTCGTATTTTAATTTCCAAAACATGTGATGGAATAAGCAACCGCTAGACAAGGTCTGCATATTAAAACACACACACACACACACACACACAACACAACACACACAACACACACACACACACCCACAACCCACACACACACACAAAATGCATAAAAAATTGTGATAAATTAGACACATGTGCAACTCTTGGGTATCTTTATTGCGGAAACGTTTCGCCACACAGTGGCTTCATCAGTCCATACAAATGAGAAACTTGAAGAACAGGAGGAGAATGAGGTAATCAGTCCCTCAACCTTGAGTCGATGTGGTCAGTCCATCAATCTTGAATAGAATACGGCATAAGTGTGGAGAAGCAGCTTATAAACCGTAGGCAGGAGAGGTGCAGCAGTCGTAGGTGGTGTCACATTTGTTCAATGTGGAAGTAGGTCGTGCCCAAGGGTTAGGCAAGCGGAGAATTCCCAAGTATTAAGTTTCTCCTTTGTATGGACTGATGAAGCCACCGTGTGGCGAAACGTTTCCTCAATAAAGATACCCAAGAGTTGCACATGTGTTTAATTTATCAACGTGTCGGTTCTCTGAACCATTCATCTACAATCCTGTCAGACACTGCAACTTCTTGGGATCTTAATACTTGGGAATTCTCCGCTTGCCTAACCCTTGGGCACGACCTACTTCCACATTGAACAAATGTGACACCACCTACGACTGCTGCACCTCTCCTGCCTACGGTTTATAAGCTGCTTCTCCGCACTTATGCCGTATTCTATTCAAATTGATGGACTGACCACATCGACTCAAGGTTGAGGGACTGATTACCTCATTCTCCTCCTGTTCGTCAAGTTTCTCATTTGTATGGACTGATGAAAGCACTGTGTGGCGAAACGTTTCCTCAATAAAGATACCCAGGAGTTGCACATGTGTCTAATTTATCAACGTGTCGGTTCTCTGAACCAGTCATCTACATAAAAAATTGTTTTGTTGTAGTTGGCCATAATTTTGATGGAGGTGAAAGAAAATGGAAGGTGAGACTCACAACATAGAAGAGTAACTGCGATAAATCTCGCGTTATGCTCCAACAATTCCTTTTTTTTTCTCCTTAGGACAGAGAAGAAGTCTCACAATATTGAGCATTCAGGAATTAAATTTGTCCATGATGGTGGTGAGGATGGTGGAGGTTGGGGTGGTGGTGGTGATGATGGTGGTGATGGTGGTGATGATGGTGATGGTGGTAGTGGTGATGGTGGTGATGGTGGTGGTGATGGTGGTGGTGATGGTGGTAGTGATGGTGGTGGTGGTAGTAATGTGGGAGTTACTAGAGGCTGACACGAGCTTCACAGGAACCTGTTAGGTGAGCCACCTAACACTGGAACCTATGTTAGGTGAGCCACCTAACACAGGAACCTGTTAGGTGAGCCATCTAACACTGGAACCTGTGTTAGGTGAACCACCTAACACTGGAGCCTGTGTTAGGTGAGCCACCTAACAGGGGAACCTGCGTTAGGTGAGCCACCTAACACGGGAACCTGTGTTAGGTGAGCCACATAACACGGAAACCTGCGTTAGGTGAGCCACCTAACAGGGGAACCTGTGTTAGGTAGCACCTCACGGACCTGCGTTAGGATCACCTAACAGGGGAACCTGCGTTAGGTGAGCCACCTAATAGGGGAACCTGCGTTAGGTGAGCCACCTAACAGGGGAACCTGCGTTTGGTGAGCCACCTAACACGGTAACCTGTGTTAGGTGAGCCACCTAACAGGGGAACCTGTGTTAGGTGAGCCACCTAACAGGGGAACCTGTGTTAGGTGAGCCGCCTAACAGGGAACCTGTGTTAGGTGAGCACCACCTAACACGGGAACCTGTGTTAGGTGAGCCACCTAACACTGGAACCTGTGTTAGGTGAGCCACCTAACAGGGGAACCTGTGTTAGGTGAGCCACCTAACAGGGGAACCTGTGTTAGTGAGCACCACCTAACACGGAACTGTGTTAGGTGACGCACACTAACACGGAACCCGTGTTTAGGTGAGCACCTAACACTGGAACCTGTGTTGGTGAGCCCCCTAACACGGAACCTGTGTTAGGTGAGCACCACCTAACCGGAACCTGTGTTAAGGTGAGCCACCAACCTGAACCTGTGTTAGGTGGCCGCCTACAGGGAACCTGTGTTAGGTGCCACCTTAACACTGGACCGTTATAGTGACACCTCAGGACCTGTCAGGTGAGCCACTAACAGGAACCTGTTTAGTGCACCACCTAACACGGGAACCTGTGTTAGGTGAGCACCACTAAACGGAACCTGTGTTAGTGACACCAACACTGGAACCGTGTTAGGTGAGCACAACGGGACTGTGTAGGTGACACCACCTAACACGGAACCTGTCTTAGTGAGCCACCTAACACTGGAACCTGTTCTAGTGAGCTCGCCTAACAGGGAACCTTGTTAGGTGAACCACCTAACACGGACCTCTGTCAGTGAGCACCACCTAACACGGAACCCGTGTAGGTGAGCCACCTAACACTGAACCTGTTTAGGGAGCCGCTAACATGGGGAACCTGTGTAGTGAGCACCTAACAGGGGCAACCTGTGTTAGGTGAGCCCCTACACGGAACCTGTGTAGGTGGCCGCCTAACACGGGAACCTGTGTTAGGTGAGCCACCTAAAGGAACCTGTATAGGTGAGCCACCTAACACGGGACAACCTGTGTTAGTGACCACCTAACAGGGACCGTGTTAGGTGAGCCACCTAACACTGGAACCTGTGTTAGGTGAGCACTACCTAACACTGAACCGTGTTTAGTGAGTCACCCATAAACAGGGAACCTGCGTTAAGGAGCCACTAACACTGGAGACCTTGTTAGGTGGACCACCTAACACTGAACCTGTGTTAGTGAGCCACCACCTATTATATGACTGTATTCATGTACTTATTTGCTGCTTCTCATCTCTAGTGACATATATCATAATTACGCCAACTCCCTTCTGTGTTTGGAAGTGACCCAATTGTGATTGCCAGGCGATTATACTCTTGGCTCCGCGCTTCACTGTCGTACTAGTCACTCCCTGCGCATGAGCTTCTAAACCTCTCATAGTTCGTATGTGTGCGGTGTTAGTACTGCTTACAAAAGCACTGTCAACAAACACTTGGCCTGTTGTGTGAGGTGTGACGTCTCTGGCAAAGATGTCACTATAGCTGGCCATGGTTTCCTCACTGTGGCTTCCTGAACGAGACTCCCTCTCAGCTCAAAACTCCTAGCACGGCGTGCCAGTGGCACTCTTGAAAGACGAGATGCCCAGGTCACTACTGCCCAGTATAGCAGACAAGGGTGACAGTAACTGGTCACTCTCACTGTGACAAAATCTTAGCCATTCTGGTATTCATAATACTCGACAATGATAGTGTTGTGCTGGCATATAAGACATCATAGACATGTGGTTCTCACCTCTAAATAACTGTCAACCGATCCCTGACATGACAACACGTCCTCCCTAGACAGAGTTAAATCCCCACAAAATAAAATTAACCTCTGGTTTAGTGATAACGTCGCTTTCTCCACGGTTTTAGGAGTAACATCTCCATACAAAGCAGGTGAAATCGCAGATCTAGAGAGTGTACAGAGATCCTTTACTGCACGTATAAGTTCTGTCAAGCACCTTAACTACTGGGAACGCTTGGAAGCACTTGACTTGTACTCGTTGGAACGCAGGAGGGAGAGATATATCATAATCTACACTTGGAAAATCTTGGAAGGAATGGTCCCAAATCTGCACACAGAAATCACTCCCTACGAAAGTAAAAGACTGGGCAGGCGATGCAAAATGCCGCCAATAAAAAGTAGGGGCGCCATTGGTACACTAAGAGAAAACACCATAAGTGTCCGGGGCCCAAAACTGTTCAACAGCCTCCCATCAAGCATTAGGGGAATTGCCAATAAACCCCTGGCTGCCTTCAAGAGAGAGCTGGACAGATACCTAAAGTCGGTGCCGGATCAGCCGGGCTGTGGCTCGTACGTCGGACTGCGTGCGGCCAGCAGTAACAGCCTAGTTGATCAGGCCCTGATCCATCGGGAGGCCTGGTGTCATGGACCGGGCCGCGGGGGCGTTGATCCCCGGAATAACCTCCAGGTAACCTCCAGGTATGAGGTTAACATTGTGTGACCTCTTGTAAATTTGCTGTGAATTTTATAACCAGTGGCGACAGTGAGAGTGTAAATGAAAAAATACACTGGAAATAAAATAGAGAGGAGTCATCTGATATAAAAGCGCCAGTGGTCTTTATTCATGTTTAGTTAAACCCACAACACGACAACATGTTTTTTATATTAGCAAAGTAAGGAACACGCGGGAGTTTACGACCACTCTGAAGAGTGTACCACCAGTGTAAATGACCTCTTTAAGTAGTCGTAATACCACAGTGATTACAATCATCTCACACAAACCTAAACAAAAAAATGTTTCTGAGTACCTTGACTCCTGAGCACTACGACTCCTGAGCACCACGACTCCTGAGCACCACGACTCCCGAGAACTATAATTCCTGAGCATCATAATTCCTGAGCACCACGACTCCTGAGCACCATAACTCCTGAGCACCAAGACTCGTGAGCACCATATCTCCTGAGCACCATAACTTCCGGGCATCGTAACTCCTGAACACTACGACTCCTGAGCACCATATTTCCTCAGCATTATAACTTCTGAGCACCATGATCTCATAAGCTCAGAGGAGAGCACCAGGCTTGAAGATGTCTTGGAAGAATGGGGTTAAGTGGTGACAGACATCCCTGATACGAGGTAAGTATTGTCTCCGTCAAGCGGGAGAGCGTGATCCCAGTAGCGGCGACCAGCGACGAGGCTGGCCCAGGAGCAAAGACTCGACCCCTGCAACCACAAATAGGTGAGCACCACACTATAGTAACATCTGTGTGATGGTGACAGTCGTGGCAATCAGAATGCATCTCTGTGGCTGGTACCTCTGTGACTGGCACCTCTGTGGCTGGTACCTTTCCGGCAACCAATTTTTGGTGGCAACCAACACTTCCCACCAACGATAACACCACTGAGACACCTACCACCGCCAATGGGTTGCCACAATGGTACTAGCCACAAAGGTGCCAGCCACAGACATGCCAGTTATAGAGGTACCAGCCACAGAGATGACATCAACAACGTGTGTACTGTTCACCACAAAGCAGTGAATCATCTGATGGTCATCCAGGAGGCAGACACACTCTGCCACGACTGTCACCATCATACAGAAATCAGAAATCATTCCCAGCTGAATTCAGAGACGCCTGCCAATCTTATTCCCACCGCATATGACACAGTTATTACAGAAAACTCTCTGGAGAAGCATTAAAATATGTCTAACTACTCACCGAATTTTAAGTCACGAATTTTGCACTTGGGTGAGCAGCATCACTGCAGTTGACGTCAGGCATCCATCTCTGTCACTCACGTCTCTCCGCTGTATATATGAGCAAGACGCATGTGTAACAATACATTCTTCTCTGTATTTGACTGATGAATCCTACCGCCTAAGCGAAACGTTTCAGCAATACTCAAAGACACCTAATATGTACTGTTTGTAACGGCTTGACAAAGCTCCTGGAGAGCGAAACGTTGCCACAATAAAATGTCACATTAGTTGCACTTGTGGGTTTTTACTTTACCTAACTACTCAACAGTTGTCAGACACAACACACAACACACACACACACACACACACACACACCAACCGATCAAGATGATTCTCAGGACGGAAAAAGAGCGGAACAGGATCCTCCAAGAGAAACCACGGTTGAAATACTCGGAAGAGTACAAGAGGGTGTTCCTAGACAGAGACAGAACACAAGTAGAACGACAGCAGCTGAGGGAGAGGACAAAAAAGCGAAAGGAGCTAGGAAAAGAGACAAGGATGGAACCAGCAGAAGTCAGTCAGAGCAGAACAGAACAGCAAGGGCAAGCACACACACAACTATTCTCAGAACCCCACAACCTATCACACCATCCCAACACACACTACAATCCATACCCACAGCCTCCACCCAACACCGAGCTATAGAATCCCACAGTATGCTACCAGGTCTCCCACCCTTACAGGCCCCCCAAACCACAGTGTTGGAAAGGAAACTGAAGGTATGGTACACAAACGCTGATGGAATAACAAATAAGTGGGAGGAGTGGCACGAAAGAGTCAAAGAGGCATCACCGGACATCATAGCTCTCACAGAAACCAAGCTTACAGGTATGATAACAGATGCCATCTTTCCAACGGGATACCAAACCCTGAGGAAAGACAGAGGGAACAGGGGGGGTGGAGGAGTGGCATTGCTGATCAAAAATCGCTGGAATTTTGATGAGCTGGAGAGAGGAGACAGCGGAGAAGAAAGTGATTACATAGCGGGAACGCTTCACTCTGGAGGTCCCAAGGTGGTAACAGCAGTGATGTATAACCCACCACAGAACAGCAGGAGGCAAAGGCAAGAGTACGACGAGAGCAATAGAGCGATGGTTGAGACACTAGCTGCAGTGGCCAGAAGAGCTCATGCATGCAGGGCAAAGCTCCTGATCATGGCTGACTTTAACCACAAGGAGATCGATTGGGAGAACGTGGACCCGCATGGGGACCAAGATACATGGAGGGCTAAGATGATGGAGGTGGTACTGGAAAACTTCATGTACCAACACGTAAGGGACACTACAAGAGAGAGAGGAGAGGATGAACCAGCAAGGCTGGACTTAGTATTCACCTTGAGTAGTGCAGATATCGAGGACATCACATATGAAAGACCCCTTGGGGCCAGCGACCATGTGGTTTTAAGCTTCGAATACACAGTAGAGCTACAAGTGGAGGGAGAAGCAGGAAGGCCAGGATGAATGAAGCCAAACTACAAGAAAGGGGGCTACACAGGAATGAGGAACTTCCTGAACGGGGTTCAGTGGGACAGAGAACTGGCAGGGAAGCCAGTTAATGAGATGATGGAATATGTAGCAACAAAATGCAAGGAGGCTGAGGAGAGGTTTGTACCCAAGGGTAACAGGAATAATGAAAAAGCCAGGATGAGCCCATGGTTCACCCAAAGGTGCAGGGAGGCAAAAACCAAGTGTGCTAGAGAATGGAAGAAATATAGAAGGCAAAGGAGCCAGGAGAATAAGGAGAGCAGTCGTAGAGCCAGAAACGAATATGCACAGATAAGAAGGGAGGCCCAAAGACAATATGAAAATGCCGAAGCCAAATCTGACCCGAAACTGTTATACAGCCACATCAGGAGGAAAACAACAGTCAAGGACCAGGTAATCAGGCTAAGGAAGGAAGGAGGAGAGACAACAAGAAATGACCGTGAAGTATGTGAGGAAATCAACAAGAGATTCAAAGAAGTGTTCACAGAGGAGACAGAAGGGGCTCCAGAAAGACGGAGAGGTGGGGCACGCCACCAAGTGCTGGACACAGTACACACAACCGAGGAAGAAGTGAAGAGGCTTCTGAGTGAGCTAGATACCTCAAAGGCAATGGGGCCAGATAACATCTCCCCATGGGTATTGATAGAGGGAGCAGAGGCGCTATGTGTACCCCTAACAACAATATTCAATACATCTATCGAAACAGGGAGATTGCCTGAGGCATGGAAGACAGCAAATGTAGTCCCAATCTTTAAAAAAGGAGACAGACATGAAGCACTAAACTACAGACCAGTGTCACTGACATGTATAGTATGCAAAATCATGGAGAAGATTATCAGAAGAAGAGTGGTGGAACACCTAGAAAGGAATAATCTCATCAACAGCAGCCAACATGGTTTCATGGACGAGAAATCCTGTGTCACAAACCTACTGGGGTTCTATGACATGGTGACAGCAGTAAGACAAGAGAGAGAGGGGTGGGTGGATTGCATATTCTTGGACTGCAAGAAGGCGTTTGACACAGTTCCACACAAGAGATTGGTGCAAAAACTGGAGGACCAAGCAGGGATAACAGGGAAGGCACTGCAATGGATCAGGGGATACTTGTCAGGAAGACAGCAGCGAGTCATAGTACGTGGCGAGGTGTCAGAGTGGGCACCTGTGACCAGCGAGGTCCCACAGGGGTCAGTCCTAGGACCAGTGCTGTTTCTGGTATTTGTGAACGACATGACGGAAGGAATAGACTCTGAGGTGTCCCTGTTTGCAGATGACGTGAAGTTGATGAGAAGAATTCACACGATCGAAGACCAGGCAGAACTACAAAGGGATCTGGACAGGCTGCAGACCTGGTCCAGCAATTGGCTCCTGGAGTTCAATCCCACCAAGTGCAAAGTCATGAAGATTGGGGAAGGGCAAAGAAGACCGCAGACGGAGTACAGTCTAGGGGGCCAGAGACTACAAACCTCACTCAAGGAAAAAGATCTTGGGGTGAGTATAACACCAGGCACATCTCCTGAAGCGCACATCAACCAAATAACTGCTGCAGCATATGGGCGCCTAGCAAACCTCAGAGCAGCATTCCGACATCTTAATAAGGAATCGTTCAGGACCCTGTACACCGTGTACGTTAGGCCCATATTGGAGTATGCGGCACCAGTTTGGAACCCACACCTAGCCAAGCACGTAAAGAAACTAGAGAAAGTGCAAAGGTTTGCAACAAGACTAGTCCCAGAGCTAAGAGGTATGTCCTACGAGGAGAGGTTAAGGGAAATCAACCTGACGACACTGGAGGACAGGAGAGATAGGGGGACATGATAACGACATACAAAATACTGAGAGGAATTGACAAGGTGGACAAAGACAGGATGTTCCAGAGATTGGAAACAGTAACAAAGGGACACAGTTGGAAGTTGAAGACACAGATGAATCACAGGGAAGTTAGGAAGTATTTCATCAGCCACAGAGTAGTCAGTAAGTGGAATAGTTTGGGAAGCGATGTAGTGGAGGCAGGATCCATACATAGCTTTAAGCAGAGGTATGATAAAGCTCACGGTTCAGGGAGAGTGACCTAGTAGCGATCAGTGAAGAGGCGGGGCCAGGAGCTCGGACTCGACCCCTGCAACCTCAACTAGATCAGTACAACTAGGTGAGTACAAGTATTTCTTCAGTCATAGAGTAGTCAAGCCGTGGAATAGCCTAGAAAGTGAAGTAGTGGAGGCGGGAACCATACATAGTTTTAAGGCGAGGTATGATAAAGCTCATGGAGCAGGGAGAGAGAGGACCTAGTAGCAATCAGTGAAGAGGCGGGGCCAGGAGCTATGAATCGACCCCTGCAACCACAAATAGGTGAGTACAAATAGGTGAGTACACACACACACACACACACACACACACACACACACACACACACACACACACACACACACACACACACGCACACACACGCACACACACACACACACACACACACATACACACACCACACACACACACACACACGCACACACACGCACACACACACACACACACACACGCACACACACGCACACACACCACACACACACACACACACACACACACACACACACACACACACACACACACATACACACACACACACACACACACAAACAAACACACACACACACTACCATCCTATTAAGATGAGTCCACGTTAGCGGAATTTCTGAAAGGCAGTCTGCTGCCTTGGTTCTTCCATGACCTCAGGTTCTCTCATCTCCTGCCATCTCTCCTTCCTCAGCTTCAGACACCACTGCCCTCAGCTTCAGGCTCCACTGTCCTCAGCTTCAAACTCCACTGTCCTCAGCTTCAGGTTCCACTGCCCTCAGCTTCAAACTCCACTGTCCTCAGCTTCAGGCTCCACTGTCCTCAGCTTCAGACTCCACTGCTCTCAGCTTCAGGCTCCACTGCCCTCAGCTTCAGGCTCCACTGTCCTCAGCTTCAAACTCCACTGTCCTCAGCTTCAGGTTCCACTGTCCTCAGCTTCAAACTCCACTGTCCTCAGCTTCAGGCTCCACTGTCCTCAGCTTCAAACTCCACTGTCCTCAGCTTCATGCTCCACTGTCCTCAGCTTCAGGCTCCACTGCCCTCAGCTTCAGGCTCCACTGTCCTCAGCTTCAAACTCCACTGTCCTCAGCTTCAGGTCCCACTGTCCTCAACTTAATAAGGCTCCACTGTCCTCAGTTTAATGCTCCACTGTCCTCAGCTTCAGGCTCCACTGTCCTCAGCTTCAGGCTCCACTGTCCTCAGTTTCATGCTCTACTGTCCTCAGCTTCAGGCTCCACTGTCCTCAGCTTCAGGCTCCACTGTCCTCAGCTTCAGGCTCCACTGTCCTCAGCTTCAGGCTCCACTGTCCTCAGTTTCATGCTCCACTGTCCTCAGTTTCATGCTCCATTGTCTACAGCTTCAGGCTCCACTGTCATCAGCTTCAGGCTTCACTGTCCTCAGCTTCAGGCTCCAGCGTCCTCAGCTTCATGCTCCACTGTCATCAGTTTCATGCTCCACTGTCCTCAGCTTCAGGCTCCACTGTCCTCAGCTTCAGGCTTCACTTTCCTCAGTTTCATGCTCCACTGTCCTCAGTTTCATGCTCTGCTGTCCTCAGCTTCAGGCTCCACTGTCATCAGTTTCATGCTCCACTGTCCTCAGTTTCATGCTCCACTGTCCTCAGCTTCAGGCTCCACTGTCCTCAGCTTCAGGCTCCACTGTCATCAGTTGCATGCTCCACTGTCCTCAGCTTCAGGCTCCACTGTCCTCAGCTTCAGGCTCCACTGTCCTCAGTTTCATGCTCCACTGTCCTCAGCTTCAGGCTCCACTGTCCTCAGCTTCAGGCTCCACTGTCATCAGTTTCATGCTCCACTGTCCTCAGCTTCAGGCTCCACTGTCATCAGTTTCATGCTCCACTGTCCTCAGCTTCAGGCTCCACTGTCCTCAGCTTCAGGCTCCACTGTCATCAGTTTCATGCTCCACTGTCCTCAGCTTCAGGCTCCACTGCCCCTCAGTTTCAGGCTCCACTGTCCTCAGCTTCAGGCTCCACTGTCCTCAGTTTCAGGCTCCACTGTCCTCAGTTTCAGGCTCCACTGTCCTCAGTTTCAGGCTCCACTGTCCTCAGCTTCAGGCTCCACTGTCCTCAGCTTCAGGCTCCACTGTCCTCAGTTTCAGGCTCCACTGTCCTCAGCTTCATGCTCCACTGTCCTCAGCTTCATGCTCCACTGTCCTCAGCTTCAGGCTCCACTGTCCTCAGCTTCATGCTCCACTGTCCTCAGCTTCAAGCTCCACTGTCCTCAGCTTCAGGCTCCACTGTCCTCAGCTTCATGCTCCACTGTCCTCAGCTTCAGGCTCCACTGTCCTCAGCTTCATGCTCCACTGTCCTCAGCTTCATGTTCCACTGTCCTCAGCTTCATGCTCCACTGTCCTCAGCTTCAGGCTCCACTGTCCTCAGCTTCATGCTCCACTGTCCTCAGTTTCAGGCTCCACTGTCCTCAGCTTCATGCTCCACTGTCCTCAGCTTCATGTTCCACTGTCCTCAGCTTCAGGCTCCACTGTCCTCAGCTTCAGGCTCCACTGTCCTCAGCTTCAGGCTCCACTGTCCTCAGCTTCAGGCTCCTCTGTCCTCAGCTTCATGCTCCACTGTCCTCAGCTTCAGGCTCCATTGTCCTCAGCTTCGGGCCCTCCACTGTCCTCAGCTTCATGCTCCACTGTCCTCAGCTTCATGTTCCACTGTCCTCCGCTTCAGGCTCCACTGTCCTCAGCTTCAGGCTCCATTGTCCTCAGCTTCAGGCTCCACTGTCCTCAGCTTCAGGCTCCACTGTCCTCAGCTTCAGGCTCCATTGTCCTCAGCTTCAGGCTCCACTGTCCTCAGCTTCATGCTCCACTGTCCTCAGCTTCATGTTCCACTGTCCTCAGCTTCAGGCTCCACTGTCCTCAGCTTCAGGCTCCATTGTCCTCAGCTTCAAGCTCCACTGTCCTCAGCTTCTGGCTCCACTGTCCTCAGCTTCAGGCTCCATTGTCCTCAGCTTCAGGCTCCACTGTCCTCAGCTTCATGCTCCACTGTCCTCAGCTTCATGTTCCACTGTCCTCAGCTTCAGGCTCCACTGTCCTCAGCTTCAGGCTCCATTGTCCTCAGCTTCAGGCTCCACTGTCCTCAGCTTCAGGCTCCACTGTCCTCAGCTTCAGGCTCCACTGTCCTCAGCTTCAGGCTCCATTGTCCTCAGCTTCAGGCTCCACTGTCCTCAGCTTCAGGCTCCACTGTCCTCAGCTTCAGGCTCCACTGTCCTCAGCTTCAGGCTCCATTGTCCTCAGCTTCAGGCTCCACACTCACAGAACTTCCCGGCCTACAACCTCACAGCTTTAAATTGGTTTATGAGTTAATTCTTTCACGGTTATAAAAAAAGTCAACTGGACAGCCATACACCTCTTTCACGGACTCTCTTAACTGCTGGTGTGTGGCAGTGTCCCACACTGTTACACACTACGTCTGGGAAGTGTCCGACACTGTGACACAATACGTCTGGGAAGTGTCCGACACTGTGACACAATACGTCTGGGAAGTGTCCCACACTGTGACACAATACGTCTGGGAAGTGTCCGACACTGTGACACAATACGTCTGGGAAGTGTCCGACACTGTGACACAATACGTCTGGGAAGTGTCCCACACTGTGACACAATACGTTGGGAAGTGTCCGACACGTGTGACACAATACGTCTGGGAAGTGTCCGACACTGTGACACAATACGTCTGGGAAGTGTCCGACACTGTGACACAATACGTCTGGGAAGTGTCCCACACTGTGACACAATACGTCTGGGAAGTGTCCGACACTGTGACACAATACGTCTGGGAAGTGTCCGACACTGTGACACAATACGTCTGGGAAGTGTCCCACACTGTGACACAATACGTCTTTGACAATCTCTCTATTGATCTCTGTATTTTTGTCTCATAAATCAACGTAATCAGTCAGATGTGTTATTGTTTTAATATATTAGTGACGCGTTCATCATATTCATCAAAATGCTATTTACAAATATGCGTAAATGACGTAGCAGTACAATTAGCATTTACGCAAACAAACGCTTGGTTAATAAAGGAATTCCACAGGCTTGTGGTGGTGTTGAGACTCGCGTGAGTACTCCTCACCAGCGCCATTATCACCTCATAAAACAAATCAATAACAATGTTAGGCCATTTTTTCCATGACATTTAGAAGTTATGTCCAACAGCAGGAATGACGGCAGCAACTGCAGGGTGTGCCAGAGTGTGGCATTCATTACCCTAATTCCCTGTGATGAAGAGCTACCCCAGCCGGTTTCTAACTCGCCTCCCAGCCTAAGAGTTACTCCCAGGCGGTCTCCTATTCTCCTCCCAGCCTAAGAGTTACTCCCAGGCGGTCTCCTACTCTCCTCCCAGCCTGAGAGTTACTCCCAGCCGGTCTCTAACTCGCCTCCCAGCCTGAGAGTTACTCCCAGGCGGTCTCCTACTCTCCTCCCAGCCTGAGAGTTACTCCCAGCCGGTCTCTACCTCGCCTGCCAGCCTGAGAGTTACTCCCAGCCGGTCTCCTACTCTCCTCCCAGCCTGAGAGTTACTCCCAGGCGGTCTCTAACTCGCCTCCCAGCCCAGAGTTACTCAAAGCCTACCTTGTAATCGCCTTATTATATTTACCTAGGTATTCTTCAGAGGTAAACTGCTCCTGCTGGAAATAAAACCGTTGCAAGAGAAACATTAACAACCTCGCTGGCAGGTTAAGCTAACAAGCGTCAGACAGTACTATTAAAACTTTGATGACTGATTACCTGGAGTTTACCTGGCTAGGGTTTCGGGGGTCAACGCCCCTGCGGCTCGGTCTGAGACCGAGCCGCGTGAGCAAACACTAGGACATATTTATTAGAAAACGTATCTGTGCTGGGACCTTGATCATGATCAAGGTCCAGCACCGATACGTTTCCTAATATGTCCTAGCGTTTGCTTATGTGTTTTTTAAAACCAAGATAACAAGCAAATTCTCGTATATAATCTAAAGAATGGTTTACAGGTCTTTCATACCAACCTTACAACGAATTCTGTATACTCACACACCGAGAGGGAATGTATGTATCTCACTATGAGAGGTATATCACACGTTGATACAGGTCAACTATAACTTTAATGAAGCAACATATTTAACTCGCTCACCTGTTGTAATATTGATGACGTCATCAGCTAAGTGCCATCTAGCACTGAAGACTTGAACTACGTGGCACTAAAATACTTAATTGCGATATGTTAGAGTGGACAGTACCACTTATGCTTACTTGACGCCCTGTTATATTGACAACAAAGTACTGGACAGTACCTCTCATCCTGTTAGTTAACTGCAACGTAGCTTGGCTGTATGTGTGTGTAAGAGAAACGGGAGTCTCAGCCCCCCTTGTTCTCGCACCACTGACTCTCGCTCTATGTTTGGAGATAATTTCTGCACACTGTCATTGTGATAACACATTATAACCTAAAGAGGTAACGTCATCAGCCATATCCACACCAGGGTTCTCAGGATATATATGGCAGCACTGCTCAGTCGAGGACAAGAAAGAAAACCCCCTTAAGATCTCATTAAAAATACAGTATAAACCAATATGACGACACAGACGTATGGAAACACCCCTCACTTGTTAAAAACGAAATAAATACGACTAATACTTACATAAAACATCTCGCAATTGTAAATAACCTAAATTATAAGATATAATCCAAGATTAAGTCAAAATAACTATCATGTCAGCTACATCAGATTTCAGTTATTGTGAACAAATGTTGATAAGAAACCATGAAACGCTACTAAACTAGTCAGTCAGATGCTAGACGAATCTCTGTCTTCGTCTGTCTGTCTGTCTCTCTTACTGTCTTTCTCTCTCTCTCTCTCTCTCTCTCTCTCTCTCTCTCTCTCTCTCTCTCTCTCTCTCACTCTGCGTCAGGTGTGGGTCACCTTACGAATCACACAGACAACACTGACATTTATAACTTTATTATTTCCTCCGCTATTTTAGTGCATGTCAAGGAGCACCTGAGTGAAGGTGATGGCTGGCTGAGTGGTGGATGAGGGTGGGTGAGCAATGGATGGATGAGTGGCGTGTCCATTTTATATCTTTGACGTGGTTGGTAATCATGTTGAAGTCAAGATGACTTTTAGCGGCGCCAGAGTCCACGACAATCTATGGAGGTTAACTTGGCACGAAGTAAAAGGTAAGTGTCTGAGTTAATGTTCTCAGGCAACAACCTAACGTCAGAGTGCGTGTCTAACGTACCAAGTCCCAGTTCGTGGTAAATTAGCCACGGACCACCCTTACACTTGACATTGGGCAATAAAGAGCAACCAGGTACCCGCGAGCACGCATAAAACAAGAGCAGATGCACATAAAAACAGCGAGCAGTTACGTTTAAAACCCGGAACCATAATATGCGGCGTTTAACGCAAATAAAGACACATAAGAACATAAGAATGTAGGAACACCGCAGCAGGCCTACTGGCCCATACAAGACAAATCTTTCTCAAAACCAACCATTGCCGCCCTTCTATTTGTCTAACCTTTTCCCAAAGCTACTCAAGCATTTGCTTCAATACCTCAAGTACTAATCACTCATATATTTACCTGATCTCTTTTTAAAGCTACTCAAGGTCTTACCTTCTATTACTCTACTTGGTAAATTGTTCCACGCATCGACAACTCTGAAAACTGCTCGTTGCTCGAAGTCTCATAGGCCTGGGAAATTATGCTTATTCAAAGTATTGGATTACAACGAACCTCATACACTGACTTGGTGTGTTATTGTAATAAAGTTGGTAGAATTACTCTGAATGTGTTAGGTAAAACGACACAAGTGCGACTAATTTGACATTATATTGTGGCAACGTTTCGCTCTCCAGGAGTTTCGTTAAGCTTTTACGGCTTGGTATCTGCAGGTTATGAGTGAGAAGGGTTGGATCCCAGATGGTGCTGCCTTCTTACCTCCACTAGTGGATCCCGTCCCCTATAACGTTTTCGAGATCTTCCACCTCACCTTCGACAGTATTTAAGACTCCGTTCTCATGCTTCGGCTTCATATTGTTCCAGACCATGGAGCCGAGCTCTTCTCCAGGCTGAGGGACTGATCACCTCAAATACTTTTTCTCCAAGGTTGATAGACTGATTACATCATCTTTATTTCATTACTACTGATCTCTTTGTATTTGACTGCAAAAGCCTACTGTGTAGGCGAAACGTTTCATCAGTAAAGATACCCACATGTTGCATTCCTGCAGCCACCAAGACGCTGGATAAATTTTCGAGGCTTATTTTGGGAACAAAAATAGCATCTTCGACGTCGTAAAATACGGTATAAGAACACTTTTCCTGACCTCTTCATTTGTTAAGGTTTGTTTGTTTGATGAGGCAGATCAATCAAGTTATTCTGGGTGGGTCGCTTACAGACTACTTCAAGACACTCCGCTACTTCTAGGAAGTCGTTGGACTCCAGATTACCGGCCAAAGAATTCCAGTCAATTTGGCTAAAATAAAAGTCCTCTGGTATTACTACTACGATATTTTGTCTTTGAGTGGGTGTGTGGATGAGGTGTAAGTGGTGGATGAATAGTAAGTGGTGGATGAGGGATAAGTGGTGGATGAGAGGTTCCTGGCCATGTACCTCTTAGTATTGACGTAATCATACAATCCTGGCCAAGAACCTCTTAGTATTGACGCAATCATACAATCCTGGCCAAGGACCTCTTAGTATTGATGTAATCAGACAATCCTAAGCATGTACTTCTTAGTATCGAAGTAATCAGACAATCCTGGCCATGTACGTCTTAGTATTGACGTAATCAGACAATCCTGGCCAAGAACCTCTTAGTATTGACGCAATAAAAAAAATCCTAGACAGGAGCCTCTTAGTATTGATGTAATCAGACAATCTTGGCGAGGAACCTCTTAGTGCTGACGTAATCAGGCAATCCTGGCCAAGGACCTCATAAATCTAGGCAGCCTAGCACCACTGATCCTGTTCCCAAGCGATGTTCTTCTTGTCTATAGAATCTAATCCCTATTCCGTTTGTCCTTCAGACCCAGCAAAATGTCTCAAGCTACGGTTTAATATATATATATATATATATATATATTATATATATATATATATATATATAATATATTATATATATATATATATATATATATATAATATATATATATATATATGATTTTATTACTAGGGGCTAAAACAGGAGGAAAAGAGAGTCCATCTGTAGATGAGACTCGTGTTGATCTTCCTCATAACATCGTCGGGGTAATTTGGCTCTTCTGTTTATTCTATATTTTGAGACAAGTTATTTAATTAGAATTCTTGCTGTTACTGCTTTCGCTGCTGTTGCTATTGCTGCTGCTGCTGTCGCTGCTGCTGTTGATGCTGCTGTTGATGCTGCTGTTGATGCTGCTGTTGATGCTGGTGCTGTTGATACTGCGATGCCGTTATCGCTGGTATTGTTCCTATTAGTACTGCCGCTGCTCTTTCTCCTTTATTATAACTATACTTAATGATATACTAAACTATGAAGGAGTGATAATTAAGAGTGAAGAAGTAACACATGGCAGACGAGAGGTGTGCGAGGAGCTAATATTCAAAGACGTCTTCACAGAGAAACAACTCATTATGCCAGGGAACACTGGAGTCCAGACATGTCACTGGAAGGTAGTAAATAGTCTGATGATACCGGCAAGATGTGGACAAGTACGTTTGTTTACAATTCAGAACATTTATTAATGGAAACGCATCGCCTTGAGTTGTTTCTCCAGTCCTGTTTGATAGAACGACCCATGGCGAAACATTTCCTGTAATTAATGTTCTGAAATATACATAAGTGTCTTTTTCCACATCTTGTCGGTATCACCATACCAATTCTCAAAGCAAGAGAGATAGGGATATATAAGGCAGAAGAACAAGCAGGGGAGAGAGGGAAGGTCCTTGAGTGAATCCACATTACCTGAAAGACAGCACGGAGGACAGTGTCAGGATGGGTGAGGCTGAGGAGATCGAATTCTGTCCTTGTTACAAACTGTTAAAGGGAATATGAAGAGGGCTTAACAGAGGTAGCTTACAGGGAGGCAGGTTGCAGGGAAGCAGGTTGCAGGGAGGCAGGTTGCAGGGAGGCAGGTTACAGGGAGGCAGGTTGCAGGGAGGCAGGTTGCAGGGAGGCAGGTTACAGGGAGGCAGGTTGCAGGGAGGCAGGTTGCAGGGAGGCAGGTTGCAGGGAGGCAGGTTGCAGGGAGGCAGGTTGCAGGGAGGCAGGTTGCTTAATATACCTAGTATTTTATTTTCATCGATAAGACATCTTGACTTGTCTCACAGGTCATTATTCTATTTCTATATTCCTCAATAAGTAGACAATTAACCACATAGTGTTCGTTGTAGTGACCATAGGACTGGCCACATACTTTGCATTTGGTTTGATCATCATCTATGTGTCTGCCAAACTACCAAAAGTACTTGTAACCAAGCCTAAGCCTGGCCACTATAACATCACGCACCCAGCAGAGCTAGGTGTTGTATCATGATCCGAGGACATACGATGGTGTGGGTGCCTCTGAGCTAATTTCATTCTACTCCCCGTTTGGTGTACTAGCCTCCACAAGCAGTATTTATAGCATTGTAACTACGAACGAGTGGTATTTAATCAATAACAACATTGCGACTATTGATTAAGGTACAACACCTAGCTCTGCTGGGTGCGTGATTATTGTAGGATTGTATGGTCCAGTGGGTTTGAACATGGTGAAGTTTTGCTCACCATGAGGCGGGCTAAAACACCACGGGACAGATCTTCCGGCATATATATATATATATATATATATATATATATATATATATATATATATATATATATATATATATATATATATATATATATATAAGGTCGGAGACCCTTGGAGCATCGGGCAAGTGTGTTCTAAAGTTCCTCAAAGAGCTGGGTGAAAAGCTCTTCATAGAAACCAAGGACCACAGGGCGAACAGCTTCCTCTTTCAGAGACTCAGTGTTGCGATCCAGAGAGGAAATGCCTGCAGCATTCTGGGCACGCGGCCCACCGCCGGGGAGCTGGACGAAGTATTTGAGATGTAGCTCTGAGTTGTCATCTATGTTGTTTTACTTTCTATTGTATTTTTGTGAATGTTTTGTTAATGTATTTTGTCTTTAAATAAAATATTTATCATATATAGGGGGTGGTAGGAGAAAATTCTCAAACAGCTTCAGGGAGAACCTTGAGTTTTCCCTGAAGCAAGTTTATTCTTTTCTCTGAGGATGAGGGTCCTTATAACAGTTCTAGAGGTGGTACCTTCCTATATACATATATATATATATATATATATATATATATATATATATATATATATATATATATATGTAAGAGAGAGAGAGAGAGAGAAGAGAGAGAGAGAGAAGAAGAGAGAGAGAGAGAGAGAGAGAGAGAGAGAGAGAGAGAGAGAGAGAGAGAGAGAGAGAGAGAGAGAGAGAGAGAGAGAGAGAGAGAGAGAGAGAGAGAGAGAGAGAGAGAGAGAGAGAGAGAAAGGGAGAGAGAGAGAGAATGTCTCACTTCTAGCACCTACCAAGATTAATGGCTTCATGTCAACAGGTCTTGGTGATTAACGAACAATTTTTTCTTAAGTGGTCACGCCTCACGAAGTGCAATTTATTTTTATTAAAAAACTATTGCCAGACCCAGGAAATATTGAATACCCTTTGAGAACGATCAAAGTGATGGTGGTGATGATGATATTGATGATGGTGGTGTTGACTATGTTGGTGGTGATGGTGATGATGATGGTGAAGTTGACGAGGTTGGTGATGGTGATGAAGGTGGTGATGTTGTTGACGATGTTTGTGGTGATGGTGATGATGGTGGTGGTGATGGTGGTGGTAGTGGTGATAGTGGTGGTGGTGATGGTTACGGTGGTGATGTTGTTGACGATGTTTGTGGTGATGGTGATGATGGTGGTGATGATGGTGGTGGTGATGGTGATAGTGGTGGTGGTGATGGTTACGGTGATGATGGTGGTTGTTGACGATGTTGGTGATGGTGATGATGGTGGTGGTGATGATGATGTTGGTGATGATAGTGATTATTGAGACCCCTGAACGGGTCACAATGTATATAATGTATATTACCTGTTCATATAATTTTATATTGCTTATATTTGCGATATTAGCTAAATTGTAAATATATTGCTTTATATTATTATTTGACTTAGTTATATTATTAGGTAGGATGTAACATTTATACATTATTAAGTGCTCATTGCTCAAGAGGGTTAAGTAGCTGCCCACCTTGGCAAACTACCACTCCGCTTATTTCGTTGCCGGCTTCTCTGTAGTTGCTGGGCAGCAGCAGTCCACGGAGAGTCATGTGATCAGGGTGGGGTGATCACACCTCACCTGGGTGAGAGGAATGCCTTGCTCTGGCTAGCTCTCTCTCTGTTTGATGGTGATTCCAACAACATCTCCTCTCCAGCTCTCCCTTGCTGGCCTTTGTTGGAACATCATCTCTGTCGCTCTCTCTTGTTGTTAGTTCTGTATAACTCTGTTCACAGAGCATAGCCTAGACTTAGTGATTTTCGACGTTTTACTGAGGTTGTGTGTCACACTGACACTTTGAGAAACTCAGGTCCTGAGCTGTAGCTTCTGACCTAATTTTTACTGGTATCTGTGCACCGTCACTGTCGGGGATTTTCTTATGCTGAACTTAGATTCAGTAGTATGGGAGTTTTGTGACTTTTGTAGAGGATCTGCAGATGGTCCCTACTTAGTGTCGTTATGTTATCTCCTTGTTCCTGATTCTGTGTTGCTGCTGCTTGTTATATTGCTGTTCGGCGAATCGGTCGTTTTACTGTTCAAGCAAGCTGTTCTGATTGCCAGGTTGATCAAGAAGTTGATTTATGTGAGGACTTTTAGTCAGTCACTGGTTAAGTCGAGTCGAGTCTTGAGACATAGCGAACTACTTAAAGCACTTACATACTTGTATATATTACTATTATGTTTTTAAATGCTGACAATGTACCAGACGGTATTTAAAAGCCATAAAGACATGATGTGTCTTCAGTACAATAATACTGTATATGAGAGAAGTGTAGCAACTTATATCCTATATTATATTATATTAATTTACTTTGATATTGTCCACCTAGGCAACTTTATCTTTATTAATAAACTTCTTAAATTTTAATTTCTTTACTTAGTACCCTACCAGTTGTAATCCTGAAGCACTATTGAATCTTACTATTAAATTCTAATGGATAATTGGACCAGGATACTGACTACTTGTTACAAAAACCCAGTAACAGGCTGGATGCTAGAAGGGCAGACCTTTCTGGTATTCACTGGAGATCTCTATGCTTATTACATATCGCGTTTTTTGTAACAGTGATGTTGATGGTGATGATTTAGTGGTGATATTGATGATAGTGTTTGTAATGATGGTGGTGATGGTGATGATGTTGGTGGTGATGGTGCTGGAGATGATGGCGATGGTGATGGTGTCGGTGATAATGGTGTTGGTGATGGAGTTGATTTTGTTCGTGATGATGGTGCTGATGGTGATGATGGTGTTATTGATGAGGATGATGATGCCGGTTATGATGGTGTTGGTGATGATGGTGTTGGCGACGATGATGATGTTGGTGGTGATATGATGTTGGTGGTGATATGATGTTGGTGATAATGAGGGTGGTAGTGAAGTTACTGATGTTGGTGGTGTTGGCGGTTATTACGAACACAAGTGTAGTCTTGTGGTTGTGTTTCTGCTCATAACACGATAATCAGGGTAGGACCGAGCGACAGTCAACACTGAGTAAATACTTACATATATTTCCTTCAGCAACACAGCATGCAGGTATATGCAGTGACGTACCCAAAGTATGGCAGGTATGGCATGTGCCAGAGCGCCACTTGAAAGGAAGGGGGACACTGAGCAGCTTCTGTTAAAGTCTTCTAAGCCATCCTCGGATAGTGAGAAAATTTTTTTCTTCAGATGTATGATTTGTCTTCGATCATCATGGGTAAGAAGCAGTAAGATAGATATTTAAATCACTTATATAAATTCAGTGCTGTGTTGCAGATCTCAGAGCGAAGCTCAGACCTCTGCAACACAAATGTCCTCAAAGATTTGTTAAGTTATACCATGAATTAAGGAAAGATCCTGGACTTCACCTTACGAAACAAGGCAAATGCGAAAGTAATTATAAACAAGATAGATTATAGTGGAAAAAATAACATATTATTAGAAGACAGGTGAACTGACGTGCCCCTTAAACGCTTTGGCTACTGTCTCAGCAGTCTTATCACCTACAGGAACTAACAAATGCTCCTCACGGAATGGCCACCAATCTTGGTACAATGTATCTCTTTACATCACCCATAATTTAACAAATTACGCGCCCAGAGCTGCCACCATTTATTGTGGTTATTTCTAGATGAGCGAATGGTAGCTTGGGACACACTGTAGACTTTTATGGGGAGGCGTTATTACTGGAAATACTGACCACGTCAGCCCGTCTCCACAAACTTGACCATTATGGTATAAGAGGCCATGCGCTTGTATATTTCAAATCCTACCTTACTAATAGGTATCAGTATGTCACCATTAAAGACACAGCATCAACAACACAGCCACTTGATACTGGAGTTCCGCAGGGAAGTGTCCTTGGTCCCCTGCTCTTCCTTATTTACATTAATGATCTTACAAACGTATCCCAACACCTGAAACCCATTCTCTTTGCTGACAACACGACTTACGTCATCTCCCACCCTAATCTTGCCACCCTCAACACCATTGTCAACGAGGAGCTGATCAAAATATTAACTTGGATGACAGCCAATAAACTTACACTTAACACTGACAAAACCTACTACATTATGTTTGGTAGCAGAGCAGGTGTTGCGCAACTAAGATCGACAACACTGTAATTGCCAGACATAATGAGGGCAAATTCCTAGGTCTATACCTCGACAACAACCTAAATTTCAGCACCCATATTCAACACATAACAAAAAAAGTATCCAAAACGGTGGGGATCCTCTCCAAGATACGATACTACGACCCGCAAACTGCCCTTCTCACACTATACCATTCACTTATATATCCATACCTCATCTATGCTATTTGTGCTTGGGGATCAACTGCAGCAGCACACCTAAAGCCAATAATAACCCAACAAAAAGCCGCAGTAAGAATAATCACTAAATCCCATCCCTGGTAACACCCCCCCCCCACTCTTCATAGATCTAAACTTACTCCCTGTTCAGTACATCCACACTTACTACTGTGCAATCTATATCTACAGGATCTTAAATTCCAATATTAACCTTGACCTAAAATGCTTTCTTGATAGTTGTGACAGGATCCACAGGCATAACACCAGACACAAACATCTCTATGACATTCCCCGTGTTCGACTAAACCTTTACAAAAATTCAATGTGTGTCAAAGGGCCTAAAATCTGGAACACCCTACCTGAGAACTCTAGAACTGCAGACACATTCATCACCTTCAAAACTTCAGTTAGAAAACATCTTATCTCCCTGATGCACCCAGACAACTAACTACATGATAACCACCTGGTGGTTCACAATTACACTCACTCATCCACTGACTATAAACACAGAAATACTAACCTTAATCTTAAAATAATGAATCCTAACTAGTCATAAGTTTGCCTATGATACTCCAATATAGACACTATGTATTGTGCCAAAACAAAAGCATTCACATTGCTAAACTCACAAACTATAATACAGTCACTTAGCCTTAATACCATAATCTGTAATAATTAAAAGTTAAGAATTAATTTAAGTCTGCCCGAAATGCCTAGCCATGCTAGGTGTCCTAGTGACTCCCTCTGTAATTAGTATTTTAAAACATGTAAACCACACAATATTCAAAATCTGTGAACCCCACATTGTAATCCTTATAGAGAATAAACTTGATTGATTGATCAGGAGGTGAGGAAGATTTCTACTGGCGCATGCGCAGGACCACCGAGGCTTGAAAGGGAGCATGACTATAGTCTACTAGCAATGAATAAACTACTACGCAAGTTTTACATTGTTAAATGTTGATGATGATTCTAGTGTTGGTGGTGATGATCAGTGATGACGGTGATGACAAGTGTTGGTGATGATGTTGTTGGAGTTGGTGGTGATGATGTTGGTGGTGATTCAGTATCCACATGGATACTCACCAACCCATCTAGGTACTCACCAACCCACATGGATACTCACCAACACACCTGGATACTCACCAACCCACCTGAGTACTTACCAACCCACCTGGGTACTCACCAACCCACCTGAGTACTCACTAACCCACCTGGGTACTCATCAACCCACTTACGTACTCATCAACCCACCTGGGTACTCACCAACCCACCTGAGCACTCACCAACCCACCTGGGTACTCATGAACCCACCTAGGTACTCACCAACCAACTTAAGTACTCACCAACCCACCTGGGTACTCACCAACCAACTTAAGGACTCACCAACAGACCTGGGTACTCACCAACCAACCTAGGTACTCACAAAACCACCTGGGTACTCACCAACCAACTTAAGTACTCACCAACCCACCTGGGTACTCACCAACCAACCTAGGTACTCACCAAACCACCCAGGTATTCACCAACCAACTTAAGTACTCACCAACCCACTTAAGCACTTATCAACCCACCTAGGTACTCACCAACCCACCTAGGTAATCACCAACTCACCCAGGTATTCACAACCCACCTGGGTACTCACCAACAACCTGGGTACTCATTAACCCACCTAGGCACTCACCAAACCACCTGGGGTACTCATTAACTCACCTAGGTATACGCCAACCCACCTAAATACTCACCAATCCACCTAGATACTCACTAACCCACTTGGGTACTCACCATCCCACCTAGGTACTCACCAATCCACCTAGGTACTCACGAACCCACCTAAGTACTCATCAAACCACCTAAGTACTCACCAATCCACATGGGTAGTCACCAACCCACTTGGGTACTCATCAATTCACCTAGATACTCATCAACCCACCTAGGAACTCACCAGCCAACCTGGGTACTCATCAATCCACTTAGGTGCTCACCAACCCACCTAGGTACTCATTAATCCACCTGGGTACTCACCAGCCCACTTAGGTACTCATCAACCCACCTATGTACTCACCAATCCACCTAGGTACTCACCAGCCCACTTAGGTACTCACCAACCCACCTAGGTACCCATCAATCCACCTAGGTACTCACCAGCCCACTTAGGTACTCATCAACCCACATAGGTACTCACCAAACCACCCAGGTACTCACCAACCAACTTAAGTACTCACCAACCCACCTAAATACTTATCAACCCACCTAGGTACTCACCAATCCACCTAGGTACTCAGCAAACCACCCAGGTACTCACCAACCAACTTAAGTACTCACCAACCCACCTAAGTACTTATCAACCCACCTAGGTACTCACCAATCCACCTAGGTACTCAGCAAACCACCCAGGAACTCACCAAACAACTTAAGTACTCACCAACCCACCTAAGTACTTATCAACCCACCTAGGTACTTACCAACCTACCTGGGTACTCACCAACCCACCTAGGAGCACAACAAACCACCTGGTTATTTACCAACCCACCTAGGTAATCACCAACTCACCCAGGTACTCACAACCAACCTGGGTACTCACCAACCAACCTGGGTACTCACTAACCCACATAGACACCAAACCACCTGGGGTACTCATTAACTCACCTAGGTATACGTCAACCCACATAAATACTTACCAATCCACCTATATACTCACTAACCCACCTGGGTACTCACCAACCCACCTAGGTACTCACCAATCCACCTAGGTACTCACCAACCCACCTAAGTATTCATCAAGCCACCTAACTACTCACCAATTCACATGGGTAGTCACCAACCCACTTGGGTACTCATCAATCCACCTAGATACTCATCAACCCACCTAGGTACTCACCAGCCAACCTGGGTACTCATCAATCCACTTAGGTACTCATCAACTCACCAAGATACTCACTAATCCACCTAGGTACTCACCAGCCCACTTAGGTACTCATCAACCCACCTATGTACTCACCAATCCACCTAGGTACTCACCAGCCCACTTAGGTACTCACCAACCCACCTAGGTACTCACCAATCCACCTAAGTACTCATCAATCCACCTATGTACTCACCAATCCACCTAGGTACTCACCAGCCCACTTAGGTACTCACCAACCCACCTAGGTACTCACCAATCCACCTAGGTGCTCACCAGCCCACTTAGGTACTCACCAACCCACCTAGGTACTCACCAAACCACACAGGTACTCACCAACCAACTTAAGTACTCATCAACCCACCTAAGTACTTATCAACCCACCTAGGTACTCACCAACCCACTTGGGTACTCACTAACCCACCTAGGAGCACAACAAACCACCTTGTTACTCACCAACCCACCTAGGTAATCACCAACCCACCCAGGTACTCACAACCCACCTGGGTACTCACCAACCAACCTGGGTACTCACTAACCCACCTAGGCACTCACCAAACCACCTGGGGTACTCATTAACTCGCCTTGGTATACACCAACCCACCTAAATACTCACCAATCCACCTAGATACTCATTAACCCACCTGGGTACTCACCAACCCACCTAGGTACTCACCAATCCACCTAGGTACTCACCAACCCACCTAAGTACTCATCAAACCACCTAAGTACTCACCAATCCACTTGGGTAGTCACCAACCCACTCGGTACTCATCAATCCACCTAGATACTCATCAACCCACCTAGGTACTCACCAGCCAACCTGGGTACTCATCAATCCACCTAGGTACTCATCAACCCACCTAGGTACTCACCAACCCACCTGAGTACTCACCAATCCACCAAGGTATTCACAAGCTCACCTAGGTACTCACCAATTCAACAAGGTATTCATCAACCCTCCTGGGTACTCATCAACCTACCTGAGTACTTACCAGCCCACCTAGGAACTCATCAACCCACCTGAGTACTCACCAGCCCACCTAGGTACTCATCAACCCACCTGAGTACTCACCAGCCCACCTAGGTACTAATCAACCCACCTGAGTACTCACTAGCCCAGCTAGGTACTCATCAATCCACCTGAGTACTCACCAGACCACCTAGGTACTCATCAATCCACCTGAGTACTCACCAGCCCACCTGGGTACTCATCAACCCACCTGAGTACTCACCAGCCCAACTAGGTACTCATCAACCCACCTGAGTACTCACCAGCCCAACTAGGGACTCATCAACTCTCCTGAGTACTCACCAGCCCACCTAGGTACTCATCAACCTACCTGAGTACTCACCAGCCCACCTGGGAACTCATCAACTCACCTGAGTACTCACCAGCCCACCTAGGTACTCATCAACCCACCTGAGTACTCACCAGCCCACCTGGGTACTCATCAACCCACCTGAGTACTAACCAGCCCACCTGGGTACTCATCAATCTACCTGACTACTCACCAGACCACCTACGTACTCATCAATCCACCTGAGTACTCACCAGCCCACCTGGGTACTCATCAACCCACCTGAGTACTCACCAGCCCAACTAGATACTCATCAACCCACCTGAGTACTCACCAGCCAAACTAGGTACTCATCAACTCTCCTGAGTACTCACCAGCCCACCTAGGTACTCATCAACCTACCTGAGTACTCACCAGCCCACCTGGGTACTCATCAGCCCACCTGAGTACTCACCAACCCACCTGGGTACTCATCAACCCACCTGAGTACTCACCAGCCCACCTTGGTACTCATAAACCCACCTGAGTACTCACCAACCCACTTGGGTACTCATCAACCCACCTGAGTACTCACCAGCCCACCTGGGTACTCATCAACCCACCTGAGTACTCACCAACCCACCTGGGTACTCCTCAACCCACCTGAGTACTCACCAGCCCACCTGGGTACTCATCAGCCCACCTGAGTACTCACGAACCCACCTGGGTACTCATCAACCCACCTGAGTACTCACCAACCCACTTTGGTACTCATCAACCCACCTGAGTACTCACTAGCCCATCTGGGTACTCATCAACCCACCTGAGTACTCACCAACCCACCTGGGTACTCATCAGCCC